>BSBK01012523.1:0-266991 GCA_027943335.1 Chamaecyparis obtusa | reverse complement strand
AAATATACATATGTATATGTATATATATATATAATTTGTACATATAAATATAATATAATTTTGTTAAATATATTTATATACAATACATATTAATATAAAATATTATAATATAAAAATATGTATGACATACAATTTAAACATTCTAAGATATTATTATATAAAATATTTTAATATAAAATATATATTAATATATAATTATATACATAATATATATAAAAAATTTACATAATACCCCTTACTACCCCTTAAACGTTAGATATATATATATATATATATATATATATATATATATATATATATATATATATATATATATATATATATATATATATATATATAATTTTTACATATTCAAGACTATCTAGCTTACTGAGAGGGGAGGGGTGAATCGGTAACTTCAAAATTTTAACAAATTCAGATCTTAATAACATTAGATTGATAATCTGACTGCATGCATGAGTAACAGAAAGAATAAAACATTCATAACACTTTGAACACAGAGATTTGTGACCTAGAAACCTTCCAAGTAGAAGGAAAACTGGGGCGGCGATGAAACCCACAAAACTTCAATACTGCAGTATAAAGTTTGCCGGTTAAGGCTTACAATGATCACTTCTGATGATCTGCCCTGTTAGAGCAATAAGGACTGCTAGGTCCACCTTGTTAGAGGATTTACAAACATAGAATAAAGTATGCACTCGGTTAGAGATTTTACAAAGACTATTAAGTCTACCCAGTTAAAGGATTTTAAGCTGATTCACCTGTTAGGATGAAACAGTATATCTCTTACTTGCAACTGTACTTGCTGATTGAGATTCTCTGATGTACTGATCACCTTTTGTGATGGATAAACCTTTGCTGCTTCTTATACTGCTATAGCCCTTTGTAATTCGCTTATCTCTGCCTTTCTCTCCTCTTCATACTTCACTATTTCACACCTTGGATATGATATAAAACATTTTTTATATATCATTCCAAAACAATTACAAAATAATTACAAAATAATTACAAAGTAATTACAAAGTCGGTTCTTAAACAAGCTAACACAAATATTACTGAGTTAGCCCAAATATAGTGACTCAATTACTGCAAACTAACTTGGTGACTTTCTGATACTTGGCATCCACTACGTTACTTGGCATCGTCATGCACTTGGTAGAAGTGGAGGCACGGTCCATACTAACCACTCGGTTTGTAGTTTCGAACACGGTATATACTGGAGACTCGGTAGATATTGTGTCACTCAATAGAGATTGAATTTCCTATTTACCATGCTAGCACTTGGTAAACGCTACTCATCTCATCACTCGGTAAACACTATTCTGCTCGGTAAGCACTATTCTACTCGGTAAGCACTGTTCAGCTTGGTAAACACTATTCTGCTCGGTAAGCACTGTTCTGCTTGGTAAGCACTGTTCTGCTCAGTAAAGCACGCAGAGTCTGAATAAGTGTTGTCACTAATGACAATCATACTTAATGCCAACAATCTCCCCCTTTGGCATTAGTGACAAAAACACTTATTGCCCAAAACTTATATACATAATCATGCTAACACTGGTTTTGATTATTCAAAAAAAAAATATTTTTGTCATACTGTTGTATATACATTTCATGTCTCCCTTATATAGTATATATACAAATATCTTATTTCACCTCATACTCATATTTCCTATTTATACTTTCTCCCCCTTTCATATCTCATATACTTTCTCCCCTTTTTTGACAATAATGCCAAAGGTGTATATACAAATATTTTACATGGAGATACCAAAACGTGAGAGAAAATCATAATGCACCTTTCCAATTAGTGCTAGAGTTCTATCCCAATTCTCTTGCAGAATCTTGCATGTATGGAGTGCAACTTGGACTTCTGCAGAGAGTTCAATCATGTGATCTGCAATTGAAAAACTGATTGTCATGGATCAATGTTTTTGAGTATGCAATATGCTTCTGCATTGTATCCCTGATGGGAAGGATCATGTTCTGAATATCTATTAATGTTAATCTGATCCTTGCATCTTCTTTCAATAACTCTGACTGCTTATCAGATAGGAATCTGACTGTCATTTGATGTGCAGAGCTTGAACTAGGTTCAAGTTGCAACTTTTGTGTACTGATCTTCAGATCCTCATCAATCTTATTTATTTTGTCTTTAATCTCCTTGAGAACTCGGCAACATTATAGATTTTGACAAAAGAGATGTTACCTTGGAATAGGAGGACTCAATGCTAGTCAAAGTTGAAGATAACCCTGCCTGATTGATAGCTATTTGCTGAGCAATGTGCTCAAGCACTTCATTTTCAAACTTATTCTCAGCCTTTTCAAGCAACTTGTCTGTTCCAGAGGAATCATCATTAAACTTGTTAATTGCTTCTACCAACTGCAACAAAATGTGTTGAGAGGAATCAACTTCAACACCTATAGCTTCTGTCAAAATGTTCTTGGCATCCTCAATTATCTTATATTCCTTATCTCTTTCTTCTTTTAGTTTCTTTTGCTTTGCTTTCTTCTGGAGGAGTTCACCAACTGTTTGCATTGATCTATAGTGAGGTTTACAAAATCTAGCTGGGGAATTTGTATCTCCTCATCTAGATCTATACCTTCTACTACACTCTTACTCAGAAATTTTGTACTCGATTGAGTCTTTATACTTATTACCTTTGTAGTAGAAATTATTGTAGACACAGTATGACTTGTAGTGAAAACTGATAAACTTTCGACTGATGGGATGCTAACTGGAATACTTGATAAATAAAAAACTAAAGTATTTACAACTGTAGAATCTGAAGTACTTACTGCTGAAAAACTCAAATTTGAAGAAGCTACAGAAGACTGCAACTCAGTGGAAGAAGGAGGCTAAAGCTCGGTAGATGAAGTGGTAGCCACTTTTGTCATTGATACATTGAGCTATGCTAGTGATGATTGGACATTTGATGTATCTGAGGGAGTTGTTACAATCACACTTGAATTTTTCTTTGGGCTAGATGTAGCAATTTTTATTGGAGAGTGGGGAAGTGAGGCAATTACCTCTATAGCTATCCAAACTAGATCATCTTCCTCAACATTCTTCTCAACTTCCTCGGTAGCTTCTTTCCCTACTTCCTCTATCACAACATTATCAATCTGAACTATTTCTTCTTCTTCTTCTTCATCACTATCATCTTCACTATCTTTAATTATCACAGTTTCAGTACTTGGTTTGAGAACACCATCAACACACAATTCATCACGAACAACATCTATCTCTAGGGTTCCAAGTTCTTGAATTGTACCTTTAAATGACTGCGAATGTCATTTACAAGAAGTACCTTTGAGGAATTTGAGACTAAGCTCCACTCGGATCTAGGGTTTCTACAACCGTGGGCATGAGTTTGAAATCTGGTGCTTTCCATTCTCCATGAACTAACATTTCTAAACCTTTCTTTACTTTGGTGCTGGATGAAGCCATGGTAGCTCGGTAGAAAAATTTCTGCTTCAAAATTTTGCTTCGAATCACTTGATCGTACTAGAAATTTCTCTGCTCAATATGCTAATATTCGTGGTGAAGAATGAACTTGATTTCATGATTTTTGTTAAAAATTTGTCATTAATGCTGCATAGGAATTAGGGTATTGAATTCGACAGACTGTCATCCACTATGCATTAAATGCTCGGTGAAGATTCCGCAACTCGAAGAACATACGAATTCATACTTCTGCGACCTTACTCGGTAACCAAATGAAATTAGGTTACTCCCAACCTTGCTCGGTGGTAACTAATACCAACCTTCTTGTGATCCTGTTGTATCTTGCATACTAATTTGGATCTTTCTTCCTTTCAGTTCAGGAACTATTTTGGAATATGTCTATGAAGATACAGTTCCAGTGCTTTCTTAGAGACTTAGTTAGAGTTCATAGAGCCACTCCCTTCATGAGTGACTTCATTACTTGGACTGGTTTGCTCAGTAGGTTTAGGAATCCACTGTTGTCTCATCTACTTCCTAATGCTATTTTCTTTTTCTTTCTTTTCATCTTCAACTTTGCCTAAATTCATGCAGTTTTTAGCTATGTGACCAAGCTTAGTGCAATTATAACATCTTATGGTAGAATCCCTTTTTCTCAAGTGATGCCTTACACAATTCATGCCAATGTGTCCATATTCTCCATAGTAATGACATCTACACCAAGTGTTGTAATCCCAACCAAACATTGCTTTAATAATTTGTTCTACTGGATTGGGTGTTTTAGTTTTGCATTCTCATGCCTTATGACCTTGTTTGCTACATTTGTGACATTTGCCTTTAAATCTTGGTTTCTCCTTGCATTCATTTGCTTTATGACCATGCTGATTGCAATTGTAGCATTTTCCATTGAATTTTTATTTCCATTGCTCCAACATTTGTTTAAAGTATGACCAATTTTGCCACAATGATTACAAGTAGGTTTCTGATTCTTTTGAGTACCTTGTTTGGAGGATTCACCTTCTCTTTGTATCCAAGTCCTACTTTTCCTTTTTGCCTATGAAGGTTTCGTTCATACACCTAATTCATATCTTCTTAAGATTTCAACATTCTCTCATTGATTTGCCTTTCAGCATCTAGGTCACTCATCAATCTTAAATTGATTTTCTTTTCAGATCTCAGCTCCTGTCTTATATTTTCATTTTTCTGATCTCAGAGTCAAGATTTCTTCATTTGCATTGGAGATTTGATCAATAAGGTTTTCTAGTTGAAGGGTTTGATTATGGATTTCATTGTTCTTTCCATCTATTTCATCTTTCATCTTGTTCTTTGTTCCAAGATTTCATAGAATCTTGTTGACTGAATTTCCTGTTCTCTTTTCAATTTTCTTACTTCTTCTTGCAGAGATCCACTCTTTCTAGAAGTTCTTTGATTGCATCATTTGCTTCATCTGAGCTGCTTGAAGGGAAAAAGTATTCAATCTTTTCTTCAACATACTAGTGGTCATTAATCTGATTTGCAAGTTCCTTCCTTCCTTTTAGGGAAAGGGAAAGATGCTATCTTGCTTCTTTGAGTTGAGTTATGGTCATTTCCAGATCTAGCTTTTCATTCTCAATTACTTTGTTAAGTTTGAATATCTCCATTGTCCTAAATCTTTTCTCAAGCTATCAAACTTTATTCTGAGAACCACAGAGCTCTGATACCAATTGTTGGAAATATTCAAGACTATCCAGGTTACTGAGAGGGGAGGGGTGAATCAGTAACTTCAAAACTTTTAACAAATTCAAATCTTAATAACATTAGATTGATAATCTGACTGCATGCATGAGTAACAGAAAGAATAAAACATTCATAACACTTTGAACATAGAGATTTGGTGACCTAGAAACCTTCCAAGTAGGAAGTAAAACTAGGGTGGGGATGATACCCACAAAACTTCAATACTGCAGTATAAAGTTTGTTGGTTAAGGCTTACAATGATCACTTCTGATGATCTGCCCTATTAGGAGCAATAAGGACTGCTAGGTCCACCTTGTTAGAGGATTTACAAACATAGAATAAAGTATGCACTCGGTTAAGAGATTTTACAAAGACTGTTAAGTCTACCTGGTTAAAGGATTTTAAGCTGATTCACCTGTTAGGATGAAACAGTATATCTCTTACTTGCAACTGTACTTGCTGATTGATATTCTCTAATGTACTGATCACCTTCTGTGATGGATAGATCTTTGCTGCTTCTTATACTGCTGTAGCCCTTTGTAATTCTCTTATCTCTGCCTTTCTCTCCTCTTCATACTTCACTATTTCACACCTTGGATATGATATAAAACATTTTTTTATATCAATCCAAAATAATTACAAAATAATTACAAAATAATTACAAAGTAATTACAAAGTCGGCTCTTAAAAAATCTAACACAAATATTACTGAGTCGGCCAAAATATAGTGACTCGGTTACTGCAAACTAACTCGGTGACTTTCTGATACTCGGCATCCACTACGTTACTCAGCATCGTCATGCACTCGGTAGAAGTGGAGGCACGGTCCATACTAACCACTCGGTTGTAGTTTCAAACACGGTATATACTGGAGACTCGGTAGATATAGTGTCACTCGGTAGAGACTGAATTCCCTATTTACCGTGCTAGCACTCGGTAAACGCTACTCATCTCATCACTCAGTAAACACTGTTCTACTCAGTAAGCACTGTTCTGCTCGGTAAACACTGTTCTGCTCGGTAAGCACTGTTCTGCTTGGTAAGCACTATTCTGCTTGGTAAGCACGTAGAGTCTGAATAAGTGTTGTCACTAATGACAATCATACTTAATGCCAACAATAATATATATTAAAAAATTTACATAATACCCCTTACTACCCCTTAAACGTTATATATATATATATATATATATATATAATTTGTACATATATTTATATAATATAAAATATATATGACATACAATTTAAAACCCCTAAGATATTATAATATAAAATATATTATTATATATATAATACATATTTAAACATTATATACAAAAGTTCAATTTTTTCATATACTCCCGCCATTTTTTCATACTTGGCAAAATCGGGTACCCGATTTCCTCAATTTCAAAAAGTCCAAATTTTTCATATACTCCTGCCATTTTTTCATACTTGGCAAAATTGGGTACCCGATTAGGCTTTTGATTTGGTGTCAGGTTTGCCCAAGTGTACTGACACCCAGGCCTACTAAAAATTCAACATACATTTTCATGTGCTTTTGGACGACTGAAAAGTGGATTTTTTTACATCGCCACTTTTTGGCCCCTCATGATCTTGCACATACCTGTTTACTAATTAATTCAATCATATTGATTTAATTATTCAGTCACTTATTGCCTCTTTCAACTTAAGCTAAACTTTGGGCATATAATAATTAATTATCTTTATTAACTATTATTATGCAACCTAGGGTTTCACCTTTTTAAGTTTTCTGATCTCCTTTTATAAGGATTGATCTCATAACACTTTGTAACCTTTTCTGACATTTCATTATTGATTGCAACTTTTGTTTTTGCACATCAAGGATTTCTTCTCTATCGTGGATCAATGCGTTCAAGCCTCCATAGCTATTTTCTTCTCTCTTTCTATGATAGGTGTTTGCATGCAGGTGTTCTTGGGAGTTGTGGGTTATTTTTCATCAACTCCATCATGGTATCAGAGCACTCATGCAGATTACAGTCTTCTCTACCTAGTCATATTTCATTGGAGGATCTTCATATCATCAGTTTCTTCTTGATAGAGTTTTCAGTTTCATGCTTCAGTGATGTTGTACATGTTCATCTTTGTTCCTATTTTCTAGAACATTCCTAGTTTTAGAGGCTTCTTTAGTCCTTCAGACTCTTTGTCTCTTTTTGGAGTAGAGTTTTTCCCATGTGGTTTTCTCTACTTCTCCACTTTGTAGAGACTCTCTTTTGTACTTGGGTACCTGATCAACCCTTTGTTGTCGGGACCCATTTTCTTTCAGTAGTTCTTTCTAGGTTTTTAGCTTCTCCCAAAGTTTATCTTAAGGGGGGGTGTTAGAGTAATAAAGTGTTTTACAGATTAATTCAATAATATTGATTTAATAATTTAGTCACTTATTACCTCTTTCGACTTAAGCTAAACTTTAGGCATATAATAATTAATTATCTTTATTAATTATTATTATGCAACCCAGGGTTTCACCCTTTTAGGTTTTCTGATCTCCTTTTATAAGGATTGATCTCATAACACTTTGTAACCTTTTCTAACATTTCATTATTGATTGCAACTTTTGTTTTTGCACACCAAGGATTTCTCCTCTCTTGTGGATCAATGTGTTCAAGCCTCCATAGTTATTTGCTTCTCTCTCTTTTTGTGACAGGTGTTTGCATGCAGGTGTTCTTGGGAGCTGTGGGTTGTTTTTCATCAACTCCATCATCAATAAATCACTATCCTAAGTGTGTCCAAAAGAATAGGGAACAAGGAACACTTTATTTTGGTTCATTTTTGTGACTGTATGAGAAGAGATTTGTTTAACTATCACAATTTGACAATATAGTAAATCAAAAGGGAGTAAAGAACTACTAATAATGCTATATACAAGATACTACTAATGCTAGAATTTTTATATTTGACAGATGATAACATTAATGCTAGTATTTTTATATTTGACAAATGAAAACATTAATATATTAATTAAGAGTATAGGAGATGATTTTTTGGTATAATTATAGCCTGAATTTTTGCTTGTGAAGAAAGACCATGTCTGACAATATCAACCCATAACAAAATAAGGAGACAATTTCTAGATTGTGGTCTAACTTGAAAATAAAAGGCAATGGAAAATGTTATTGTCCCTGTAAAATTTGAAAGGTCTTAAAGACTCGAAGATATCTAATCAAAACAACTAAGCAACATTGTAGGCAACATGGTCACATTGAAGGGGGAAACAAATTACGTTCATTGGTATGTATTTCAATATATTATTTTAATAATTTATATACATAAGAAATAAATTGATGATGACATCATGGTCATGGTTAATTTAAAGTCATCATTTTTATATAGGTTAACCACCTTGGGTTTCATGTTATGGACCATGACAATCCAAAGAACATGGATTTTCAACTAGGGGAACATGTAGCTGTGAATATCGAAGCATAAGATAATGATCCCATGGAAGAAGATGATCATGCGATAGATAACACAACTAAAGATGATGGTACTGGCACAGCTGATCATGATGATCAATATGATGGTACTGACAAAACTGATGATGATGATGAAGATGACCCTTATGTACCTATAAGTTTGGGAAGGCATACGAGTCCATATACGAAGGCTCCCAAACAAATCTTCTTTCCGTTGTATTGTTGTTGGTGAAATTGAAGGTTATGAATGATTTATCCAATGTACAAATCACACGTATGTCATATATGTCATTTTTTTCATCTTTTCTAGTCGTAATTTATTTATAGTTAACAAAGGGTGAATCATGTACCAATTAATATTATTTATATTAGAAAATTATATTTTTTGTCATAGGTTGATAGGTGAGTGGTTGTTACCACCATCAAACATTTTACCTTTCTCGTACCGAGAATTATCTTCCATTATGTTCAAAAGAAATTGGAATGGAGTATCAAATAATACATCAATGTCTGAATGATCATATTACATATCATAAACAACATGAAGTTGCAATAGAATGCCCTGATTGTCATATTAGTAGATATCGATAAGATCAAATAACAAAAAAGGTGACTCACAAGGTTCTTCGGTATATTTCCATTATTCCACGTCTATAATGATTATTTAGGTGCACTAGCTTGGCACAATTTATGGATTACCATGCATGCAATAGAAGTAGAGATGAAATTATGAGAATGCCTATGGATGTTTCAACATTTACCAGAGTCTCTCTACAACTCCTCTCATACTTACTGATTGGAATCCATTACTATTTATTGGAGATGTGCATTTGGCAGCGCTGATGTCATGGAAAAGGAATGGAATCAATTATGGAGAGCAATTGAGGAAGTATAAGAGTAACGAATAAGTAATAACAATACCTTTGAGACTAGAATATGGAAAACCTAAAAGAATGTATTATGATTGACTAGAAATAGCCTATGGGTTCCATAAACCAGAGCACATAGAAAGAATATTGGGTCTAAGAGAGAAAGTTTATATAGATTTTGAAAGAATTCCCTATCATGAGGGACAAAGAGCAGCAAGGGACCTCATGCAAAGATGGAGTAGGTTAAAAATGGAATTAAAGAAGTTTTAACCACACAGCCTAATCAATTTGAAAGCTTCTAGGCAAAGAGTTCATTGGTACATCCAATTAGGTAGATATGCCAGGCTAGAGTTATGGCTTCCTTTTACCTTCCTACCTCCTCTCCTCCTATGGCCTCTCTACAATTGTCCAGATAATGAATTAAATGAGAAAAAGGAGGCCAACCATTAGAGAAAGATGGAACATAAAAATGGATTTGATTGGCACCTTGGTAGTACCAGTGGAGGTGAAACCACAGTAGAGGATTTCAGAATACATGCTCGGATTCATAATGTGACAATGCCTAAGGACCGACACTATATTTCAGAGGGGGCAATGATAAGGCATCTTTATGTCATCTTTTTAAACCCTAGGATAGTTTTTTCCATGCCCCGTTTCATATTTTATTATACTTTGCATCAAACTAATCTACTATTTTTATAACATTAAGTGGCATGCAGCCACGAAGTCATTTGATATATTTTTAAGACTTTGACATGCATACCTATCTATAAATACTATAATTAATTATGATAATTTTGTGATTATGTTTTTAATAGGTAATTAGTTGTTTAGATGAAAATGTATGTATGTATGTTGGTTTGGATTTTATAAAAAAATCTTTTATAAACATGAAGTTTATTGAAACATGCAAAATATAAAAAAAATGTTTCACAAAACATACTTCAAGCACACACAAAGTAAATGAGTTCAAACACACTTCATAATAAAGTTGAAATATACAACATAATAATTTTCAAAGTCAATATACTCTTCATACAAAGTGAATGTGAAAGTTAGAACATGCACACATATTTCAAAGTACAAACAAATGGTTGTGAAAATTAAAACACATTTCGCATAATGTTTCTTTAAATACACACTTCACACATATAACATAGAAAAATACTAACACACAAAAGTGAACACATGCCTAATTCAAAAAAGGTTTCGTAAAAAGTTACTTCAATGACACAAAAAATAAACACTTAAAAAGTAATTACAAACCAAAAAGAAATGGTTGTCAAAACTAAAACATATTTCATATGATGTTTGTTCAAACACAAACTTCACACATATAAAGTACAAAATAAATGCTAAAGTTTTAAATATACACAAAGTTAATTTACATAACTGAATTTCAAAATTAAACCATTCTTAACATAAGGTGAACATAAAAAATTCAAACTTACACATGCTAGAGTACAAATGCAACAAAGTAGTTTAACATAAACATTCAAATTTACACACACACTAAAATATAAATACAACAAATTTGTTGGCAAAGACATGGTTTGTTTGTTTCTCACATGATATGATCAAAGACACTTTTCTAAAAATAAATGTTGAAGTTTAGATATTGGCATAAGTAAAGGTGAAAATTTAAATACATTTCATGCATTTCACTTCACATATCTTGTTCAAGCATACAACATATATCTTGTTAAAAAAATGCACTTAAAAAAATAAAATAAAAATAGACATAGAAACAATAGGCTGAAAAAAATGGCCATCACCAATGACCATTCTCTGCAGCCTTGAGGAGGGGGTCAATTCAACCCCTCCAAAATAAATATTTTTTTTATTAAACAATAAATCCATTTACATATTGATTTCAATAATTAAGTCAAAGTAATTGATTTCAATAAATGATCAACAATAACTGATTTCAATAATTGAGTCAAAAGTGCAACAATAAAATTAAAATTTGCTCTACATTCAGCTATTGCTGCAAAGAATTATTACATTGTAATCAAAGATGTTTAAAATAGGAATGTTTACATATCTCTTTAAAATTACTAATTCTTTGATGCAATTTTAAAGAGGAATAAGTATACAATCTTCTTTAGAGTTCTATTTTTCTCCTCCTCCCATCACTACTACCTGTAAAATCATCAGCCACAAAAAAATAATAATACAAAATAACAATAATTTTTTTAAAAATAGTCTACTATAAAAATAGAAAATTAAAACACAAACCAAACATATTAAAGTATAACTCATAGAAAAAACACAAAAATAAAGAAGGCATGGCTATGCCAAATAGAATGACAACAAAGAAAGAACACAAAAAAGCCAATAAAATAAAATGTTATGTAAACACAACTTTTTAAATATTCATAAAGTTGCTGAAGTAAATTTGACTATCAACAACAAGATAAATTGACTTCAAAAAAAAGTACCAAAATTAAAAAAATTCATTCATTGAACTCCATAGTAAAACTATTTTTACCTCACTTGAGCCTCTTTATAACTACAATGCAAAAATCTTACTATTTTTCTTTCTGTTTCACCAAGAATCTTACTATCCCTACAAAATAAAAATAAAATTGATTCACTTTTAGCAAAATTTATTGACTTATGTATTAGAGCTTGAATATTTAAATTGCAATTAGGAATTCACATCATCTATAACAAATACGTTTCCAATATCGACTCAAAAAATGCATTGAAGAACCATTTATTTACAACCTATCACATGCAACATAACACTTGTAAACTCTTTCAATGTGACCAATCAAAAAGCACTGAAATATTGTGGAAAACTGAATAGTTTGCGTATAAATGTAGCAAATGAATTTCAAAGGAAAATATGGGCAACAGAAAAAAGAAAATAGCATTCATCAACGAGATATTGCTATATCATATCTAAGAAACTTGAATCCTCTCTTCCTTGGCTTATTTTCAACTATATTTCCTTCCATGGAGATGTTTCAATTTCTTTGAAGGACCAAGAAGAACTTGATTTCAACACATAATTATGAACTTTCTTTTATGGACTATTGAGGTGCACACTACTATTTTTTTTCAGAGTATTCCTAGTTTGGTATTATATGTCAAGTCCTAAATATCAATCTTTGATGGAAAAATATGAATTAAATCTTTGTGCACAAGTCCAAACAAATCATGTCCTTGAACAAGTCCAAACATATATTATCTCACAATAAGATTAAATGGGTATGTGCAAGATCATGAGGGGCCAAAAAGTGGCGATGTGAAAAACATTCACTTTTCACTCGTCCAAAAGCGCATAAAAGTGCTTGTTGACTTTTTAGTAGGCCTGGGTGTCAGTACACTTGGGAAAACTTGCCACCAAAGCACAGGCCTAATCGGGTACCCAATAATATCGAGTACCCGATAACTGTGGCATAAATCCAAAACCCGTGAGCCCTTTTCCTCATTTCCTTGCGCGATTTTCTTAAGTTCTTTCCGCAATTTTCAGATACCCGATATATTTTCGGATACCTTATATTAGAAACAACAAATTCAACTCCAAGCATATTCGGTAAGTAGTTATTTATATGATTTTTATTAATTTATTTCATTTTCATGCTAAATGTAACATTTTTTTTTTAAATAGGATTTTGTATTTATATTTGTAATAATATATGAAATTAGATTGAAATTTAGATTTTTTTTATTTAATCAAGCATGGCTGACAACAATGAAGAAAATAACCCTCCTGTACCAAATAACGATCCCCAAAACAATCCCCCACTTCAAAACCCTCCATCTTTACAAGATTTGATACAAGAAAATTTGAACACAATATGGGGTTTCCAAAACACGTATCAAAATATACCTACATTAGGTCCCATGCTTGCCACACTAAATACAATTGTTGGAAACATTGACACACTCACGCAACAACATAATGCTACTCTTCATTAGCATGATGATATGCATGCCCAATTTGATGATGGGCTTGACCATGATGGGATTGCGGCCCTTAATATAAGTAAGGAAGATATAGCCACCCTTTTTGTCAATCCTAAAATCGAAATACCAGTTGACCTGGAAAAGCCCAAATTATCAATAAAATGGTGCACAAATGAAGCAATGCGCACAAACTTTTGGGATCACTGGTGGATGGTTTTTGATAAACCACCCCATAGCAATTTGGAGGTCCAATTTTATTTCCTTAAAAAATTGTATGCTAAGTTTGTGCTTGGTCACCATGTTGATTATTGGAGTATGAGGCCCAACATGGGCATAGGTAGAGGAGCTCCTCAGACTAGGCCATCTTCCCAGTGCCGAAAGGCCACTACCTTTGTCCCCCCCACTGATGTCGCACCCCCTCCTCCAGTGCAGCATCCTGATATCATTACAGAGGCTACCTCACAGACTATTAGGGCCATTCATTTACTGAGTGATTAGTTGATCACTCAGAACAGGTCAGTGTTGCCTCCTTTGGATGCTGCTGGCACATCGACAGCTCATCGGATTTCACATGTATGCGAGCCCCATATATGCATTACATGCAGGAATATGTGCCTCGGACCACATACTGATTCTGATATATATCAGCTTCATTATATTGATCAGGGGGATACAAGAGACGTACCTGTAGAGGCTGGAACACCTCATGGAGCATCTACATCTTGAGAGTGCTCAGGAGGTGCAGGCAGAGCCATTGACTCCTATTGATACAGTAAGAGTAAACATTATAAATAAATTTGTCACATGACTTATTTAATTTAAAAATAATTTATTTATTTAGATTAGTTTTAATGATTGCATGTACTTATGTATTTTTTTTTTTTCATTTATGTTCAGTCGATGACACAGGAGGAGGTGAGACAGGTGGATGAGTCCACACTTTCCGCCATTTAATTTGGCCTTGATGACTATATGGTATATTATAAATTATGTACCCATTAGTGTTTTTTTATATCATTTGGTGTACATGCTTAAATCTCTATCAATTAGAGCAATAAAATTCATACATTTACTAATATATATTGTCATCTTATTATGTTCTTGCAAGCTATAGCCGATGTCAGTGGGGGGCATGAGAGGGTTCCTTCATCAGGTGTCGACAAAGGAAAGGTAGTTAATTGTTTAAGATTAATTATGCATGCATATGTATGCCACTTGTGTGTAGTAATAAATATTTTACTTGCACTTTATTGTATAGGGTGTGGCTATCGATGATGTTCTGACACTGGTTCCACATCGTAGGGTTACAGGCGTCTTGATTCGGAGTGATAGCCCTATTATACGTAGACTTTTACATATTGTTATTTGTATTTTGTAACCATGTTTGCTATGATGAAGTACATTGATATATAATTGACAATCTTTTTACTCTCATAGGTTACTCCGACTGTGAGGGAGGGCCCATGAGAATCCTTCGTTTCTTTGTTGACCCAGCCCACTATTCCAGAGGAGGGATCACCAGATGTAATTTTTAATTTTAGTTCAATCAATTTGTAATTATATTATGCTATCATCCTATTTTTTAGATTTATTACTCTATGTTGCACCACTCTACTAATCTCATTATTGCAAATATATATTTATAGGTCAGAGTTGGTATTGCTGGCATAGTCCCTTCACTTCCCAGGACTTATGCTAGGACACCTGCTCATGGTAGGTGATCGAGAGACCAGGTACAAATATTTGTATTCAGTTATAATTTTAATTAAATTAGTGTTCGAAAATTATGAATTATATATATATATATATATATATATATATATATATATATATATATGTACAAATCATATAAAGTAAGCAATCTAACTTTGGTTTGAACTCATTTTTTATGCAGGATCAATCAGAGCCCAACACTTCTTCAAAGAGGCTACATTTTGATGATCCCCATATAGCATAGGATGCAGTTTTAGTTTTGTGGTCATTTAGAGATGAAACTTGACACATTTTGAGATGGCATATATGCCACATTGTACACCTTAAAACATTGATTTTGTAGACATTTTGAAATGGCATGTGCCATATTTGTATATGGACATACTTTTGATACATTGGATACATATATAGAACATGTTCATTTATATGTTATATTTGCGTCATCTTTTGTATATACATATTTATTATTCATGTTTATGGAATTGAATGGTGAAGTTATATCTTGACTATGATTATCATTATGATTTAAATTATATCTTTTTGAAGTTACATTTGTTTTTCTTTACTCTGGAATACCCTGTTCATGGAGCTTATTATGTTTGAGGTTTAACTTCTTGTTGGTGAATAGATTTGTCTTCCAAAGAAATGCTTACAAAATGACCCTTAAAGCCCAAACAAAAAGACTCAACCAACACCAACAGTTGGGTCACTTCGCTATTGAGAAGCGTAAGCGCCCTCTGAATTATCTGGGTACAGCTCCCCGTGCAGGATTTACAATGAATCAACTAAACTATAAATGATAATGCTTTTAACCTGAAAGCAATAAATGCTTACAAACATCTATTTGTAAACACAAGATAGATGTGAAGGGACTAATTTACTGAAAAGAAAAGGATAGTAAACGCTACAAATTTCATTTGCCTAAACAATGCATTACAGAAAGAAACTAAGAGAAGACGAATGGTTCTTTCAAAATACATGAAAAACTATAGCACAAATTCCATAGATGATCATGCTGATGATCAGACATAACAGATACACATTCAAAAGAAACCAATATCATTCAAAGATGAATATCAATAAGAAAGTGAGCATCTAAAATCAAAGTTTTAATATGCTAACATATCATTCTTTGAACACAGCAAAACAACAAAGATTCTTTTGTTCCTGTACATTAATCATTATCTGAAAATAAAATCCCTCTTTCCCTACATTACAATAAAAATCCTAATCTATCCCTCCCCTGGCACAAAGTCTCTCGGGTCAGGCGGAATCCGGAACCCCCAAAATCTCCTCTACGAGCCTTATTTATTTTCCCTTTCAGTCAGTTTCTTTCCTGTTATAATAACTAATTCTTGAGGATGTGTCTATCCACATCTTCTTTCTCGAATACATTAAAGTCTCCCTTTGTGAGTGCCTTAGGAATATTTTGTTATGAAAGTCCATGTTACTTGGCGCTCTACATCTTTCAAAATGGATCTATTCCTATAGAATAGTGCCATCTGGATCTTATTAAAACACAAGTGTTAATGCCTCTATGTTTTGATTGGACGCTTGGTGCTATAACTAGAGTGTGTCATTTATGGCTCTCCACACACATACCACTTCATGCAAGTGACACCAAGAAACATTTTTTCGAAGCCATCATACATATGTATATTGGGATTCAATTGTGAGCACGTCCTCAATTTTCCCACCCTGTAAACCTAAAGCCAACATCTCTGAATCATGACTAGTGTCAACACAAAGAACTACATTATCATGCATCATGAAGGCATCATTAGCTTGGTATTGAAAATCTCTCTTAAGTTTCCCACTGATATAGTCCTAGACCTTTATGAATCCAACAACCGAGCATGAAACAAGGTTATGTCCATCAGGGAAGATGTCAGGTCATCCTTGACATTCGGTGTTGGGGCATTCTCAGGAAATGATAATGTCTTAATATTGAAATTGCATTATAGATTATCATGTTCTCGAATGCCAATACTGTTGATGTGCAAAACCAATTCTCATTGTCATCGACCAGTCTAACCTAACAAAGTTTTGGAAACTTCATTTTTGGATACCTTTTACTAGTTCTAATATTCCTATCTATAATTTCATATGCTGTGCTCTGCTTGCAGGCATTTTGTCGAACAATTTACATATACGAGCCCCTAATGCAGAGGTTACAGCAAGAAAGTGGAGTGCCCTTCTACTACCTCCCACAACTCACCAACCAACCACAAAGGCTTAAGGGTAATCCAAAACTCTTTTGATGGTATAACACAACCAAAAAAATATATTTCTATCCCAATAAACTCCCTTTGCAAAGTTACACACTCAATCAAACTTCAATGCCTTTTTGGCTTTAGGGACACTAGGCCTAAAACTAACTTATTGATAGAACTCTTCACCAGTGGACTTCCTGACTTCTCCCAAGCATTTAGATGGTCCTCATATGACCTAAGGCCTCTGAAATAACACTTGGTTTATTCCCACAAAAATCATACCATGGCAAACTAGACCTGCATGCCAATTTCCTTATAGCCTTCTCAATAGAGGTTTTCTACTCTAACTTTTGCACAACTGAGTATCTTGATACAATCAGGGTATTTTTAGACACCCATTTGGAAGTTATTTAAGATCCCAAATAATTTCCTTGCAACTCCACTCCAGCGCTACCTAACACCCACCTTGGACACAGACCTAATTGGCCTAATTAAGCTTGGTTTACAAAGCAAGTATGAGGTATAGGGTTCATGGAACTGGTATAGTGCTTCATATATTATTCTCCAACCCCAAATGACTCAAAACCAGCTTTACTTGACTCACTTATCTATTCTATGCACTTCTTTACAACTTTCTTCTACTTTCTAGACTGAATCCTCTCAAAAATTCAGACTAGGGCCTGATGCATGAAGGCCTTTCCCTTTGAGCCATTACATGAGCCTTTAGAATCCATTGATACATATACCTAACTTTCATTTTCCAAATTCTTAGGTTAAACCCACGGCTAGAATGCAAGTTAGGCCTCCATTAGTGTTCAGGGCCCTAGAAAAGCTTGCTTCCTGGACTGTTTTGAAAATAATTGAAATAACTTTAACAAATGAAACTAAAAATTCTTCAAATCAATGAAAATGTTCACTAACATGCTATACAGTATTCCCATATTCAAATCATGACCCTGTAAGTCCGTACACGCCCGTACAACTCTGAGAAATGGCTCAAAAATGGTTTGTATTCCTCCTTTATGGCATCAGTTTACAAAAATCAACTTCTTACCATTATGGTTCAAAGTGATGAGCATATATAACCTAGAAAATGAAGGTATATTGATTGGAGAACCCATTTGACTATTGGGTTTCCAATTCCAATCTCTCAAGAAATCTTAGAAAGTTGCAATAGCAACTTTTATTGCATTTTTGCAATTTTGCAAAATATGCCATTTTATGAAGTCGATAGAGTTTATGATTTATTTTTGAGATCAAAACCTATCAACATGATTTTTCAAGTGAAAATAATCTAAAATCAACCTTTAAGACTCCATAAGCCTAACCTAGCAAATTATCACTAACTAGGCGAACCTCATGACCTAAGGTATCTTAGGCTTATAACATTGCCAAAAGATCCTTGATCACACATTAGGGATTCCAAACAAAAATTAGGATGATCTATTTAGATCCATCCTATTTATTACAAACATAACAATGCAATTCAAATTCCTACTAGTGGAGGGTGCCCTGCACCAGCCCCAGAAGATCGTTGCCCAATCGTGCTTAGTGCACCTTGGGGTCACTTGGGTCGAGCGTGGTCACGAGTGTTCCGGTGACTCTGTGGGCAGAATGGGGTTGTCACTAGTGTTTACCCGACCAACCAGAGCTGATGGAGCACATAGTTTGATGCCAGGTCAGATGGTTTGAAAGATACATTGCTGAGCCACTTTCAACTAACCCTTACTGCAAGTTTTGGCATCGACTGAGATTGCCTTGCCAAATGTAAATGAAGTCGAATCGCCCAAAAATGAGAGAGGTTATTGTAGACCTCAAAAACATGATCTTTTATCACTTGACAATTTTTTGATACCTCTCACGAAGTCTGAGATACGAGCCCTGGAAGATCACTGCCCAATCGTGCTTAGTGCACCTTGGGGTCACTTGGGTTGAGCGTGGTCGCGAGCGTTCTGGTGACTCTGTGGGTAGAACAAGGTTGTCACTAGTGTTTACCTGGCCAATTGGAGCTAATGGACCAGACAGTTTGATGCCAGGTCAGACGGTTTGAAAGATACATTACTGAGCCACTTTCAACTGACCCTCACTGCAAGTTTTGGCATCGACTGAGATTGCCCTGCCAAATGAAAATGAAGTCAAATCACCCAAAAATGAGAGAGGTTATTGTAGACCTCAAAAACATGATCTCGTAGCACCTGATGATTTTTTGATACCTCTCACGAAGTCTGAGATACAAGCCCTGGAAGATTGCTGCCCAATCATGCTTACTGCACCTTGGGGTCACTTGGGTCGAGCATGGTCGCGAGCATTCCGGTGACTCTGTGGGTAGAATGGGGTTGTCATTGTTGTTTACCTAGCCAACTAGAGCCAATGGAGTAGATGCTTCAATTCCAGGTCGGGCGGTTTGAAAGATACACTGCTGAGCCACTTTCAACTGACCCTCACTGCAAGTTTTGGCATCGACTAAGATCACCTTGCCAAATGAAAATGAAGTTGAATCACCCAAAACTGAGAGAGGTTATTGTAAACCTCAAAAACATGATCTTGTAGCACCTGATGATTTTTTGATACCTCTCACGAAGTCTGAGATATGAGCCCTAGAAGATCACTGCCCAATCGTGCTTAGTGCACCTTGGGGTCACTTGGTTCGAGCGTGGTCGCAAGCGTTCCGGTGACTCTGTGGGTAGAATGGGGTTGTCACTGGTGTTTACCCAGCCAACTAGAGCCAATGGAGTAGACGGTTCAATGCCAAGTTAGACGGTTTGAAAGATACGCTGTTGAGCCACTTTCAACTGACCCTCACTGCAAGTTTTGGCATCGACTGAGATCAGCTTGCCAAATGTAAATGAAGTCAAATTGCCCAAAACTGAGAGAGGTTATTGTAGACCTTGAAAAAATGATCTCGTAGCACATAACAATTTTTCAATACCTCTCACGAATTCCAAGATATGAGCCCCAAAATATCACTGCCCAATCGTGCTTAGTGCACCTTTGGGTCACTTGGGTCAAGCGTGGTCGCGAGTGTTCTAGTGACTCTATGGGTAGAACAAGGTTGTCACTGGTGTTTACCTAGCCAACTGAAGCTGATGGAATAGATGGTTTGATGCCAGGTTAGACGGTTTGAAAGATACGCTGCTGAGCCACTTTCAACTGACCCTCACTACAAGTTTTGTCATCGACTGAGATCACCTTGCCAAATGCAAATGAAGTCAAATCACCCAGAAGTGAGAGAGGTTATTGTAGACCTCAAAAACAAAATCCCATAGAACTTGATGATTTTTTGATACCTCTCACGAAGTGCAAGATACTAGCCCCGGAAGATCACTGCCCAATTGTGCTTAGTGCACGTTGGGGTCACTTGGGTCGAGCGTGGTTGCGAGCATTCCGGTGAATCTGTGGGTAGAATGGGGTTGTCACTGGTGTTTACCTAGGAAACTAGAGCTAATGGAGTAGATGGTTTGATGCTAGGTTGGATGATTTGAAAGATATGCTGCTGAGCCACTTTCAACTGACCCTCACTACAAGTTTTGGCATCGACTGAGATCGCCTTGCCAAATGCAAACAAAGTCAAGTCGCCCAAAAATGATAGAGGTTATTGTAGACCTCAAAAACATGATCCTGTAGCACCTAATGGTTTGTTGATACCTCTCACAAAGTCTGAGATACAAGCCCCGGAAGATCGCTGCCCAATCATGCTTAGTGCACCTTGGGGTCACTTGGGTCGAGCGTGGTCGCAAGCATTCCGGTGACTCTGTGGGCAGAATGGGGTTGTCATTGGTGTTTACCCAGCCAATCAGAGCCAATGGAGCATATGGTTCAATGCCAGGTCAGATGGTTTGAAAGATAAACTACTGAGCCACTTTCAACTAACCCTCACTGCAAATTTTGGCATCGACTGAGATCACCTTGCCAAATGCAAATGAAGTTGAATCGCCCAAAACCAAGAGAGGTTATTGTAGAACTTGAAAACACAATCTTGTAGCACCTGACAATTTGTTGATACCTCTCATGAAGTTTGAGATACGAGCCCCAGAAGATCACTGCCAGTTTGAAAGATACGTTGCTGAGCCACTTTCAACTGACTGTTAGTGGTATGTTTGAAATTTGAACTGTGAAATTAATCATGATTAAGCTTGTGAAATTTGAACTATGGAGCTTATTATAGATTGTTTGAAATGCTAAAAAATAATATCCTTAAAGCATTAGAAACAACAATCAAACATGTAAGAATTCAAACCATGCAAATGACATAAGTATATGACATGTAAGATCCCTTCTTGGCACTATTGGCCACAGATACATGATTTTGGTCATAAGTCCTTATGAAGAGTTTTAGGACATTTAAATTTTAAATCAAATTGATTGTTACAAATTGCCATTATAGGCTTCAAAAGATCTCAATTAACCATTAAGGATCCTTTTTTCCTTCTATCTCTGATTGGATCCATGGTGACCATAGGCATCTTCATAGGTGCTCCTGCACAAGTTACAATCCACATACAAAACCAAGTTTATTGACTCAAAATAAAATCTAAGAAACGTCAAATTAATGTATTGAAATTAAGCTTAACGAACTTAGAAAATAATACACTAAGTTAACTTATTACCTAGTCAAGTGTTCCTAAAGGGTCATCTCTTTGCTTCAAGGTCTCCAATAGTGCTTTATGATCAACAGTAGTAATAGTCCAAAGTTCTTTTGTCTTTGGTCTTCCTTGATGCTTTGACAACTTGACATTTGTTGCTATAACAAGGTGTGAATACATGAGAATAGTTTTGTGCTTCTCATTATCTTCAAATGCGGGAACTCCATTCTTTCTAATCATGTATGTTCGTAGCCATGTTCCCGCAACAACAACTGAACCAGTAGGATATGTGAACCCATCACCATCTGTCACCAATTGTACAAGCTTCTATTTACCTCGTACACAACATGCTAACCAATAATCTAACCTCTCATCATTCCCCTGCAGTGCAACCAATGCAAAACCATCTCCTAGCTTCAGAAGATCTAAAAGATGGTCATAGTCAACTGAAGTGTCCATATCATCATTTCTTATAGAGAGTGTCAAAGTTAAAGGAGTCAGATACTGTGGAACCCATGTATCCACCCACACACTTGACTCGCAATGATCCCAATCATACTGAAAACACATAGGGAAAAAACAAGCCAACTCTTGTGTCCAAATGGTCCATGTACTACTATTGGAGCTTCAAAATGAATGCATTTTTGAAGAGTCTTTCACTGTTTGACAATCCAATCTATCTCCTATAGTTCCCTCCTCGACCAACCAAAAGAATCTACGCACTGTAGAATCAAGAGTCCCCCCTTGTGACAATGCTAAAGTACACCAATCAACAATAGAATGAGCATCAAGAAGTACAACACCTGAAATCCTCAATTGCTCCTTAACTAGAGCTCTCTTCACACATGCACCTACTCCATCATGCTCCCCTTTCCCATGCCCTGACTCAAAAAAACTCCAAATATGAGGTATACCTCTCTCCACATGTAATCTACACAACCAATAAAACATTCTGGCATTCTTAAATTGACCGGTGCAATTATCCGACCAAATGAGATGCCTATCCATAGCAATACCATTTTCCTGCAAGAAGTCAAAATAGTTCTAGAAACAATGTTGAACACACTCATGAGAGTGAGACCTGTCATCGCTCATATAAAAATGGTACTCTCTGATTATCTTTCGCTCATGTTTTGTGCTTTCAAGGGAATGTCTATATGTGATGTGTACAAAAATAGCGACCTGAATGGAATTGTAATATTAAGCGTGAGTCTCATTTTGGGGCTGCAATGTATAGTTCTCCGCAAAGTCTACAATGGATATAATAGTTCCAATGGGTAAAGTGTCCTTACATGTTCTTAATTGTTGATCCAACCATTGAGACCTATGAATATGCCTTGCATACTTGTAAAAAAGATTTGTCTTGAAATCTGAGATAAAATCAGCAACATTGTATTCTTTTGCAACTAACTCACATCTAGAGCCTTCACCTCCACTCTTCAATGTATATTTCACTATTTCATATACCTTTTTTTGGACGAGTGTCTTTCCAAAATTGTGTTCCAAACCCTCATGAAAACATGTTCTAAACTTGGACAAGCCACCACATTCTGAGCACTTGGCATTTAAGCAATCTTTTTTATAAAATAAACAACCATCATCTCTATGACATAAAAATTGATCTAGCAAGTCTCTTGATGATTTGGGAAGACCACTTTCACCACAATCCTCTAGCATTTCATTAGTATGCAAAGTAGAATGAATGGACTATAATAATTCATGATGCATTGAAAACTCAACATGATATTTGCAACATGTATTTCGAATCTTAAGGGGTACACAATAAAATGGTTTCACAGATTCAAAAGACCTTTGTGATATTTTCAATGTTGGATGTGTCTCACAAATTTTTTTATACAACATTGTTTGACTTACCTCCACATAATGTTTATGATGTGGAGTGTGGTCTCCATTACCAACTCTCAACTTGAAGACATCCTTCACATTTGGTGACACTCTTGAGTTAGCATCCCAAAATTGTTGAATTTCATCCTTCACAACATATGTTAGCTTCTTATCGAAACATGGAAGTCTCCCACCATAAGCCCATGTATCAATTTGAAGCGGATCATCAAGTCTTTCTCTTCTTGCAAGTGCTCTACCCAAAGTTTTATGGTCTATATTGAAGTCAACACAAGTTTCTCTCATCAAACGAGCCTTTCTCAACTGATGACTTACTAAGGAGGTTGTAATAACCCTCCGAGCAACTCTCTTTTCTTTTTCTCTGCTTGTCTTCCCAATGCTATTGAGAGCATTGAAAAGATTCTTCACAATAATGGCATTTCTCTCCATTTTCTTGTTCACACGAATCTTCAATTTCAAAAGCACAAGTCTCATGTTTTGCATCTTTAACAACTGCACAAAAATTTGACATTGCTCAACCAATGTCTTGTTTCAAAAAAATTGTTCATAAAGTCTTGAAGCCCACAACCTAATGGTTCTATGTGACCTCTTTCCTTCCCAATTATTCATAATGTTCTCCTCAATTTCAATTAACCATTTAGGTGTTCTTGAAAGCCCCGAATTTGAAGATTGATTATCTTTATTGCAAGGGACTTCATTTCCCAAATAATTTGGAGACGTATAACATTCATGTGGTTCTAAGACCCCTTAAGACCCCTTAAGACCCCTTAAGATGCACTTGAGCATTCCAATGTGTCAAAAGGGGTCATGGGGACTCCCTATGGGTCCTAGTACACCTTATCACGTGCTAGGACCCTTAGGAAGTCCCCATGACCCCTTTTGACACATTGGAACACTCAAGTGTGTCCGAAGGGGTTCTAGGACCCCTTAAGACACACTTGAGCATTCCAATGTGTCAAAAGGGGTCATGGGGACTTCCTAGGGGTCCTAACTTGTGATAAGGCATACTAGGACCCCTAGGGTTTCCCCATGACCCCTTTTGACACTTTGGAATGCTCAAGTGTTTCCAAAGTGGTCCTAAGACCCCTTAAGCCACACTTGAGCATTCCAATGTGTCAAGCAGGGTAATGGGGACTCCCTAGGGGTCCTACTACACCTTATCATGTGTTAGGACCCCTAGGAAGTCCCCATGACCCCTTTCGACACATTTGAACACTCAAGTGTGTATTAAGGGGTCTTAGGACCTCTTAAGACACACTTGAGTGTTCCAATGTGTCAAAAGGGGTCATGGGGATTCCCTAGCAGTCCTAGTACACCTTATCATGCATTAGGACCCCTAGGGAGTCCTCGTGACCCCTTTTGACACATTGGAATGCTCAAGTGTGTCTTAAGGGATCCTACGACCCCTTAAGACACACTTGTGCATTCTAATGTATCAAATGGGCTCATGGGGACTCCCTGGGGTTCCTAGTATGTCTTATCACATGTTAGGACCTCGAGGGAGTCCCCATGACCCCTTTTGACACATTGGAATGCTCAAGTGTGTTCGAAGGGGTCATAGGACCCCTTAAGACACACTTGAGCATTCCATTGTGTCAAAAGGGGTCATTGGGACTTCCTAGGGGTCCTAACGTGTGATAAGGCATACTAGGACCCCTAGGGAGTCCCCTTGACCCCTTTTGACACATTGGAATGCTCAAGTGTGTCCGAAGGGGTCCTAGGACCCCTTAAGACACACTTGAGCATTCCAATGTATCGAAAGGGGTCTTGGGGACTTTCTAGGGGTCCTAATGCGTGATAAGGTGTACTAGGACCCCTAGGGATTCCACATGACCCCTTTTGATACATTGGAACGCTCAAGTGTGTCTTAAGGGGTCCTAAGACCCCTTAAGACACACTTGAGTGTTCCAATTTGTCAAAAGGGGTCATGTGGACTCCCTAGGGGTCCTAACACGTGATAAGGTGTACTAGGACCCCTAGGAAGTTCCCATGACCCAAATGAGATGTTAGTGAATGAGTTTTTGCTAATACTACTCTTCCACCAGATCCAGATTTCAACCCTTTTATGGATCTACAGGCTCAATTACGAGTCCACAGAATTGGCCAAGAGAAAAATGTAATTGTATATCAACTGATTACAAAATGTTCAGTGGAGGAGAAAATATTGCAACGATCAAGAAGAAAATTGGCTATGGAAAATCTAGTTATGAATTCTTTTAAGAATGAAACTATTAAGGAATTGCATGAATCACAAACCATAAAAAATAACCTTCTACAACAAAGAACATTCAAGCTATAGAATTTATTAACTCTGAATTTAAACATCTTATTAGCATTCATGGAAGAGATTTCATTAGCATCCATGGAAGAAATTTCATTAAAACTTCAGACAAAATCATCTAAAAAAATTCATTAACTTCAGGCGAAATCATTTAAGATGAACAAAAAAAAAATTGTATTACTTAGAAATGGCAGAGAAAGAAAATGAGATAAACCAAATTTATCAAATTCTTGCAATCCATAGCTTCTCTCCGAGTGCATAATGACAATCCATGGATCCAAAGTTACGGTAAAAATTAAATTCTTTGAGTAAGTCATTCAGAAACACGTAGAATACTGGAACACATGATGATTTATAGAGAATTTATGATGGACTATGCTGTACAAAAGCCCGCAATCCCTGCCATATCTCAGAGTACTGATGAGAAGCAATGGTGAAAGTCTGAGACAGAGGCGGTGCTGGCATTGAAGCGGCAAGACATTCTTCATAATATCAGGGCAGCACCATCGAAATGACAAGCCTTTCCTCATAATGTCACACCGTCGCTGATCTCTTCTTTAAATTTATTAATGCGATTAGTTCTATGGTGCCTGCATAATTTCCAATACAACTGCTCATTTTACCAAACCCTTCCCCGCTCTCCATAATCTTTGACCGGTTCAAAGGTCCATCTGGTTGTTCTTGTTTAACCTCCCAATGACTCTGTTGAGCTTCCGGATTATCAAAAGGCATGGTACAATTGTCCGGTGACCAGAATCTATTTTGAGAACCTTTGCAATTTAGCATTCCGGTTGAAAAAGTAGGGAAAGATACCATTTCACAGCCACAGGCGGTGGAAACAGAGTGATTCTCTTGCCCTCTGCTTCTATAATCTGCCTCCAGTGAACTATTCTTCAAAGCCTCCATTTCTGCGTAGTTAGGGTTTTCGGCGCCTGTAAAAGGCACAACTATGCCCCTATAGGGACTCATGCTCGTGCTCAGAATCATATTAAATAATATTTAAAATGTAAAATGTATATTATATAATATTTAATATATAATATATAATCTAATATATAGTTTTTGATATTGATATATAATTAAATAATATTTAATGTAACATGTATATTATATAATATTTAATATATATAATATATAATCTAATATATAGTTTTTAATATTAATATATATTAAATAATATTTAATGTAAAATATATATTATATAACATTTAATATATAATTGATATTATATAATATTTAATATATCTAATATATACATGTTTATGAAGGATGGAGAAATGGGAGGGAGAAAGTGGAGGCAAAGTGAAAATTCAAAATTGTGTGTCATGTTCGGGTAAATATCGGGTACCCGATTAGGCTTGGTATTGCTTTGTGCACCAAACCTACATGGTCAACTATTGGAATGTCTCAAATACGTGTTTTTCCCCTGTTTCTCTGAGTTCCAGACTTTGACAATGTAGCTAACGACTTTTTTTTCACCCGAATTTGATAAAATGAAAAGGGTATCTTAAGGAGATTATCAGCTTTCTATCGATATAATTGCTGTCAAATTTTGAATTCGGTAAGTAATTATTAGTTATTTTTCAATTGAGCTACTTCTAAAGTGTTGATTTATATACTGATTGAAAAATGACTATAACTTTCAAATGGTATAACATTTTTGAAATCCAAAAAATGCGTCACATTCTATGCTTTGCCTACTATAAGGAATTTTTTTTTTTTTTAATTTTGTAAAGTTTTGAATGAGTTAAGGTGGTCAGACACGGGAGTTTTTTTATTCTGAAAATGTTGTAGCACAAAATTCATAATTAATTAATTTTTTTGGAATAAAATTACAAAAAAATATGCATCACATCCAGGCATGAGTCTACTACTTATATATAAATCTTATAATAAAATATTATCATTTGATTATGATTAAGGTGGTCAAACATACACCTACTTGTTATTTTTTTCCTGAAATTTTTGTACTGCTGCATTGAAATCTATACTTTTCACCAATCATACTAACTTTTTCTCAAAAAAGGCCTAGTAGTTTAGAAACTACATTCAATTTTCTACAGATTCTATTCTTACAACTTTTTGATATTAGGTTCATAGCTAGTTGAAATTTTCACGTCAAGTTGACTAACCCTGATTTGTTGATTTTTCATTGCCACTTAAGGGCATAGTTTGGCCCCTCGTGATCTTGCACATACCCAAATAAATCCCATTTTAGAACCGCTCAACATGAATCCCATTTTAGAATAAGAAGCAACAAAAAATCCTTTGGGGGAAGAGAACATGCATTACCTTAACTTTAGGAATTCCCCATAAAATAAGGCTTGAATTGTTTTTCAATCCTTTGTTTAACATGGTATATATATCACTATCACCTCTAATAAATAGTCAAAAAAACTTGAAGGCATTAGTGATATCAAAAGTGACAAAGGGAACACTAACATGTATATTTCAACCCAAATCATCAAGTTTTCCTCAAATAAAAACACAACCCCTAGTACCACAAGTGATAACACAAACAAGTCAATGAGAAGGAGTAGACACACATTTACCATTGGTATGCCACCTTTACGAACCTTATGGTTGAGAACAAATATAGGAGAAAACATTCTACTATTGATACTTCACCCTACATCACATGCGATTTCTTCAAAATATTTCCCACTTGGAGAGACAAACATAAACATTAAGACAAATCAAACCCTAATAAAGTTGTTCATAAATAAACAAATAACTTTGTGTCTAGTTGTGTCACAAGGTAGTGTGCCTCCTTTGATTTCTTCAAGTGCGCGAGTTGTGGAATAAGCTAATAAAATTGTAGTAACAACTCTGTCTCTTATCACATATCAACCAAATGTAAACAATGTTAAACAAGTGAATCTAAAAATGGTTTCCAAATTCTAATTTTCAATATGATATCAGAATCAAAACCACACAAGCATAAAAAAAACTACTTAAAAATTATGAGGTGTTTCTTGCAAGATTAGGCTATACATAACCCACAATGAAAAATCAACAATGTACTATTCGGTACCAACAAAAATAATCCAACCATGCAACATCAAAAGCCAAGATTTGAGTATCAATCATACCAAAAATTGGTAGTCCAATATGTTCAGAAACCACAACAATTGGCACAATTGTTAACAATTTATGTCTTGATTATTTTTGATTAATTAAAATAGGTTTTACAGGGTGCCTAAAACCCACAAGTCTCGATCAAAATAAAGAAAACTAGACATAACAAGCAAGAGGTAGGCCACAGAGAAGCTAGGGACAAAAGACCTCACTAGAGCAGGACAAGCAAGGCTAGAGATAGCTAGATCATTGTCCAGAAAATCAAACAGAAGGAAGGATTGAACACAGAGTGGCAGAAGAGGAACAACCACCCCCATCCACCAAACCAGGGACTAAGGTTGTAAGATTTCTCCTTCAATGCACTGGAGTCTGTCCTTATCCAGTATGCTCTTCACATCTATGGGAAGGTCATCCCCTTTATTTCAAATCTGCTTAGCATCCTTTTTGACTACCAAGTTGGCAAACCAATCAGCCACACAATTGGCTTCCCTATATGCATGGGAAATGAACACCTTGTCAAGGCTATTGAGAATGGCTCTGGTTCTGAGATTATGTTAGCTATGGACCAAGAGGGAGGGTGGGCGAGGTTGAGGAAATTGATGATGTTCATCAAATCACCTTCCAGCCAGAGCCACTTAACTCCTTGATCTTTCACAAGTTTGGTGATTTGAAGGGCTGCATTGGCTTCATCATAGTGATTCATCTGGGCTCCCAAGGGGAAGCTAACAATTTTTGTACCAATTCCAAAGTTGTTCCTGATAATACCTCCACTGCTAGCTTGACCAGGGTTCCCTTTTGCCGCACCATCAAAGTTGGATTTGGTCCAGCCAGTCGGAGGACTAGTCCACACATAGTTCCTTCTCTTATCTTGTGTAGCAGCACAGGAAATTCTTGCAAAAGGATTAGGTTTATCACAGTAGAGGAAATTTTCTTTAACTGCATGAGTGATTTTTTCAAAGATAATTTTAGGAGTAGAGCAGTCATGAAAGATGTGATTATTACGCTCCTTCCAGATCCCCCAACAAAAATGAGCGAGAAGCCAAGTACAGAGAAGCCTGAACTCTTGATCAAACCTATTGAAGGCCCATTGGGAGAAGAGATCGCTGAAAGATAGGGGGAAGCACCATGAAAGATTCAAGGCTGAGAAAAGGAGATGCCAAATATGACTGGCAAAGGAGCAACATATGAAAAGGTGATCCACAATTTCCTCTTGACATTTACAAAGAACACATCTGTTGGTGAATTGGAATCTACGCTTGATGAGGTTGTCCACGGTGAGGATATGGTTCTATACCAGGAGCCAAAAGAATACATTGATTTTAGATGTAAGACTAGGGATCCAATCTTTGGCCCACAATGGGTTAAAGTCATTGACTTGAGTAGTTAGCGAGGAATAGACAGAGGCCACTGTATAATCCCCGTCTGAAGAGTCCTCCCAGATGATCTTGTCCTACTTGGGAGAAAGGGAGATCGCATTGAGGGCCATCATCAAAGGAGCCAGGTCCTGGGAGATCTAGGTGAGATCCACCCATTTTTCATTCCTTTTATAATTGCAAACCTGCATTTCAAAGGTTTGAGAGTAAGCTTGTCTCCAGGGGTAAAAAGTGTCAATGTTTCTCAAGCTACCCATCTGAAGCCAGTTGTCCTTCTAGAAATTGATAGAATATCCATTACCTAATTTCCACTTGGCTCTAGATTTCGCCAGCTCCTTAGCACTGAGGAGACCGTTCCAAATGAAAGAACCTTTGGGTGGTTCTGTTTCTTCAAAAAAACTATGGATAGAGTTATGCAAGAGGTATTTCTCTTCAAAGGTGTCCCTCCACTCACCAGTGTTGTTTAAAATTCTCAAAATTTGCTTGGCTTGAAGGGCTTTGTTGAAAGGTCTCAAATTCCTTAAGCCAAGGCCACCAACAATTTTAGGATGGAAAACTTTATCCCAGGTAATGAGGGGAATGCACTTGTGATCCTCAGCTCTAGACCAAAGGAATCTTTTCTAGATTATTTCCATGGCTTCCGCAACTTTGGCCAGAATGCGGAGGAGGCTAAGGGCATAGGTGGGGAGATTCTGTAGAGTAGACTTTACCAGTTGGATCTTATCGGCCTGGCTGAGGATGAGCCCTTTCCAACCAGCAAGCTTCTTATTAAATTTGTCAATCAATTTGTTCTAGAAGGCTTCCAGAGGTTTGACACCTAAGGGCAGCCCCAAGTAAGTTGAGGGTAAGGTATCAATACCACACCCCAAAATTTAAGCAATTTTCCTCTATCTTTCTTCAGGAGTGTTGATAAAGAAGAGAGCACTTTTATTCCAGTTGATAGATTGGCCTATGGACTTGGTGTAGTTATTGAGAATTTCTTTCACCACTCTAGCCTCACCCACTGAAGCCTCACCCCCAAGAATGGTGTCATCCATTAATTGTTGGTGTCTAAAAACAATGTTGCCAAATGAGGGTTTGATTCCTTTCAGATCCCCATTCAATTTGGACACCGAAATAAATCTTCCAAGGCATTTAGAAAGAGTAATGAAGAGAATGGGGGAGAGAGGGTCCCCTTTTTGTATACCCCTTGAGGATTTGAAGAAAGCAGACGGAGAGCCATTAATCATGATAGCCAAGGAAGGGGTCGAGATGATTTGAAAGAGGAACTTGCAAGAATTGGAGTTGAAACCAAAAGCTCCCAAAACTTTCAGAAGAAACTGCTAGTCCACCCAGTCATAGGCCTTGGAAAGGTCAAGTTTGAGAAGAAAGCCTTCCCTTTTTCCTTCTTCTAACAAGTGTATGACTTCATACACCATCATAATGGAGTCCAAAATATGCTTGCCAAGCACAAAGCTAGATTGTTGCTATGAGATCAGGGATGGGAGGATATTGAGAATCTTGATGGTGATAACCTTGGAGATAATCTTGAGGGAAGAATTGCACAGGCTTATGGGTCTGAATTGCTCGAAGGTGTCTACTCTCAAGGTCTTGGGAATTAGCACCAAGAAAGTGGCGTTGAGTTCTTTGAGGAGATTCTTGGAACCAAAGAATTCTTGGATAGCTTGTACCATATCGGCTTTAACAACATCCCAATAAAGGTGAAAGAAGAACATTGGGAAACTATCTGGGCCTGGGGCTTTATCTCTTGGAAGAGAATACAGAGCTTTCTTGACTTCAATCATATCTAGAATAGAGCATAAGGCTTTGTTTTGAATATCAGTAATGATTCTAGGTATGTTATCCAGGAGAGAGGTCTGGTCTTGATCTGGTAATCCTTGATTTTTAGAAAGGAGCTGAGAAAAGTATGAGATAGCCTCTTCAGTGATTTCTTTGTCTTCCTTTAAAGATTGGTATCCCTTCTTGATACTACTAATCATGTTGGTTGCTCTGTGCCTCATGGTGGAAACATGGAAAAAATGAGTATTTAAATGTCTCCTTCCTTGAGCCAAAAGGACCTTGATCTATGTTTCCAAAATGCTTCCTCCTGTCCAATTATGTTATGGTACTCTAAGAGAATGCATTCTTCTTTTGTAGTCTTTCATCATCATAGCCCTGTTTCTGGGTTTCCTCTTGGATACAATTAAGATCATTGAGAATCTTATCTTTAGAGGTAAAGATGTGACCAAATTCCTCTCTGTTCCATTTTTTAACATTGCATTTGATGTTCCTTAGTTCTTTAGCCACTCTGAACATGGCAATGCCCTCCACGTCAATGTTCCACCACTCTCTGACTTTATTAAGTAGGTTAGGATGGGAAACCCACATCTTTTCAAATCTGAAGGGAAAATTCCTTCTCTTGTCTATCTAGTCTAGAGAAAGTGCAATGGGAGAATGGTCTGAGCCAGCATGAACTGGGGTAGAAAGGTTAAGGCTGTAGTTTTTCAACCAGTCTAGAGACTCCAGGGCCTTGTCTAATTGAACTTGAATGCATTCCCTTTTGGTACACCTATTAGACCAAGTGAACTTAGCCCCAAGAAGATCCATGTCCAACAGGGATAGGTCATTGATGAGATCCATAAGGTCTTGTCTTCTTTCAGAGCCCAAAGCAATTCCTCCCTTTTTTTCCCTTTCTTTGAGAGGGGTGTTGAAATCCCCCATTATAATACCTTTCAACCAGTTAATTTGGGCAATGATGGAGATAATATTATTCCAATAGTTCTTTCTATCTCTTTTAGAGTTAGGAGCATACATATTCAAAATAAACCACCTATCATTATCTTTAATTCTAGTGAATTGCATAAGAAGAAGATTATCTCCTTCATGGATGACTTCATCTCTGAAGTGACGCAAGTTCCACATTGTGAATAGGCCCCCAGAGGCTCCCTCAGAACTCATGGCTCTGTTCTCCATAGCTTTACTGAAATTTATTTTCTCTAACTTGTCCTTCTGCATTTTAGTTTCCTAGATTAAGAAAATGTCCGGTCTGTGATCTCTAATCATATTTCTAATGACATCCTTCTTGTGTGAGCTATCAAGCCCATGAATATTCCAAGAGATGACTTTCATTTCTTGATGGAGGAGCCATTAACTTGGATAGAAACCCAGTTTCCATCCACTTGTTTCAAGCTTGCTTCTTCTTTCCTTTTCTGGATAGTCCTTTTTCCTTATGGGGTTTGGATTCTACCCCTTCCCTCATCCTTATTCTTGCTTTTGGTGGTTACAGGGGAAACTGGAGATGGGTCTCTGCTACTTGGTTTCTTCTTGTTGTGAAAAGAGGTCCAGCCCTCCTTGTCTTCCTTGTGCTTGGTAAAGAGCTCTACCATAATATTGAATTGGTTTGGGGATGCAGAGACCATCAGGTCCTCAATTTTTTTGTATTTCCTCAAGTCCTGCTTAATAGGGCAAGTAGTAGCATCCACTAGAGGAGCAGAGGACTCTGAGACCAAGGAAGTGGTACCGAAATAAGATCTCCTCCTTCTTTCTGATCTTCATTCTTGTTTTCTTCCTTTGATTCTTGTTGATTGGCTAAATCCTGATCCAAACCCAAAATAGGGGGGATGGGCAACCTACCATTCTCAGCATTCTAAGTCAACATCGGCTTCTCTGCATCCCTAGGGTCCTTATTTTCCAAATTGGGGACTAGTTGATTTGTTTTCTTCTAGACTCTGTTGGTTTTGGGCTCTAGTCCCTCCTGGAGAGCACCTTTTTGCTTTTTTAATGCTATTCTGGCCTTCCTTTCAACCTAGTTTGCTCGAAGGACAAGACAAGTTTTGGCTTTGTGTCCTGCCTTCCTGCAATGGAAACAGGTGAAAGGGATGCTTTCATAGTCTAGTTTCAGCACACACTTTCCCAGCTTGGACTGAAGCTCTATGACTTCTGGTATATCCTTGCCTTCTTCCACTCTGATGCAAATCCTTGCAAAGGTGAGATGGCTCCTAGCAGTTATGACAGGGTCAATGGAAAGAAGGGTGCTGAAAGATTTGGCTATCCCATCAAAAACCTCTTCATTCTAGAATTCCATTAGTAGTTCAGTCAGTCTCACCCACACTGGGGCCTGAACGAAGAAGGAATCATTTAGGTCAAGATTGGGGGTCCATTTTTGTAGAGAAAGGGTAGCCTTTCCTATGGCCCAAGTACCAGCACAAAGGATCTTATCGAGGTCCTCTTTGTAGGAGAACTTGAAAGACAAAAACCCCTTTGCCATAGCAGAGACCTAGACTTAACCCTTCAGGTCCCATTTTTTCCTACTGAAGGCCCTCACAATATCAATATTCGGCCTAGCGCCGATGAACTTGCCAACCAAAGTGTGGTCCATGGAGGTGATGTTGTGGTCTACCAGTCTGTTAGGTATTTCTAAAACAAAGATTCCTTTTTCCTTATCAGAGATGTCCTTTAAAGAAGGAAAAGAGGACTTGCCTATGGGTTTTATCCCAAAAGTGTTGACCACCGATGGGAGAGAACGTCTTGATTTTTTTTGTCATTAATGCCAAACATTATGAGTGTGTAATACTTATGGTTAACTTGTGTACAATTGTGTATCCTGAATTAATGGCTTAGTACAAGTTGGTATGCTGAAGTTATGGTTTATTTGATCTTTAGTGTTTGGATGACTGCTTGGTTCAAGATTCAACAAAATGACAAAATGGTTATTGGATGTTTTGGTTGTAGTTATTCATGTACAGTTGTATTCAAAGGTTATGTTTGGGTTAGATAATAGTTCTAGTGATAGAGAAAAGTTTGTTGGTGATGGCTAGTGGATTCTTGTTTTGGAGATCAGTTGTTCTTGATACTTTCTTAGCTACTAATAATAGATTTCATATTTGGGGCTTCCAAAAGGTTTCTCTCTCTATTTATTAAATTTTGACTGATTGTAAATATATTTTATAATGCTACCTACTTTCTTGTTATGATTATGAAGTTCCTTGATGGTTTGACAACTGCCTCTTGTGTTTCAGAATAGTGTTACTTGGTATTAATGTTCTATTCTTTTTGTGTTCTGGTTCGAAGACTGATTATAGTGTATTATGACATGCTGGATGATGATGTGGCTTCTATTATGTGGCATATATGTTATATCTTATCGTGTGATGGTTCAAATACACCTGGAAGATGAAATGGTTAATTCAAATGATTGTTGCCACACATTCAATTTATCCTTGGTTGATGTTCTGGTGATTATGGATATGGCATTGGGATATGTGGGTAAGTGCACCAAGATGGTGGACAGTTTAGTAGTTTTGCATCCAAAAAAAAAAAGAAAATTTTCATAATCAGTGAGGGTTATACAAAATTCAGAATCGTGCTAGGATTGGTTTCACCAAGCCTAGCTAAAAATATTTAAAAATGCCAATAGCACCTGAAAACATGCACGAGTTTTGAGGAACAAAATGTTCCTCAGAACACGTATGGGGTTTGAGGAACATTATATTCCTTAAAATCCATAGCTTTAGATGATTTACAATGTCATAAACGAAGGGACAATCAATTGAGGAAGCAATTTTTCTTTAAAAGGCGAGGGTGTTTTGGTTCGATTTGCATTTTTCATCGATTCAAAACAATGAAATCTTGTTGAAAAGGTAAGATTTTAGTGTTTCAAATGTTTTTATTTGTATTTTATTTGAAGTAGGGTTTTTTAATTGATTTATGTTTTGTTTTTAAATTTTCATGTCAGATTCTACAAAGACTTCCCCAAAATGAAAAAGAAAACAAAAATCTCATGCACAAGCAACACAAGAAAATATTGAACATGAGAAACAACCACAACCACAAAATCCTCCTCCACAACCACATAAGATGATCTCATAAAATGCCTTACAGAAAATAGTGCCCAAATTTCTATATCAGTCGATAGGTTGAGTTCCTCTAGACTTGACCACCACTCAACCCTCGCCTCCATGGTAGAAAGAGTGGCCAATAGTGAAAATTAGGTTTCTAGAGAGGTTACCAAATGGAGTTGATGGAGGGATATGTGTAGAGCATTTTATGCGGATGGCTTGTCATATGATGAAGTGAAAAAGAAGGCAATTATTAAAAGTGATATATGTGCTCTTTTTATCGATCCCAGTACTTCTAACACCCTAGAACTAAATATGACTCGGTTTCCTATACATTGGTGTTTTCATAATAGGACAAAAATATCTATTTGGGATAGGTGGTATATGGTCTTTGACCAACCACCCTATAATAATTGGGAGGTGCCTTTATATTTCTTGAGAAATCTATATTGTGAGTTTATCCTCGGTGATAAGCCGAATTAATTTGACATCTGGTAGATCTAGGGTAGAGGGAGAGGCTCTGGGTAGGATAGACCTGGGTTGCGTAGGGTGGTAAAACCACAACATAGGAGGTCTCTAGCTAAAAAAGCCATGGTTTATGTTGAAGTCCCAATAGTTGTGAAGGTACTAGTACAATTGACCCTAATTTTTGACCAACTAGCAAAATGGTTTTTCTTGGTCGGATTGTAGATGGAAAAAATTGATTTTTTTTTAATCCATGCCCGTGTTCGTGGAAATTATGACCATTCCCATGTTAGTCAAAAGTTTGAGGAACACAAGCATAACTTTGAAAAAAAGAACATCACTTTTTCATTCCTCTTATAGCGAGAGCAGAGCAGAGTCAGTGTCCTAGGCCCGCCAAGCCCCCTATGCATCTTCACTGTGCCCACATTGATTACTGCAAAATTCTTGAAGGTATTTGTATATTTTTCCACTACATTTGAGAGGTACATAGATTTTCTAAAAAAAATCACTCTGAATCTTCTTTGTTTAAACAAAAAATTGACCTTAGATCATTAAAGGTAGTTCAAGGAATTGATTAAAGAATAAATTATTTCTATTTATTTAGTTGATAACAAAAAATGGGGATCTTAGCTAGGTTTGACCCATTTTTTAAAAATTAAATATGAAACAAATCTTACCCTATTTCTAACATAAAAAGGGCATCTCACTCCACATTTCAATGGAGAGTGGATTATGGAGAGTGGATTATCATCATGCTTCTAATTTTGAAAGATTCAAAAATTCTTTTGATCGGTCTAAAGGTATACGAGAAAATAGTTTGAAGGAAAATTTATCAATGGCCATGTTGATCCAATGGATAAGCCTCGAGCTAGGGTTCTTCAATTTGTAATGGGCTAAGAAAGAGGATGGTGATGGGATGTATTGTGACCTTTTTTAGATGAATAGGTGATGAAACTATGAGTATTTGTATCCATTATATCATTGTCTAACAAGTATGATTTGTGACAGTCAAAAAATAGGAAATGCTTGTTCTAATAATAAAATGGAGGCTTCTTCATGGAGGATATGTTCTTGTCTAGATGAGCATATAAAAATCACATTAAGGTCTTTAAGATTCCACAATAAAAAATTTCTAATACTATTTAAGTTCTAATGTATATGTCATTGATGCTTGGGGCACCCTTGACCCTACTTCTTTGGATCTACAAAATCTTAGTCTCCATATCTCTATTTCCTCAATCTAATTAATAATCACCTAATACCCCCGACTTAGATAAACCATCTTATTTAGATCTTCCAACACCATCTTCCAACTCTGACCTGAGAGACCAATAGAATAGAGGAAAGTTTGATAACCACACCTTTCAACTAATAATCAAACTATAATTAGTTTAAATTATAATAGCATGAGAATTTAACACAATGAAGCAATCTAAAATGGTTAGATTTATCTAAAGGACTAATTGAATTAGAGTTCAAAACTTGTAGTTGTGAATATAGAAACTATTTTTCCTCTCTATGATTTGATATCTAACTATTCTATCTAACTCTCATTTATAGTAGAGAAGTCAGTTATAAAATGAAATTATGTCTTCCTTCAGAACAACTATTGGCTAACTAAAACCTAACTATAACTAATGGTTCACAACTACTCAGAAAAGTACAATGTTTAAACAACTTAATCTCCCAAAAGTTTTCCACATTCCTTAATGTGCCGAAGGTATCTGATCGAGGTATGAGTGTCGAAATCATTAGTTACATTTTTTATCAAGATCTCCAAGTCGATAAACTAATTGATCATCTCCATTTTGGATTTCATTTCGAAGGAGTCTTCTTGGGTAGCACTGAGGGTATCATCTAATATCTTTTGGCAATTTGTAATCCAAGCACCTTTATCCCTGATTTATTTATTTTTGTCCATCAATGGTGGCACCCCTTATTTTATCTGTCCTCTAAAACCTTCAAAGTCACTGCTAATCTCTTCTCCATATTCATCATGTTCTCTAATCATTTTTTCAATCTTTGAAACCAAATTTTGATTAGGGTCATCCTTTAGCATTATTTGCAACCTATACTTTATGCGGTCATGAGATAAAGTGCAATTTTAGTTCATCCTATAAATTTCCCAAAAGGTTTCAAATAGTTTGATTAAACCTTTAAATCTTTCCTTTAGTATAAACACATAAGCATCATTTCTTATGGTTTACATCTTCTTTGTGATTTTCTTGTTCTTCTCAACTAGTTCATCATATTTCTTCTTCCGTTTGAACTATTAGGACCTGTAATCATAGAAACATCAACACCACTTGTCCTACATTTTTCTTCAAACAAGTGCTTCAACTGATGTATTTCCTTAATAAGTCTTTGAATTTTTTTTTGTTTAGTTTTGAAATATCAATGGCAATGTCTACAGTAGAAACATGATCTGTTTCCCCAACTTTAAGAGTCATGAATTGGCCGAATGCTTTATCCACATCGATGATCTTGGGTCTTTTGTGGGGTGGGTACAATGCACATAATAACATGGTGTCCTCTTCCTCAACAAACCTGGACCCAATAACAATGTCCTTCACACCCTATACATCCAATTTGTAATCTTTCTTGTCAACTTTTATCATGTTGTCAAAAAAAAAGAAGCACTGAGATACCAACCAAGAAATAATATGACCCCAGCCTCTATAAGCTATTTCTTCCCCTTTTCTGGTGTCATTATTTTCACTTCCCATTGGATTTCCCTTTTTGATTTCTCCATTAATTCCGCTTCACTTCCCGAAGTCAATGATGGAATAGAATCCCTCAATTTCTTTCCCTTGAAATTATATAAGAAAACCATGAATTCCTTCAACTTCACAAAATTATCATAAGACACAAATGTATGGAACTCCTCTAACCTATCATCTTGGTGCACTCCTAATGCACAAACAATTAGCTCATCTTGATCTGTTTCCTCTCTTGGTTCATTCTCAAAATGTTTGGACATAAATTCAGGATCATTTTCTCCTTCATAATCATAAGCCTCATTCATCATACGAGCCAACTCTTCTTTCATCTAAGAAAAATCCATGTTATACTTGTCAATCATTTCTTGTGCCTCTTCATCTTGCATATTCTTAAACATATCTTCATTAACACATGCTTGATGCAGATAATCTCCCAAGTTCTAACTCTTCCTACAAGAGGTAATATATCCCTCAGGACCATAGTTCTTCTTGGGTACATGATGTAACATATGATATTCATCCTTCAATCTCTTGTCAACAATATCATATGATTTTTAAGAGACAATGGTAAAATTCCCAAATATTAGGGTTTTAGGCAGAAAAGTTTGTTTATGCAATGATCCTCCAAAATTCTTGTTGCTTGAGAAACCCATTTCTCTCACAATTTCCAAATAGGCAATTCTATCATGGATATTTGGGTAATCTAAGTGGTGGATCCTCGCATCCCTACACTCTAATGCAAGTGAACAAATCATACACATACCAATCACCCCAATTGTAATTGACAATATTTGTAAACCATAATCCTTAGGTCACAGGAACCATTTTATTTCTTCAGAAATAGAATGATTGATAACAAATCAAAACATCCTAGATGCTGGTTTGATAAAAAATTCTTCAAAGGCTACACAATCTGAAAACTCATACATGGAATCCCAAATTGACGTCCATAGTTGAATTGGTTGATCTTTCCCATCCCGACTTTTCAAGTTCAACCTTAATTTCTCTGGCCAAACCCCAAATCTATGACCATAAAACAAGACAATATGCATAAGAAAAGAATAATATTTTAAAGTAGACTATGTGTTGTCCTTGAAGAATACATATCCATCATGAAAACATTATGCCAAGTAAGACACATAGTCAAAGGGTCATGCCTCATACATCTTTATATCTGTAGCTAAGACCATATGTCCCTCAGTCATCAAATCATGAACTTCTACTGCTCCCAACTATCTACACGACATGTATGTAACCTCCAGATATCTTATGAACAAACTAACATTGTATGAAGGGCCATCATCATTAGCTAGGGCATTCTAATCCCTTTTATGAACTACTAATTTCTAATTCTTATAGGTTGTGTCTGCTATTATGAACTCAACATGGCACTTAGTGAAAGAAAGCTTCATAGTCAATCCCAATTCTAAACCAAAAACTTCCTCTATCATTTCTATCAAAAATTGAAACAAAATATTTCCATCTTTGTCTTTGATGCACCTTTCCTCAGAATCATAATTATCAATCAAAATTTTAAGGAATTCAACATTTAGGAATACATTAGGGACAATTAACCTACCTAAATTCAAATGTCATGGATTGCTGAGAGGGATTAATTTATTCCTGTTGAGGTAGTGGAAAAGAAATAACTCATATCCATGAATTCTACTTCAAACATCCCCAAAATTCTTGAATTTATCCTCCAATTTGTCCCTCGCTGGCACCATATGCATGGTTCTTCACAATTTAGGCCCAGGGCCATGCATTTGATCAATAAGTTACTGGTTCAATTTCCTTGGGGGAGCTTCTTCAAATGATTTTTTCTTTTTCATTGCTGGTTTCGAGCCTACTGGCGCCTTCCTCTTGCTAGATGATCCTGAAGGTTCCAAGGCTTTCCAATTTTTTCTTATAACCTCTCTGCAATAGCCTATTGATGCAATTATTTAATTGGAATTGTTGGGATCCTCTTAATCTTATAATTATTTCCCTTGTGTAACAACTCTGTTTGTTCTCTGAAGTTCATTAATGGAATCTAGTTTGCTTAGGAATTTGAACTTGTGAATTAACTACTGCTTAAATCACCATAGGTTATTCTAGTATAACATTATTTCTCCCTCCATCAGGGTATACATTCCATGATTAACTTGTTCATTATATCACCACATATTTTTCCAATCACCTCATTGAGTACAAGTTCACATGAAAACTATTCCTTCCTGAAGAAAACATCACCATATGTGTCACCGATCTGATATAAACATTGTCAATTGGCATAAATTTCACTGATGATTCTATTGGCCATTGGGAGGGGCACATTCTTCTTCTGCTAGAACTCAAATTCTCCCAATAAAATTGTCTCTATAAGCCTCTCTGATAACTTCATTGACAACCAAGATGCTCAAAATACTTCCTTGTCATTCTCCCTTTTCCTCCGATAGGTTTATCACCCAAAGATATCCTGAAGTTTCAATCAGGGATCAGAGTGCTTGATGTTTGCTTTTCCTGATGCTTTTGTATGCCTGATAGAACTCTCTGTATGAGTTATGTCACTGCCCAAAATTCCTAAGACCATCAATAATTATTATCTCGATAATATTACCACTTCTTTCTTTTCTATTCGACTGCTGCTATTGTGACCTATCCCGATCGGGATAATTTATGTCGATATAAGTAATTTTTGGTTTTTTTGACCATTTTTTCATTGAATTTACATTGTTCCAATTCTTCAAATTGATGACCCTTAAGTGCTTCCCATGAGACAATACCATTAACATCCCACATTATATCTGCAAATAAAAAATTCAAAGTAAATATTCAATGGAAATCTTGCCTTTTTTCCATAGATTAGTTCATAAGGAGAAAACCTTGTTGACTTTGTTATTGTCACTCTATCAGCCCAGAGAGCTAAATTTAACTTTGAATCCCATGCTTTCTTATTATTACTCAATGTTATCTTAATGATTTTCATTATATTTTTATTGCATTGAAGATTGTTTAGAAATTGATGTTCAAACCATCTTCAACACATTTGGAGCATTTTCAAATCAATAACAATGTAAAACCCATGCAAAGAGACATCCAAATGATAGATATAATGCTTTCTTATTTAGCCATAGTTTGTACAGTTCTTTTGGATCCTCCTCTTCTCCCATCTAATGGCTTCCACAATTCTTAAATGGAATACACCAAGAAGTACCAAATGATGAACGCTCAATTGTTGTAATGGAAAAGCATCAGAACTGTCTATTTCTAGTACTTGATTTTGTATAGTCTTGATGATTTTTCTATAGTCATAATTATTTTCCTTATTTCTTGTCTTTTGTCCCTTTTTTATTTCCTACGTCTGTGCTTGGTGACATGATTTTGAATAGTGTTGACAAAGTGTGTTTATTTTTGTGACTATTTGATTTATCCTCTCACTATTCCTTACTTTATAAATTCCATTGTCCCAATCAGCTTGATACTTCATTCATTTGTTATATACATAGAGAAATGGACATTTCTGAGACTACACATTTGTTGATATTGCGAGACTACACATGCTGATAAAAAAATGAGCTATCTAATTTAGGTTTACTATTCATGATTGTAAATGGTCAATATTTCTGATGGTACTCCTTGGTGTATTCCATTTAAAAATAAAGAGGTTTCCATTTTTCTATCATCACCTTACCATGCATCAACTTTCCACCTTGTCCTTAACCAATTAAATTCCATTGTTAATTATCTCTGCACACAATGGATATTAGCCCAACTAGATAAATAAATCACTGTCATAAGTGTGTCCCAAAGAATAGGGAACAAGGAACACTTTATTTTGGTTCATTTTTGTGACTGTATGAGAAGAGATTTGTTTAACTATCACAATTTGACAATATAGTAAATCAAAAGGGAGTAAAGAACTACTAATAATTCTATATACAAGATACTACTAATGCCAGAATTTTTATATTTGATAGATGACAACATTAATGCTAATATTTTTATATTTGACAGATGACAAAATTAATATCTTAATTAAGAGTATAGGAGATGATTTTTTGGTATAATTATAGCCTGAATTTTTTCCTGTGAAGAAAGACCATGTCTGACAATATCAACCCATAACAAAACAAGGAGACAATTTCTAGATTGTGGTCTAACTTGAAAAGAAAAGGCTATGAAAAATGTTATTGTCCCTGTAAAATTTGGAAGGGCTTAAAGACTCAAAGATATCTAATCAAAACAACTGAGCAACATTGTAGGCAACATGGTCACATTGAAGGGGGAAATGAATTTCATTCATTGGTGTGTATTTTAATATATTATTTTAATAATTTATATACATAAGAAATAAATTGATGATGACATCATGGTCATAGTTAATTTAAAGTCATCATTTTGATAAGGTCAACCACCCTAAGTGTCATGTTATGGACCATTACAATCCAAAGAATGTGGATTTTCAACTGGGGGATCATGGAGGAGTGAATATCGAGGCATAAGATAATGATCCCATGGAAGAAGATGATCATGCAACAGATAACACAACTGAAGATGATGTTACTAGCGTAGCTGATCATGATGATCAAGATGAAGGTACTGGCACAATTAATGATGATGATGAAGATGACCCTTATGTACCTATAAGTTTGAGAAGGCATACGAGTCCCTATCAGAAGGCTCCCAAATAACTCTTATTTCCATTGTACTGTTGTTGGTGAAATTCAAGGTTATGAATGACTTATCCAATGTAGCAATCACAGGTATGTCATATATGTCATTTTTTTCATCTTTTCTATTCATCATTTATTTATAGTTAGCAAAGGGTGAATCATGTACCAATTAATATTCTTTATATTAGAAAATTATATTTTTTTTTGTAGGTTGATAGGTGAGTGTTTGTTACCAACATCAAACATTTTACCTTGCTCATATCGAGAATTATCTATCATTATGTTCAAAAGAAATTGAAATGGAGTATCAAATAATACATGCATGTTCGAATGCATGCATAAGTAGATATCGATCAATTCAAATAACAAAAAAGTGGCCTCGCAAGGTTCTTTAGTATATTCCCATTATTCCACGTCTGCAATGATTATTTAGGTGCACTAGCTTGGCACAATTTATGGATTACCATGCACACAATAGAAGTTGAGATGACATTATGAGAATTCCTATGGATGGTTCAACATTTACCAAAGTCTCTCTACAAATCATCTCATACTTACTGATTGGAATCCATTACTATTTATTAGAGATGTGCATTTGGAAGCCCTAATGTCATGGACAAGGAATGGAATCAATTATGGAGAGCGATTGAGGAAGGATAGGAAGAAAGAACAAGTAATTACATTGCCTTTGAGACCAGAATATGGTAAACCTAAAAGAATGTATTATGATTGACTAGAAATAGCCCATTGGTTCCATAAACTAGAGCATAGAGAGAGAATATTGGGTCCTAGAGAGAAAGTTTATACAGATTTTGAAAGACTTCCCTATCATTAGGGACAAAGGGCAGTAGGGGGCCTCATGAAAAGATGGAGTAGGTTAACAATGGAATTAAAGAAGGTTTAACCACACAACCTAATCAATTTTAGATTTTCTATGCAAAGAGTTCATTGGTACATCCAATTAGGCAGCAGGCTAGGCTAGAATTATGGCTTCCTCTTACCTTCCTACCTCCTCTCCTCCTGTGGCCTCTCTACAATTATCGAGATAGTGAATTAAATGAGCAGAAGGAGACCAAGTGATAGAGAAAGATCGAACGTAAAAATGGATTTTATTGGCACCTTGGCAGTACTAGTGGAGTTGAAACCACAATAGGGGATTTCAAAATACATGCTTGGATCCATAATGTGATAGTGCCTAAGGACCGACACTAGATTTAATAGGGGGCAATGATAAGGCATCTTTATGTCATCTTTTTAAACCCTAAGATAGTTTTTGCCATGCCCTATTTCCTATTTTATTATACTTTGTATAAAACTAATCTACTATTTTTATAACATTAAGTGGCATGCAGTGACGAAGACATCTGATATATTTTTAAGACTTTGACATGCATACCTATCTATAAATGCTATTATTAAGTATGATACTTCTGCGATTATGTTTTTAATAGGTAATTAGTTGTTCAGATGAAAATGTATGTATGTGTGTTGGTTTGGATTTTATCTTGGATATCTGTATTCTAAGACCTCGATGTAGATCATGGTTAGTAAAGAGGGATGACCAAGTAAATGCACCTATGCACTGAATAACCAAACCCAGTCCTGTATCGAGCCGATTGTTGAAGGATTTTATACAAGGGGGGCCACTTGGTGAGGAATCCACAATAGATAGCTTGTGGCTTTCATTTCTACATCTTGTTATTTTAATTCTGGTGTTGAAACTATTCCTAGAGCCAAAGAAAAAGGTTAGTTATTTCTTCCTACAGCCAAAGTGGCTAAAGAGTTGAAGTATCGTTGTTTGGAGTTTGAAGCTTTTTATTTTTCATGCATATTTTTCTCAAAGCATTTGTTTTCTACAACACTTATCAGATAGTATGGTCTGAGTTAGTTCTCGATGCATATATTTTGCTGGCTCGTTTCAAGTAGCACATCCCTGGGTTGTCAAATTTAGTACAAATACAATCACCATATAAAGGTAATGCCAAAACTACCCTTCAAATATGACGAAGAAGAAGTTAAACCATGATGCACATAAAGAAGTTAAAAACACATACAACCACAATGAAAGTCAAAATTAATTCAAAGTCACATCACACAAAGTGAATTCTAAAGTTACTTAAAATACAAACAAATGAAAGGTATTGTCAAATTACCTTTCAACAGACACATAGGAATAATACGCATGGACACAAGGTATTGTCAAATTACATAACAAACTTAAAGCATGCAAAACACAAAGTAAATATCAAAATGAATTCATGCCATGTTTTAATCACATATGAAAAAAACATGTTGATCTTTTATAAACATGAAGTTTATTCAAACATGCCAAATATAAAAAAAATATTTCAAAAAACATAGTTCAAGCACACACAAAGTAAATGAGTTAAAACACACTTCATAATAAAGTTGAAATATACAACATAATGATTGTCAAAGTCAATATACTCTTCATACAAAGTGAATGTGAAAGTTAGAACATGCACACATATTTCAAAGTACAAACAAATGGTTGTGAAAATTAAAACACATTTCACATGATGTTTGTTCAAACACACACTTCACACATATAACACAACAAAATACAAACCCACAAAAGTGAACACATGCCTAATTTGAAATTTTTTTCGTAAAAAGTTACTTCAATGACACAAAAAATAAACACTTAAAAAGTGATTACAAACCAAAAAGAAATGGTTGTCAAAACTAAAACATATTTCATAAGTGAATTTCAAAATTAAAACATTCTTAAATTAAGCTGAACATAAAAAATTCAAACTTACACATGCAAGAGTACAAATGCAACAAAGTACTTTAACATAAAAATTCAAATTTACACACACACTAAAATATAAATACAACAAATTTGTTGTCAAAGACATGGTTTGTTTGTTTCTCACATGATATGATCAAAGATACTTTTCAAAAAATAAATGTTGAAGTTTAAATATTGGCATAAGTAAAGGTGAAAGTTCAAATACATTTCATGTATTTCACTTCACACATATCAGGTTCAAGCATACAACATATATCTTGTTAAAAAAATGCACTTAAAAAAATAATATAAAAATAGACACAAAAACAATAGGCTGAAAAAAATGGCCATCACCAATGACCATTCTCTGCAGCCTTGAGGAGGGGGTCAATTCAACCCCTCCAAAATAAATATTTTTTTTATTAAACAATAAATTCATTTACATATTGATTTCAATAATTGAGTCAAAATAATTGATTTCAATAACTGATCAACAATAACTGATTTCAATAATTGAGTCAAAAGTGGAAGAATAAAATTAAAATTTGTTCTACATTGAGCTATTGCTGCAAATAATTATTACATTGTAATCAAAGATGTTTAAAATAGGAATGTTTACATATCTCTTTAAAATTACTAATTCTTTGATGCAATTTTAAAGAGGAATAAATATACAATCTTCTTTAGAGTTCTGTTTTTCTCCTCCTCCCATCACTACTACCTGTAAAATCATCAGCCACAAAATAATAATAATACAAAATAACAATAAAACTTTTTAAAATAGTCTACAATAAAAATAGAAAATAAAAACACAAAACCAAACATATTAAAATACAACTCATAGAAAAAATACAAAAATAAAAAAGACATGGCCATGCCAAATAAAATGACAACAAAGAAAGAACACAAAAAAGCCAATAAAATGAAATGTTATGTAAACATAGCTTTTTAAATATTCATAAAGTTGCTGAAGTAAATCTGACTATCAGCAACAAGATAAATTGACATCAAAACAAAGTACCAAAATAAAAAAAATCCATTCATTGAACTCCATAGTAAAACTATTTTTAGCTCACTTGTATTACCTCAGTTGAGCCTCTTTATAACTACAATGCAAAAATATTACTGTTTTTCTTTCTGTTTCAGCAAGAATCTTACTATCCCTGCAAAATAAAAATAAAATTGATTCACTTTTAGCCAAATTCATTCACTTATGTATTAGAGCTTGAATATTTAAATTGCAATATCTATAACAAAAACGTTTCCAATATCGACTCAAAAAATGCATTGAGGAACCATTTATTTACAACCTATCACATGAACATAATACTTGTAAACTCTTTCAATGTGACCAACAATGTGACCAATCAAAAAGCACTGAAATATTGTGGAAAACAGAATAGTTTGTGAATAAATCTGGGAAATGAATTTCAAACGAAAATATGGGCAACAGAAAAAAGCAATTAGCATTCATCAATGAGATATTGCTATATCATATCTAAGAAACTTGAATCCTCTCTTCGTTCGCTTATTTTCAACCATATTTCCTTCCGTGGAGATGTTTCAATTTCTTTGAAAGACCAAGAAGAACTTGATTTCAACACATAATTATGAACTTTCTTTTATGGATTGTTGAGGTACACACTACTATTTTTTTCCGAGTATTCCTAGTTTGGTATTATATGTTCTGTTTATAGACATTTTTATCTCACTGTTTATTGCACTTAGAATTGTCATATGAATTTCTCACTTTCTGAAAATTCCTAGAAAGGAATCTTATGGTATATGATCATTCTCACTGAAAATTTCTCCATAGAAACTAAAGAGGAATATATTAAAAATGGGTAAAATATTCATAAATAGGATAGAAATGTTTTTAACTCAACAATGGATATGAACTGTAATCTTTTATAAAAGTTTATGTAAATAGTAATTGTGATGCTTAGGATAGATGAGATATCTGAAAATATGATGTGAAAAAGTATGGAAATATTACAAACACCTTAAGGGACAATTGTATGAATGTGGATAGAGAGCCCCAAATTATCAGAAACGTCTGCCTTAAGGTTTACGAATAGTTATCAAAAATTTTGCAATAACAAAAATACTGTCTACACCAGCAGCATCCTGATATGAACTTGGCCAAAAGTATAGTAATCCTGGAAAATATGTCTAGATTAGACAAGAAATAAATTAGCTAACATTAGTGGAACAATCACACTGATTTGTCAACCTGGAATTACTCTATAACATATTTATGAGCAGCTTCCAAGGTAGCTGGTACCCTGCCATTGTGGCATGGTCTGTCAGGGCAAACACTCTCAACCACTCAAAAGTTTCTTCAAAGATGAAATTCTGTAAGAGAATTTGTCATCTCAAACTAAAAGTAGGCCTCATGTATAAAAACTGGGTTTAAATTGGTTGGATTCAGGAGACATTCCAGCATCCAGACCTCCCACTTAGATGCCTACAACATCTTGATTACACACCTAATATCTAAACTAATACTGCCTGGCAATACTACAGAACTCAAATATACACAAATTTCAGTTGACTGGAAAAGTTTTAAGTTACCTCAACTTAAAACCCCCTACTCGACTTCCCTTTGGCAGTCTTAATTAGCTATTAGTATTTACCTCTACAATATGTTTCAATTTAGTATTTACCTCTACAACTAAGTCAAGAACAAACAAGAGCTTTTGCGAACTGCCTGACATCTCATAAAGCTTCATTATGGAATGTGACTGAATTTTTGCTTTAATTCATCAAGCTACTGTGAGAAATGAATATAGCGATAATGGAAAATCCAATGGACTTCCAAATTTATTAAAATGAACACATAAGTGCTGTTATGATCTCTATCTGGAATACTGTGTTGCCTAAAGGTCTCATAGCAAAAGAGGGCTACAGCACCCGTGAAATAGCAGATCATAAGTGTTGGTAAGATATCTGAAAGCTCTAACAACATATTTTTAAAGATTACTATCTTCCGGCCACACGTTACTACCAAACTCAAAATATTTCTTGGCTCCTTTCCACAAAACCATTCTTTAAGTTTTCTATGACCATCTTGGATGCTCTGAAAATTAGGCAGTGTAATCCTCATCCATACCCTCTCAAGAATATTCTACCTGAATTTATTTGATGAACGATCCTGTTTATTTACTAATTCATTGAATCTATGTTGCATTTGTGTTTCTTTTCTTTCCATCTTATTATAAGTGTTGTTTATTTCTTGAATGCAGTAGTTAAAAAATCAAAAGGGTTTAAAACACCAGGCAGAATATCAACTCTATAGGGTTCTTCCAGATGGTTCAACATGAAAAATACTGAAGTAAATCACTGGACTGTAGGACAAATCCCCCAAATCTAAGAATGGGATTAGATGCTTTAAACAAAGCCGAAACTTACTTAAGAGCTGGAATCACAAGCAACTAAAGTTAAATATATAACTTCGTGGGTATTATTATGTTTGAAAAATGGCCTTTATCCCTGGAAGGGATGGAATATTCACTGTGCCAGGATTGATTATTGCTGAACATTTTCCTTAGCAGCCAATGCCAGAGGTTACCCTACACTTGGGCTATGTAAGGCTAGACCTAAATTACCTCAAATTCCTCTTTAAGCTAAGCCAATAAAACAATGCAGTAGACAAAATTTGGTAATTGAAAATAAAAGATAACTTGAGCAATTCCTCTGCTAGAGAAGTTATTATCCAGAACCTTAGTGGTCATATAATATGTCACTAGTTCTTCATCAGAATAATAATTTCAACCTGTTCTATATAACCACTCCCTCCATGATCTTCATAGCTATAGAACAAAGACCAATATCAAGCACATTTATTTAATAAGTCAATTATTCGACTGGCTGACCACCCTCTTGTGGTAATATAAATGTAAATAAACCCCAGCAAGCTACAATCCCTTTAGAAGACCTCCCCAAAGAGGACCACCCAATTTCCTGTTGTTGACTTGAAGACCTCCCCAAAGAGAACAGACCCCGGTGTCTGGAGGTCTGCCAAAAAAAAACTACTAATCCTCCGCAAAAATCTGCTACTCTGTTTATATGAAATTACTGTGTGTGCGTGCATGAGCTATTGTACATTACTTTTTTGAAAACTGGTGGCCTATATTTGTATCCAAGCGCATACAAAGAAACAAAGTCAAGAACAAACAAGGGGTAATTAAGACTACAGTATAACCCATTTTTATTAGGTAATTAAGACTACAGCATAACCCATTTTTATTTCCACTTTGTTTCTCCCTTGTTTGACTCTGTAATCTTAATATTTGTTTCTCCCTTGTTTGACTCTGTAATCTTAATATTTTTACCAATTTTCATTTCAATCTGTTTCTGCCTTGTTTGACTCTCTACACTTAATTTTGGAGAGTTTTCTTTCCTTTTGCAAACCCTTGCGATGTAAATTAAATGCAAAGTATCTAATGATGTATAGCATTTTGGGTTTAACTGTAAAGTGAATTTAGGCTTAAATATGGGAGAAGAAAATTAGGTTCTGAGAATGTACAAAACAAATACTATCACTATGACATGTAGGAAGGATTCTGCGTTATTTCTTTATTAAGAGAATTAAATGGCACCCAAACAAAAACAAAGAGGATAACTACACATTGACCTATTGAAATCCTCTACATGATAAGAATTTAAATATTGTTGAAAGGGAAAATAATAACGAATGAGCACATGAATTTAAGAATGAGAGACTTATATCGGGGAAGCAGGGCATCGGAGTTGAACATTCTGAATGTTGTAATTTAGGAGTCTCATCACAGTAGACCACAAAAATAGAGAAACCCCTAAAAACTACACATGGGCCAGCAAGCATCATCATGGGGAGAAAAGAAACAGGCAAGGCATTATAATCAGTTAAATGTTTGAAACCACAAACAAACATAAGTGAAGTTGAGCACATACCTGGGATTTGAATGTTCTACTTGAGGAGTCTCATCAACGCAGACCATCAAACATCAGTCTCTTTCCTCACCCATCACAAATTAAACGAGAAAAAGAACACATAACAATGAAAAACACATGATGAATGAAACAGAGCACAAGAGAGGCATGACCATGCCCAAAAAGAACAGAGCACAAACACAGAAATGGATCTCTTTCCTCACTCATTACAGATTAAAGGAAAAAAAGATTAATGCAAACAAAACTTGAGAAGAAAAACATGATGAACAGAACAAAGATTGACAAAGAAGGAAAACACACACAAAATGACAATAGGAGAAGGAGAAATCAAATTTAAACTCTCCACGCTGCTTTTTCAACGGCTATGCTTTTTTGTTTTTGTTTTTAAAATTAACGGCTATGCTTTTTTTGTTTTTAAAACTTAACGGCTGTGCTTTTTTGTTTTTTAAAATTAACTTGTTGAATCACAGAAAGAAAAACATATGAATATATATTTTTTATTGTCCACTTGCCCTCCACCCATTCATTTGGAAGTTTAATTTACAACTGTCAATTTTAACTTAATTATCATTAGGAAGTATTGACTAAGTTCATAATAGTGAAATCTCTTACTAATTCTATACATCATTTGTCTTAATATTTCTTTTAAGATGAATCAATGTGTAGTTGTAGTGCTAAGATATTCATAAGTTTTTTTTTTTTAAAGTATATTGTAGTATCTCATGTTATTAGATGTTGTTAGATGTTGAAGATATAGTTTATTGTATTTTAAATTAAATTTTATCACTTCTTTTTAATTATTGACTTCTTCTTTAGTTTTTTAAGATGCTATATAAAGTAATCAGTTAAAAAAAAGATCTCTAGAACATAGTTAAGAGATGTCTTTACTATTTAGTCCTTTGACTCCATTTTGTTTCTTCAAAATATAGCAATATATAGCCTATACAAAAAATAATTGAAATCCATGTGGCACACAAAGTTTTATTATCTTATATCTTTGTATTCTATATATTAAACTTGTCGAAGCTTAATTGAAATGCAACTACTAATCTTAGGACAAGTATAGCCTTTATAAAATATCAACATTATATTTATATGGATATAAGATGGTTTCACCTATTATAATCTTAGACAATATAAGTTTCTCATAACTAATATTCACCACTAGCATGCAAGTGATGGATGTCATGAGATCTAACTTGTGTCTCGCAAGGTTTAGGAAACTTTCACTAGTAGCACACATGTGATAGATATTATGTGAGATACTCTATACCAATTTAGACCACATGCATGTGATGGACATAAAATATATTGCTTTAAATGTTCAGTTAGTTGTGGAAGTCTTATTGATAGTCACATGTTATTTATTATTACACATATGCACTTGTCATTGGTTACACCAAATAGCATGTGATGCATCATAATCATAATTTGATATAAAACAAAATAAGGTTAGTACTATATTGATGGATGATAGGCACTAGAATTTATTTCCCTTGTTTTCACCTCATTATAAATAAAGGTCTTATATTTTAGTAACTAGAAAATGGGAAGATACATTTAATAACATTCCATCTATTTCTTTTTTTATTGAATTGAATTTGATAATATATTACTAATTAAAGGAATCACCAGAGGTTTTATATCAAAGCATTGCAATTTTGACCAAAGTTTGTGTATTAGTGTAAATTATAATTTAGTTACATATTGAATCCAAATACATTGTAGATCATAATCAAATATAATCCATGCACATCCAAAATAGGGATGAAAACAAAGTCATTAAATGCACAACTTTAACTATATAACATTAAATCCTCATATTCAAAATAGAGATGAGGCAATAGAGGCTTATTAAACACAATTTTCGTTGTGCACACACATATTGTCCCATCCCATATGTGGCTCAATTGCAAAAAAATCATTATTAGACCTCATAACCTTTGGAATTATATAATCATTTACAACTTGATTGTCATTGTCTTTGTCACAACAACATAGGTCCTCTATGAAGGTGGCTTGGTACTTCTTGTTATATACTTATTCTAAAATAAATGCTTGTATTTTCTCAATAATTCTCTAATTTTTCCTTGCATATGGATAATTTTTGGCATATGTGATCTGAGATGTGTTGATAATGGTTTGTCCTAAATTAATCAAATCTTTGAATCTATCCTTAAAAATATCCAAATTTGTGGTCATGTGCAATGCAACAAGATGAAAAATTAGTCTTCTAGAATACTTCATAAGCAACCTCTTCTTACCTTGAAATCAATCCCCGTTCTTTGATTTTTATAAAATCCAAAGAATCTCAATAGATAAAACAAGCCAATGAAGGTTATAGACTCTATTAATACCATTAACAAACCCAAATAAGATCTCGAGCTTGCAAAACCTCTATTTATACCCCAAGAATTCAACCTAAACAAAAATAAAGATCAAAATTATGTAGCAAAAAAATAGAGAAAATAATACACGTTCAATTCTTTCAGGTACTCTATAGATTGGAAAAAAATAATTATTGGTGTTAGGGAGAGCAGTAAACATGGGAGTTTCTTCAAAAGGAAAAGCCACTTAAAGCATGATGTTTTAGGTTCCAAAATGCTAGAACATAGGTGGTTTAGACCAATGATTACAATTGAGGTCTAGATTCTAACAAACATTGAAGTGTTTGATCCATTTGTGTGTCTTCACCGTGGATTTGTAAATCAAATTAGAGTTAAATTTATACAATACAATGTCATCCCACCACTTTTCTTCATTTATTATGACTAATCAACAACACACTGAACACCAAATTTTAATATTATGTATACTTCTATAATCACATATTATGTTCTCCAATGAGAATTAGGAAGTCTATAATATGAGCTTAGGTCGGACTGAACTCTTAGGTACTACCTATGTTTTGTTAAGATAGTTAGGTTTCATGTTACTAATGATTTGTGCAGATACCTTTGACGATAATGAGATGAATACTATTATGTGAAACTACTAATGAATTTGTTGTAGGGCACCAGACAAGGATTTGTGATTACAAAAAATGTGTCTATTTTCTACCTTAGGTCATATTTCATTTTTAATTAGTAAATAAACAAGTATCTTCCTAAAGTGTTTAGTGTGGTTTCACATCATAGGGTGGACCCAAAATTATGCTAAGTATCTTCTCTCCTCATATTTGTCTTTGTGGATCTTAGATGTAAGAGAAGAGTGTAACACTATATGTCCTTGTTCTTTTTCTAAAAGAGACTTCTTTTGGGATTTCATCGCCTTATATAGTCTATCCTTAAGCAATATTTCACTTTGAGCCACTATATAAATGAGCACCAAGTCAAATATTGGCCAATTTAAAGCATATAGTTGGGGTGCAATACCATCTCAGTATCCAATGGCCCTAGACTAATAAGGTTTGTTAGATATTTTAGTAGCTTTTTTGACAAAATTTTGTATATGGAGATGTTCCTCAAAGATTTACTATGAGCTAATTTTTGTTTAGAAACCCAAATCCTATTCTTTTTGGTTTAGGGAGTGTAAATAATACCCCATAGATACCCCTCATGTACCCTTTACTATGAGAATAAAACTGTCAATTAAAAGGATTTTGAACCTTTAGGTTAAGAGAGGAGGTATGTTGGTGCTAAGCACAAAGCAAGTGCCACCTGGTCTATATCTGTTCACTTTATCTATGGTATTTTATTGTTGTGAGATCCCCAATGAGTATATCCAATTTCCAGTCTAGGTTGAGTTTGGTTACAATTATTTTCAAATGTGGTGACCAGTAAATTCAAACATGGGCTAATTTAGGCCCACTAGATCTTACCCTAATATTTTAGAGTCAAATAGTCATATTGTCTAGTGCATCGTAAGTGAGTGTTCAAATAACATTAACAATAAAAACTTACTCAAAATTTAGAACAATTTTTCAAACACAATTGTCACATAAAACTAGTAAAAAATATTCGAGATTCAAAAACTTATGTCAAAATCTAAGAGCAAGAACATTGGAGTCCTAAATATTTGTAAAATCTTAAATATGGGATCTTAAAAAATCTTTCATCAAAAATCAAAGATCAAAACATTCAATATTTTGAAGATTTTATTTCAATAGTGCATTTCAAAAATATAGATGTCGCTTTAGGTTGCACTTTGCATTATCATTTAGCTTTTAGTTTCCCTAAGTTCTAGATTCCTCATTAGTCTACTTTCCTTTGTCTCAAATCTAGGTTTGACATAATAAAAAATCAAGTCCTTCATATTAGGTCATTTCAACTTCTTAGTGTAAGTCTTTAGCTTGCATTTAGATCCCAAAAATCAAATCTTTGACCAAACCTAGGTTATTTTTGAGAAATCTAGACCTTGTGAAAACTTTGATCTTGATCATCATAGACAAGTCAAAACCCGAGCTCATCAATCTAGTGGCAGGTAAGACTTTTTCATTTCACATCATTCATCCTTTCGATCATTTAAGGTCTTGATTTCCCTCCAATTTCTTCAAATTGCGTCCATAGAATTGCATTTCTAAGGTTTTCAAAAACTTCAAAAAATTTAAATTCATAGGTTGCATTTGTCATCCTTTGTTGTATTTTCCCATTTTAATAAAATTTCAAAAAATACAAAAACATAGGTTGCATTTTTCATTCTTAGTCACATTTGTCCATTTCCAAAAACTTCAAAAATACAAACAACTAGGGTTGTATTTGTCATCTTTATTTGCATTTCATATCATCCAAAATTTAGAAAATACAAAAAAATAGTATAGTCATAGTCACAAGTACAAGTTCAATGGTTGAAATAAGATCTCAAGCATCCAAGAGAACACAATTTTTTTTGTCATATTAACCCATGTTTGGTCCAATAGATGATACACAACCAGAGTTCAATTCAAGACAACAAGAGTTAAACTTAACATAACTAGAGTTTAATCCAACCCAACCAAACAATAATATCATGAAACTAGGTCTTGATGCAAGCACCATGCAATCATGTTTTAATCCAAATCCTAGTGTAATTCTACCAACACCATCATCAAACATTCAAGCATATTTTGGTATAGTTCAACTAGGACGACCACCAACATTTGAACCAATTTTCCTACCAATGCAAACAGGCTTTGCTAGCATTAAACCATCACTAGGATTTGAACTATTTTTCCTATTAATGGAACCGGGATCACCAAATGTTCAACTATGGTCAATGATTGATTGTATGTATTCAATCTATACTATTAGCTCTATCCTTCAAGCAAAAATCAATAAAATAATAAATGATTCTAGGATTTAAAAAACCTTGGACCATTTGATATTTGAGAATCCTTTAAGAATGTATTTCAAATGTATTAAAGAAAAATTGATGTCAAGTCCTAAATATCAATCTTTTATGGAAAAATCTGAATTACATCTTTGTGCGCAAAATTACATCTTTATGCGCAAGTCCAAACAAATCATGTCCTTGAACAAGTCCAAACATATATTATCTCATAATAAGATTAAATAAATCTCATTTTAGAATAAGATGCAACAAAAAATCCTTTGGGGGAAGAGAACATGCATTCCCTTAACTTTAGGAATTCCCCATAAAATAAGGTTTGAATTGTTTTTCAATCTCTTGTTTAACATGGTATATATATCACTATCACCTCTAATAAATAGTGAAAAAAACTTGAAGGCATTAGTGATATCAAAAGTGACGAAGGGAACACTAACATGTATATTTCAACCCAAATCATCAAGTTTTCCTCAAACAAAAACACAACCCTTAGTATCACAAGTGATAACAAAAACAAGTCAACATGAAGAGGGACTAGACACACATTTACCATTGGTATGCCACCTTTACCAACCTTATGGTTGAGAACAAATACAGGAAAAAGCATTCTACTATTGATACTTCACCCTACATCACATGCAAGTTCTTCAAAAAATTTCCCACTTGGGGAGACAAACAGAAACATTGAGACAAATCAAACCCTAATAAAGTTGTGCATAAATAAACAAATAACTTTGTATCTAGCTGTGTCACAAGCTAGTGTGCCTCCTTTGATGTCTTCAAGTGCACGAGCTGTGGCATAAGCTAATAAAATTGTAGTAACAACTATGTCTCTTATCACATATCAACCAAATGTAAATAATGTTAAACAAGTCAATCTAAAAATGCTTTACAAATTCTGATTTTTAATATGATATCAGCATTAGAACCACACAAGCATGAAAAAAACAACTTTAAAATTATGAGGTGTTTCTTGCAAGATTAGGCTATACATAACCCACAATGAAAAATAAAAAATGTACTATTCAGTACCAACAAAAATAACCGAACCATGCAACATCAAAAACCAAGATTTGAGTATCAATCATACCAAAAATTGGTAGTCCAATATGTTCAAAAACCACAACAATTGGCACAATTATTAGCAATTTATGTCTTGATTGTTTTTGTCATTAATGCCAAACATTATGACTATGTAATACTTATGGATAACTGGTGTACAATTGTGTATTCTGAGTTAATGGATGAGTACAAGTCTATATGCTGAAGTTATGGTTTATTTGATCTTTAGTGTTTGGATGACTGCTTGGTTCAACATTCAACAGAGTGACAAAATGGTTACTGCGTGTTCTGGTTGTAGTTATTCATGTACAATTGTATTCAAAGGTTATGTTCTTATTTTCAGTTGTTTGTTTGGGTTAGATAATAGTTCTAGTGATAGAGAAAAGTTTGTTGGTGATGGCTAGTGGATTCTTGTTTTGGAGATCAATTGTTCTTGATGCTTGCTTAGCTACTAATGATAGTTTTCATATTTGGGTCTTCTAGAAGGTTTCTCTCTCTATTTATTAAATTTTGAATGATTGTAAACATATTTTATAATGTTACCTACTTTCTTGTTATGATTATGAAGTTCCTTGATGGTTTGACAACTGCCTCTTGTGTTTTAGAATAGTGTTACTTGGTATTAATGTTCTAGTCTTTATGTGTTCTGGTTCGAAGACTGATTATGTTGTATTATGATATGTTGGATGATGATGTGGCTTCTATAATGTGTCATATATGTTATATCTTATCGTGTGATGGTTCAAATACACCTGGAAGATGAAATGGTTCATTGGGATTATTGTTGCCACACATTCAATTTATCCTTGGTTGATGTTCTAGTGCTTATGGATATGGAATTGGGATATGTGGGTAAGTGAACGAAGATGGTGGACAGTTTAGTGGCCACATCCAAAAACAAAAAAGAAATTTTTCATAACTCGTGTAGGCTATACAAAATTCAAAATCCTGCTAGGCTTGGTTTCACCAAGCCTAGTCAAAAATATTTAAAAATGCCAATAGCACCTCAAAACACACACAAGTTTTGAGGTACAAAAATGTTCCTCAAAATGTGTATGGGTTTTGAGGAACATTATATTCCTTAAAACCCATAGCTTTGGACCATTTCCAATGCCATAAACGAAGGAACAATCAATTGAGGAAGCCATTTTTATTTAAAATGCGAGGGTGTTTTGGTTCGATTTGCATTTTTCATCGATTCAAAACAATGGCACCTTGTCGAAAAGGTAAGATTTTAGTGTTTCAAATGTTTTTATTTTTATTTTATTTGAAGTGGGGTTTTTTAATTAATTTATGTTTTGTGTTTAAATTTTGATGTTAGATTCTACAAAGACTTCCCCAAAATGAAAAAGAAAACAAAAACCTCATGCACAAGCAACACAAGAAAATATTGAACATGAGCAAGATCCACAACCACTAAATCCTCCTCCACAACCACCAGCACTCCTAAACCCTCCATGTCCTCCATTAGATCATGTATATGCCACACAAGATGATCTCATAAAATACCTTACACAAAATAGTACCCAAATTACTATATTAGTCGATAGATTGAGTTCCTCTAGACTTGACCATCACTCAACCCTCACCTTGATGCTAGAAAGAATGGCCAATAGTGCAAATGAGGTTTCTAGAGAGGTTACCAAATGGGGTTCATGGAGGGATATGTGTCGAGCATTTTATGCAAATGGCTTGTCATATGATGAAGTGAAAAAGAAGGCAATTCTTAAAAGTGATATATGTGCTCTTTTTACCGATCACGGTACTAGTAACACCCTAGAACTAAATATGAATCAGTTTCCTATACATTTTTGTTTTCATAATAGGACAAAAATATCTTTTTGGGATAGGTGGTATATGGTCTTTGACCAAGCACCCTATAATAATTCAGAGGTGCCTCTATATTTCTTGAGAAATCTATATTGTGAGTTTATCCTCGGTGAGAAGCCAAATTACTTTGACATCTGGCAAATCCAGGGTAGAGGAAGAGGCTCTAGGCAAGATAGACCTGGGGCCCATAGGGTGGTAAAACCACAACATAGGAGGTCTCTAGCTAAAAAATCCATGGTTCATGTTGCAATTCCAATAGTTGTGAAGGCACTAGTACAATTGACCCTAATTTTTTACCAAATTTTTTGACCAAATACCAAAATGGTTTTTCTTGGTCGGATTGTAGAAGGAAAAAATTGATTTTTTTAATCCATGCCCGCATTTGTGGAAAGTATGACCATTCCCATGTTAGTCAAAGTTTGAGGAACACAACCATAACTTTTAAAACAAGGACATCACTTTTTCATTCTTCCTATGGTGAGAGCAGAGCAAAGTTAGTGTCCTACTCCCGCCAAGCCCCCTTTATATCTCCACTATGCCCTTGTGGATTACTGCGAAATTCTTGAGGTCTTTCTATATTTTTCCACTACATTTGAGAGGTACATAGATTTTCTAAAAAAAATCACTTTGAATCTTCTTTGTTTAAACAAAAAATTGACCTTAGATCATTAAAGGTAGTTGAAGGAATTGATTAAAGAATACATTATTTCTGTTTATTTAGTGGATAACAAAAAATAGGGATCTTAGCTAGGTTTGACCCATTTTCCAAAAATGAAATACGAAATAAATCTTACCCTATTTCTAACATAAAAAGAGCATCTCACTCCTCCACATTTCAATGGAGAGAGGATTAGCTATCCAAACATGCCATTGGAATCATCATCATGCTTTTCCTGATTCTGAAAGATTCAAAACTTCTTTTGATCTGTCTAAAGGTATACGGGAAAATAGTTTGAAGGAAAAGTTATCAATGGCCATGTTGATCCAATGGATAAGCCTCGAGCTAGGGTTCTTGAGTTTGTAATGGGGTAAGAAAGAAGATGGTCATGGGATGTATTGTGACCTTTTTTAGATGAATATGTGATGAAAATATAAGTATTTTTATCCATTATATCATTGTTTAACAAGTATGATTTGTGACAGTAAAAAAATAGGAAATGCTTGTTCTAATAATAAAATGGAGGCTTCTTCATGAAGGATATGTTCTTCTATATAAGAGCATATAAATTTCACATTAAGGTCTTTAAGGTTCCACAATATCAAAGTTATAATACTATTTAAGTTCTAATGTATACGGCATTGACGCTTGGGGCACCCTTGACCCTATTTCTATGGATCTACAAAATCTTAGTCTTCATATCTCTATTTCCTCAATCTAATTAATAATCACCTAAGACCCCTAACTTGGAACAACCATCTTATTTAGATCTTCCAATACCATCTTCCAACTCTGACCTGAGAGACCAATAGAATAGAGGAAAGTTTGATAACCACGCCTTTCAACTGATAATCAAACTATAATTATTTTGAATTATAATAGCATGAGAATTTAACACAATGAAGCAATCTAAAAGGGTTAGATTTATCTAATGGACTAATGGAATCAGAATTCAAACTTTGCCACCAATATGAGAGAAAATACTTAAACTTTTTATTGATGTTGAAAAAGGTACATTAGAGTTCAAAACTTGTAGTTGTGAATCCATAAATTATTTCTCCTATCTATGATATGATATCTAACTATTCAATCTGAATCTCATTTATAGTAGAGTTTTCAGTTATAAAATGAAATGATGTCTTCCTTAAGAACAACTATTGGCTAACTAAAACCTAACTATAACTAATTGTTCACAACTACTCAAAAAAGTACAATGTTTAAACAACTTAATCTCCCAAAAGTTTTCCACATTCCTCAATGTGCTGAAGGTATCCGATCGAGGCATGAGTGTGGAAATCATCAGTTACATTTTTTATCAAGATCTCCAAGCCGATAAACTAATTGATCATCTCCATTGTGGATTTCATTTCGAAGGAGTCTACATGGGCAACACTGAGGGTATCATCTAATATCTTTTGGCAATTTTTAATCCAAGCACCTTTATTCCTGATTTCTTTATTTCTGTCCATCAATGGTGGTGCCCCTTATTTTATCAGTCCTCTGAAACCTTCAAAGTCACTGCTAATCTCTTCTCCATATTCATCATGTTCTTTGATCATTTTTTCAATCTTTGAAACCAAATTTTGATTAGGGTCATCCTTTAGCATTATTTGCAACCTATACTTTATGCGGTCATGAGATAAAGTGCAATTTGAGTTCATCCTATAAATTTCTCAAAATGTTTCGAATAGTTTGATTAAACCTTTAAATCTTTCCTTTAGTATAAACACATAAGCATCATTTCTTATGTTTTGCAATGTAATGCCCTGCCAGGGAACCCAGGAGAACCTAACCTAAACAAGCATCTAAGTTTGTAGAATAATTTTTTTTAAAAAGTTAACATACAAGATAAACATCAATGCGGAAGCAATTACCATTTACTCACATTAAAACATTAACCAACACAGGTTACAACTCTCAAGGGTCCCTCGACAAAGATTACGTTAACATTAATTAATTAAAATAGATTAGGTACAATTACAAAACTCTAATAAACAAATGAAAGATATAAGCATCATCACATATAAGATAACATGAATACAACTGGTATCAAAGGTATCCATAAATCTACATCCATTGCACATATCGCAAGGTATGTAATACAATAACCAAAAAGAAGTACATATGATAACTTTGAAGAACTAATACAAAGATACATGATCATACAGAAGAATAAGAAGAATATAAGAACACAACTCCATCAATGAAGATCAAGAAGGAACATCTGCCATAGGGATCATCCACCACTAGTGCACGAACGTCAGAATCTCAAATGGTAAAAGAATCACTACCACCCAACCTCGTGAACCTAAAAGGTCCACTCCCACCGTGCTGAGGAGAAAACAACAGATCCCACTCAGATAACAAACATCAAACAGATCAAGCTAAGGAAAGGATCCTGAAAGCTTTCTACTTAAGGTATACAAAAATAGTGGAAGGTAAGACTGACTAATCCAGAGGCATCTGAAACATGAAGAATAACTATGGAGGAGATTTAGGCTATATACTATGGGAGTGTCATCACATGGACGACTACTTGAGTTACTCTAGACTGGTCTCTTGACCCCGGACCCTCAAGCATCTATTAGGTTGAGATACCCTGGACTGGCCACTCTGGACCTCAGACCCTCAACATAATCTATGCGGAACCATAATATCAATCTTGTATTTAATGTTATTCCCAAAGATTTATTATTAGGTTATCACTTATTAATCAACTTACGATAGGTTACCCTGGTACTGGCCTCTTTTGAGCCCCAGACCCCTATTGTAAGCCACTCCCCTAAGATACACCTATTTAACATCTTCTAGGCTCACAAATCTCACATAGATCAATCAAGTATACAACCAAGTAATCTCAGATCCAGATTCACACACAAGAAACCAATATGACTACAAAGATATCATAAACAAAATACAAAGTAACAAGAGCCCATATGGTCAAGCCAGGTGATGATCAGAGAACACACACATCAAACATAATGCTGAAATCGTGAACAATTAACACATACCCGACCTCTATTTTTCCCCTAGGTCATCTAGTGCCCGATAACACCATAAGCAAAAGAAGACACTCTAGGAACGAAGAAAACAACACTCGCACCATAAAGAATTAAAATTGAAGCATGATCAACATAATTGAATCCAAGAGTAGGAACACATAAAATTGCTAAGTAAAACACAACATAACCATTAATAAAACAATAATTTTAAGAATATTCCCTATATTCATTCTACAAATTTCAATAGAGTAAAAAAAAAAGCCCAATTTCAGTGGAAGAACTATAATTTCCAATAAACGATCATCATGGAATTAGAAATAATTAATTCACCTAATCAAATATAAATTTACCTACGTACATATGAATCCAAAATAAAAAATATAATCTATTCCATGATCAATCCTACGATAACTTATCAAAATTTACCATATAAAAGTCTATTAACTAAAAATCAATTTCTTATAATTGATATTTTATTTGAGACCATTATGTAAGGATTAAAGCAAACTTTGATTCAATTAAAACAAAAATAGCATAATTTTCTTTTAATTAACAAAAATCAATAACCCATTTAACTAAACTAATTTAATTACATATTAATTAAATTATAAATTAAATATAATACAAATTACATGAATTAAAAATAAATTATTAATAAACAAAAAATAAATAAATAAAAATTAAATTAATAAATCAAATTACATTAAACTAATTTAACAAAACAAATAATATAACTTACAACTAAATTATCAATAAACTAAGTAAAATTAACTAACACATAAAATAAAAACAAATTAACAAAGCAAATGGGTGGGGAGCGGGCCCCATGCGCCCCCCCAAACCCCACATCCCAAGTGCAGTTCCTAGTCCTACGCATGGCAGGCCTGCGCATGCGCAGTGTACCTGCATGTGCAGGTACCATAGGTACCCAATTAATTGCAAATTCATTTTTTTTTAAAGGAAACATTAAACAATTATGTTTGTATTATTATTATTATTTATATATGTGTTTTTTAAACAAAGAACCCAACCAATGTAAATTGGAAAAAAAAACAATTTATGAATATAATTATATATTTTATAAGAATTAATTTCGGGAATTAATTTATCCATAGGTATTTTTTTTTAATAAATTCAGAAATTATCAAAAGATTAGATTGAAATATTTTAATAATTATAGACTAGCTTTTGATTCTAATCTATAAGAATATATTCTTATTCCTATTTCTATTTCAACACAAATTTAACTTGACATTAATTTTTAACTCTGTATTTATTATTAATTTTACTGTTCATTTTCCACCAAGCTAATTTTGTACCAGAATTAGATTTTAAATACAATATGATTTTATTTTCAATGAGAAGAATTTATTTCTTTATACCCTATAGTTGAACTATAGGCCAGAATTGATTTTTTTCATTTTACATGATACCTATGAACAATCTTTTAACAAAATTTTGCCAACATAATGATACAATGCTAAATTTCAATAAAAACATATAATATCAAATTAAGGGTTTTTCTAATACCCAAAACAAAGAAAATACATACAGATCTAAAGAGATGATCCAAAAACTATTCAGACACAGAAATTCATCAAACGACAAACAAAAAGCACAGAATAAGATTTCTAGATCCTACCTCAGATCCAAAACTAATCCAGCCTGCAGATCTGAAACTATGAAGAAAAATAGGTACAAGATCCAGATGCACAATGAAAACAAATCATCAAGCAACCACAACAATCCAAAAATTTTTAAAATCCAAAGCACACAAGCTCTTCAAAAATCCTCCTCCAAATCCTACTTAATCCCCAAATGAATGCAAATTCTCCCTATTAGGGATTCAACTCCACCTTTCATGCAAACCCTAGATGACTCATACGACAACTCTTAATCAAACTCCCACTCTAAAGTTGAAAGAAAATACTAATTATTAATTAAAAATATTTTTTATTATGCACAACACAACTTAGACTCCTAAAGACAAGTTGTCTCCTTTTTGAAACAAATCTTGATCAAACTTAATAAAGCACATATTATTATTATAATCTCCCATTAAATAATTTAATATTCAAAACATAATTAAATCATGCAATTTAATTATATAATATCTAATGGACATTATTAATCCTATTTTCACACTATTAATTAATTAAAATCAAATATCTTAATATTTGATTTTTTTAATTAGTTAATAATCATACAAAAATATAAGAATTAAATTTAATATTATTTTCCAATTATAATATTAATTTCTATGACTATAAAAAATCACATACTCAAAAAACAATAAATCAAGATCATCATATAGAACAACCAAGCACCAGGAAGGGATCCACAAACTTTGTCAACCTGACAAATTCGGATAGGGTAGTCAAACCGATACTTGTCCAATCCTAGGACAATTGGGTTTAGGTTAGGGTTTTGGATCTGTATATTATCTCCCCTCTCTTACCATTTGAGATATTGCGATAGGGCATCATCATCCTAACAATTCAGGGAAGTCAATGTCCGGTACCTGCAAACCTGCATACAAAATCCGCATATACATATATATAAATATTTAGCAGACAATGGCAGGGATTGACCGATCATGTTGATCTCGCAAGCAAGTAACTATGACTCCGTCCCTCAACCACATCAGGTACGTCAAACAAAAATATAAAACAAACACATCAACCATACACATGCAAGTATGGGGTCAATAAAATCATACGCATTAATAATTAATCTATCATCCTAAAGTAATCATAACATTTATAAAATCAGGCTAGGGGCGGGGTACTACGTGCAACCTCTTTGTGATTTTCTTGTTCTCTTCAACTAGTTATTTCTTCTTCCATTTAGAACTATCAGGGCCTGTAATTAGAGAAACATCTGCACCACTTGTCCTACATTTTTCTTCATACAAGTGCTTCCACTGATCTATTTCCTTAATAAGTCTTTCAATTTATTTTTTGTTTAATTTTGAAATATCAATGAAAATGTCTATCTAGTAGAAACAAGATTTGTTTCCCCAACTTTAAGATTCATAATGTGGCCGAATGCTTTATCCACATCGATGATCTTGGGTCTTTTGTGGGGTGGGTACAACACCTATAATAACATGGTGTCCTCTTCCTCAACGACACTGGACCCAATGACAATGTCCTTCACACCCTGTACAACCAATTTGTAATCTTTCTTGTCAACTTTTATCATGTTGTCAAAAACAAAAGAAGCACTAAGATATCAACCAAGAAATAATATGACACCAACCTCTATAAGGTATTTCTTCCTCTTTTGTGGTGTCATTATTTTCAATTCCGATTGGATTTCTTGTTTTGATTTCTCCATTAATTCCACTTCACTTCCCGGAGTCAATGATGGAATAGAATCCCTCAATTTCTTTCCCTTGAAATTATATAACAAAACCATGAATTCCTTCGACTTCACAAAATTATCATAAGACACAAATGTATGGAACTCATCTAACCTGTCATCTTGGTGCACTCCTAATGTAGAAACAATCAACTCATCTTGATCTAGTTCCTCTCTTGGTTCATTCTCAAAATGTCTAGACATAACTTCAGGATCATTTTCTCCTTCAGAATCATGAGCCTCATTCATCATACAAGAGAACTCTTATTTCATCTAAGCCAAATCCATGTTATACTCATCAATAATTTCTTGTGCCTCTTCATCTTTCACATTCTTAAACTATCAGACTACTGCTATTGTGACCTATCCCGATCAAGATAAGTTATGTCAATATAAGCAATTTTTAGTTTTTTGACCATTTTTTCATTGGATTTACATTGTGTGAATTCTTCAAATTGATGACCCTTAAGTGCTGCCCATGAGACAATACCATTAACATCCCACATTATATCTACAAATAAAAAATTCAAAGTAAATATTCAATGGAAATCTTGCCATTTTTCCATAGATTAGTTCATAGGGAGAAAACCCTGTTGACTTTGTTATTGTCACTCTGTCAGCCCAGAGAGCTAAATTTAACTTTGAATCCCATGCTTTCTTATTACTACTCAACATTATCTTAATGATTTTTATTATATTTTTATTGCATTGAAGAATGTTTAGAAATTGATATTCAAACCATCTTCAACACAATTGTAACTTTTCCAAATCAATAACAATGTAAAACCCATGCAAAGAGACATCCAAATGATAGATATAATGCTTTCTTATTTAGCCAGAGTTCGTATAGTTCTTGTAGATCCTCCTCTTCCCCCATACAATGGCTTCCACAATACTTAAATGAAATACACCAAGAAGTAACAAATGATAAATGCTCAATTGTTGTAATGGCAAAGCATCAGAACCGTCTATTTCTAGAACTTGATTTTATATAGTCTTCATGATTTTTCTATAGTCCTAATGATTTTTCTTATTCCTTGTCTTTTGTCTCTTTTTTATTTCCCATGTCTGTGTTCGGTGACATGATTTTGAACAGTGTTGACAAAGCATTTTTATTTTTGTGACTATTTGATTGATCCTCTCAGCTTTCCTTACTTTATAAATTCCATTGTCCCAATTAGCTTGATATTTCATTCATTTTTTATATACATAGAGGAATGGACAGTTATGTGACTACACATTTGCTGATATTGCGAGACTACACATGCTGATTAAAAAAAGAGCTATCTAATTTAGGTTTACTGTTCATGATTGTAAACGGTCAATATTCCTGATGGTACTCCTTGGTGTATTCCATTTAAAAATAAAAAGGTTTCCATTTTTCTATCATGTTTACTTTGTATATAAGTACAAAAAAGTTAAGTTTACTATTCTAAGTGAACAAAAAATCTTAAATTTGAAAAAATTAGAGTTGAAAAAATGGTTGTTCAGTGACTATATCTGCAGGTTGCAAACAAATCATCCTTCTTCCATCAACATTCTAGTCAATGTACAAGTAACGAGTCATTCCATTCAAGGTCATGCTTATAACTTCACAAAATATCTTTGTGCATACAGTTTGAGTTATCATCACCTTACCATGCATCAACTTGCCACCTTGTCCTTAACCAATTAAATTCCATCTTCAATTACCTCTACACACAATTGATATTAGCCCAACTAGATAAATAAATCACTATCCTAAGTGTGTCCCAAAGAATAGGGAACAAGGAACACTTTATTTTGGCTCATTTTTGTGACTTTATGAGAAGAGATTTGTTTAACTATCACAATTTGACAATATAGTAAATCAGAAGGGAGTAAAGAACTACTAATAATGCTATATACAAGATACTACTAATGGTAGAATTTTTATATTTGACAGATGACAACATTAATGCTAGTATTTTTATATTTGAAAAATGACAACATTAATATCATAATTAAGAGTATCTAGGAGATGATTTTTTTGTATAATTATAGCCTGCAATTTTGCGTGTGAAGAAAGAGCATGTCTGACAATATCAATCCATAAAAAAATAAGGAGCCATGACAATCCAGAGAACCTAGATTTTCAACTGGGGGAACATGGAGGTGTGAATATCGAAGCATAAGATAATGATCCCATGGAAGAAGATGATCATGTGACAGATAACACAACTAAAGATGATGGTACTAGCGCAGCTGATCATGATGATCAAGATGATGGTACTAGCACAACTAATGATGATGATGATGATGAAGATGACCCTTATGTACCTATCAGTTTGAGAAGGCATACGAGTCCCTATATGAAGGCTCCCAAACAACTCTTCTTTCTATTGTATTGTTGTTGGTGAAATTGAAGGTTATGAATGATTTATCCAATGTAGCAATCACATGTATGTCATATATGTCATTTTTTTCATTTTTTCTAGTCATAATTTATTTATAGTTAACAAAGGGTGAATCATGTACCAATTAATATTCTTTATATTAGCAAATTATATTTTTTTGTCGTAGGTTGATAGGTGAGTGTTTGTTACTACCATCAAACATTTTACCTTGCTCGTACCGAGAATTATCTGCCATTATGTTCAAAAGAAATTGGAATGGAGTATCAAATAATACATACATGTCTGAATGATCATATTACATATCATAAACAACATGAATTTGAAACAGAATGCCTTGATTGTCATATTAGTAGATATCGATAAGCTCAAATAACAAAAAAAGGTGCCTCGCAAGGTTCTTCGGCATATTCTCATTATTCCACATCTGCAATGATTATTTAGGTGCACTAGCAAGTTTATACAGATTTTGAAAGACTTCCTTATCATGAGGGTCAAAGGGCAGTAGGGAGACTCATGCAAAGCTGGAGTAGGTTAACAATGGAATTAAAGAAGGTTGAAACACACAACCTAATCAATTTCAGAGCTTTTATGCAAAGAGTTCATTGGCACATCCAATTAGGCAGACAGGCCAGGCAAGAGTTGTGGCTTCCTCTTACCTTCCTACCTCCTCTCCTCCTGTAGCCTCTCTACAATTGTCTAGATAATGAATTAAATGAGTAGGAGGCCAATCGATAGAGCAAGATGGAACGTACAAATGGATTTTATTGGCACCTTGGCAGTACTGGTGGAGGTGAAACCACAATAGGTAATTTCAGAATATATACTCGGATCCATAATGTGACAGTGCCTAAGAGCCGACACTAGATTTCATAGGGGGCAATGGTAAGGCATCTTTATGTCATCTTTTTAAACCCTAGGATAGTTTTTTCCATACCCTATTTCCTATTTTATTATACTTTGCATCAAACTAATCTACTATTTTTATAACATTAAGTGGCATGCAGCCACGAAGACATCTGATGTATTTTTAAGACTTTGACATGCATACCTCTCTATAAATGCTATAATTAAGTATGATAATTCTGCGATTATGTTTTTAATAGATAATTAGTTGTTTAGATGAAAATATATGTATGTGTGTTGGTTTAGATTTTATCTTGGATATCTGTATTCTAACACCTTGGTGTAGATCATGGTTAGTAAAGAGGGATGACCAAGTAAATGTGCCCATGCACTGTACAACCAAACCCGGTCCTGTAGCGAGCTGATTGGTGAAGGAGTTTATACAAGGGGGCCCACTTGGTGTTGTTTTAGTTCTGGTGTTGAAACTATTCCTACAGCCAAAGAAACAAGTTAGTTGTTTCTTCCTACAGCCAAAGTGGTAGAACAGTTGAAGTATCGTGGTTTGGAGTTTGAAGCTTTTTATTCTTCATGCATATTTTTCTCAAAGCATTTGTTTTCTACAACAATTATAGGATAGTATGGTCTGAGTTAGTTCTCGGTGCATATATTTTGCTAGCTCGTTTCAAGTAGCACGTCCCCGGGTTGTCAAATTTAGTACAAATACAATCACAGTATAAAGGTAATGCCAAAACTACCCTTCAAATATGACAAAAAAGAAGTTAAACTGTGATGCATATAAAGAAGTAAAAAACACATACAACCACAATGATAGTCAAAATTAATTCAAAGTCACATCACACACAAATTAAGGTATTGTCAAATTACCTTTCAACAGACACATAGGAATAATACGCATGGACAAAAGGTATTGTCAAATTAAATAAAAAATTTAAAGCATGAAACACACAAAGTAAATATCAAAATGAATCCATGCCATGTTTTAATCACATATGAAATAAACATGTTGATCTTTTATAAACATGAAGTTTATTCAAACATGCAAAATATAAAAAAATGTTTCACAAAACATACTTCAAGCACACACAAAGTAAATGAGTTCAAACACACTTCATAATAAAGTTGAAACATACAACATAATGATTGTCAAAGTCAATATACTCTTCATACAAAGTGAATGTGAAAGTTAGAACATGCACATATATTTCAAAGTACAAACAAATGGTTGTGAAAATTAAAATAGATTTCACATGATGTTTGTTCAAACACACACTTCACACATATAACATAGCAAAATACAAACCCACAAAAGTGAACACATGCTTAATTTGAAGAAATGGTTGTCAAAACTAAAACATATTTCATATGATGTTTGTTCAAACACACACTTCACACATATAAAGTACAAAATAAATGTTAAAGTTTTAAATATACACAGAGTTAATTTACATAAGTGAATTTCAAAATTAAAACATTCTTAACATAAAATGAACATAAAAAATTCAAACTTACACATGCTAGAGTACAAATGCAACAAAGTAGTTTAATATAAAAATTCAAATTTACACACACACTAAAATATAAATACAACAAATTTGTTGTCAAAGACATGGTTTGTTTGTTTCTCACATGATATGATCAAAGACACTTTTCAAAAAATAAATATTGAAATTTAAATATTGGCATAAGTAAAAGTGAAAGTTCAAATACATTTTATGCATTTGACTTCACACATATCTTGTTCAAGCATACAACATATATCTTGTTAAAAAAAATGCACTTAAAAAAATATAGCATCAGTGACTCTAAGCGTGTGTTTGGTTAAATCGGCGACAGTTTTTGGAATTCAATTGAGAGATATAGCAGACGTGATACACACACTTGCATTGGATGAGGCTGAAAAAATTGTACCAAGTGACGAACCAGCTTTGAGATCAGATCAGTTGCTGTTCAGCTGGAGGAGATTGCTGAATGTGTGAAGCCGAATGCCATTAAAAAGGAGGTTTCAGATAAGTGGAAAGATATTTAAGTAGTTTTTTCAATACTGGAAGTTTTCTTCTATTGAAAAGCTGAGAGTCAGATTTTGGTATGTAAATTTACCAGAAATCTGAAAAAAAAAATGTGTTGGTGTTGTGCATATCCCCTTTTTTTTGTTGTATCTCCCTTGTTTTCCCCTATTTTTTTTTTCCTATTTTTTCTATTTTCAAACCATTTCTTGAGTGAGGTTTGTGGTAAGCCAAAACAACTTGTTTGGGTGAAAAACTTAAAATTATGTAACATTGTTGAGAAAATTTTCAAATAGTTATGGGTAATCCACCTAAAAACTCACATTGATAATGAAAAATTTCCAAAATAATAATGACAAGGGGAACAAATTTTGCAAAGTGATAGTGACAAGGGGAACCAAAATCTTGTGTTGTAAATGGGTATCTAAGAAGGCTTAATGTCGGGACCCATCCTATTTGAATTATGGGAGGATAGTTATCAAAATTGGTATAATTAATTTATGGGGTGATGTTGGAAAATAAATTAATTACACCACCAACTCAAAAGAGAACATTCCAGCAACTTTCACCACTGAAGAAAGAAGCTTCCAGATATGTGAAGAAAGCCATCAAGTTCTAGATTATTTTTCAACTCTCCAGATTTCTCTTGATGTAAACATTGATTATAAATTAATAGGCTAGGTTTGTGATCAGCTGAGCCCAATTTGGGTTTCCAATATATATGATCATTCTCATTGAAAATTTATCCATAGATAGTAAAGAGGAATATATTAAAAATAGGTAAAAAATTCATAAATAGAATAGAAATGTTTATAACTCAACAATAGATATAAACTGTGATAGAAATGATTAGCAGCCAACAATAGATAGGATCTATAATCTCTTATAAAAGTTTATGTAAATTGTAATTGTGATGCTTTGGACAGATGAGATATCTCAAGATGTGATGTGAAAAAGTATAGAAATATTACAAAGAACAATCAACAAACAACAAAATATTATAAAAAACTGTGGGAAAAGAATCTCAAAGGAAAATATGAGGACCAGGAAAAAGCAATTAGCATTCACCAATGAGATAATGCTTATTTTCAACCATATTTCCTTCGGTGGAGATGTTTCAATTCCTTTGAAAGACTAAGAACTTGAACTTCCTTTATATTTAGCAATTCACTATGTCATTGTTTATTTCCTTTGGTTTGGTTTGTCATCAAGGCGAACCGACATGTAATAAAATTTGAGAAAGTAGTTCTTTTAAAATTTGAGAAAGTGGTTCTTTTTTGGACTATGGAGGTGCACTCTACTATTTTCTTTTTTAGAGTATTACTGGTTTGGTATTAAATGTTCTGTTCATTGACATTTTTATCTCACTGTTTAATGCACTTAGAATTGTCATACAGATTTCTAACTTTCTACAAATTCCTTGTTATAGTGAAAAGGAATCTTATGGTATATGGCCATTCTCACTAAACATTTTTCTATAGATAATAAAGAGGAATACATTAAAAATGGGTAAAAAATTCATAAACAGGTTAGAAATGTTTAGAACTCAATAATGGATATGAACTGTGATAGAAATCATTCGCAGTCAACTATGGATATTAACTGTAATCTCTTATAAAAGTTTATGTAAATAGTAATTGTGATGCTTAGGACAGATGAGATATCTGAAAATATGACGTGAAAAAGTATGGAAATATTACAAAGACCTTAAGGGACAATTGTATGAATGTGGATAGAGAGCCCCAAATTATCAGAAACGTCTGCCTTAAGGTTTAGGAATAGATATCAATAATTTTGCAATAACAAAAATAGTGTCTACACCAGCAGCATCCTGATATGAACTTGGCCAAAAGTATGGTAATCCTGGGAAATATGTTTAGATTGGACAAGAAATAAATTAGCTAACGTTAGTGGAACAATCACACTGATTTGTCAACCTGGAATTACTCTGATAACATATTTGTGAGCAGCTTCCAAGGTAGCTGGCACCCTGCCATTGTGGCATGGTCTGTCAGGGAAAACACTCTCAACCACTCAAAAGTTTCTTCACAGATGAAATACTTTAAGAGAATTTGTCATCTCAAAATAAAAGTAGGCCTCATGTAAAAAAATGGGTTTAAATTGGTTGGATTCAGGAGACATTCCAGCATCCAGACCTCCTACATAGATGCCTACAACATATTCATTACACAACTAATATCGAAACCAATACTGCCTCGCAATGCTACAGAACTCAAATACACACAAATTCCAGTTGACTGGAAAAGTTTTAAGTTACCTCAACTTAAAACCCCCTACGCCACCTCCCTTTGGCACTCTTAATTATCTATTAGTATTTACCTCTACAATATGTTTCAATTTAGTATTTACCTCTACAACAAAGTCAATAACAAACAAGAGCTTTTGCGAACTGCTTGACATGTCATAAAGCTTCATTATGGAATGTGACTGAATTTTTGCTTTAATTCATCAAGCTACTATGAGAAATGAATATAGCGATAATAGAAAATCCAATGGACTTCCAAATTTATTAAAATGAAGGTCCCATATGGAATACTGTGTTGTTCATAGTTGTTTGAGCAGAGCAGAGTAGAGTGTGTGAAGTGTTTGAGCCATCAGAAAAAAGGTCTATGTGACCAGGTAAAGTACTTATGCTATTCATTGGAACTGATCCAAATAGCAAGTCAAAGCGCAGTTCACCAAGATCCAGATATAGTGTATATCTCCATCTGGAATACTGTGTTGCATAAAGGTCCCATATCAAAAGAGGGCTAGAGCACCCGTGAAAGGGCAGATCATAAGTGTTGGCAAGATATCTGAAAATTGTAACAACATATTTTTAAAGATTACTGTCTTCCGACCACACGTTACTACAAAACTTAAAATATTTCTTGGCTCCTTTCCACAAAGCCATTCTTCAAGTTTTCTATGACCATCTTGGATGCTCTGAAAATTAGGCAATGTATTCCTCATCCATACCCTCTCAAGAATATTCTTCCTGAATTTATTTGATAAACTATCCTGTTTATTTACTAATTCATTGAATCTATGTTGCATTTGTGTTTCTTTTCTTTCCATCTTATTATAAGTGTTGTTTATTTCTGGAATGCAGTAGTTAAAAAATCAAAAGGGTTTAAAACACCTGGCAGAATATCAATTAAGGGTCTTATGGTTCAATATAAAAAAAGCCGGAGTAATCACTTAACCAACTCTATAGAGTTCTCCCAGATTGTTCAACATGAAAAATACTGAAGTAAATCACTGGACTGTAGGATAAATCCCCCAAATCTAAGAATGGGATTAGATGCTTTAAAAAAAGCCAAAACTTACTTAAGTGCTGGAATCACAAGCAACTAAAGTTAAAAATATCTACTTGGAGCAAATATAACTTTGTGGGTATTATTTATGTTTCAAAAATGGCCTTTATCCCTGGAAGGGATGGAATATTCACTGTGCCAGGATTGATAATTACTGAACATTTTCCTAGCAGCCAATGCCAGAGGTTACGCAACACTTGGGCTATGTAAGGCTAGACCTAACTTACCTCAAATTCATCTTTAATCTAAGCCAATAAAACAATGCAGTAGACAAAATTTGGTAATTGAAAATAAAAGATAACCTCAGCAATTCCTTCGCCAGAGAAGTTATTATCGAACCTTAGTGGTCATATAATATGTCACTAGTTCTTCATCAGAATAATAATTTCAACCTGTTCTATATAACCCCTCCCTCCATGATCTTCATAGCTATAGAACAAAGACCAAGATCAAGCGCATTTATTTAATAAGTCAATAAGTCAATTATTTTACTGCCTGACCACCCTCTTGTGGTAATATAAATGTAAATAAACCCCAGCAAGCTAACCACCCCAAAGAGAACCACCCAATTTCCTGTTGTTGACTTGAAGACCTCCGGTGTCTGCAGGTCTGCCAAAAAAAAAACTACTAATCCTTCGCAAAAATCTGCTACTCTGTTTATATGCAATTACTGTGTGCGCGTGCATGAGCTATTGTACATTACTTTTTTTAAAACTGGTGGCCTATATTTGTATCCAAGCGTATACAAAGAAACAAAGTCAAGAACAAACAAGAGGTAATTAAGACTACTGTATAACCAATTTTTATTAGGTAATTAAGACTACAGTATAACCCATTTTTATTTCCACTTTGTTTCTGCCTTGTTTGACTCTGTAATCTTAATATTTTTACCTATTTTCATTTCAATCTGTTTCTGCCTTGTTTTGACTCTCTAACCTTAATTTTGGAGAGTTTTCTTTCCTTTTGCAAACCCTTGCAATGTAAATTAAATGCAAAGTACATTTTGGGTTTAACTATAAAGTGAATTTAGGCTTAAATGTGGGAGAAGAAAATTAGTTTCTGAAAATGTACAAAACAAATACTATCACCCAAACAAAAACAAAAAGCATTAAATGGCACCCAAACAAAAACAAAGAGCATAACTACACATTGACCTATTGAAATCCTCTATATAAAAAAAATTTAAATATTGTTGAAAGGGAAAATAATAACGAATGAGCAGATGAATTTAAGAATGTATAGTCAAGAATGAGAGACTTACATCGGGGATGCAGGGCATCAGAGTTGAACATTCTGCATCACCGCAGACTACACAGGGGCCAGCAAAATAAGGTTAGAACTATATTGAAGTATGAGAGGCACTAGAATTTCTTTCCCTTGTTTTCACCTCATTATAAATAAAGGTCTTATATGTTAGTAACTAGAAAATGGGAAGATACATTTAATAACATTCCATCTATTTCTTTTTTAATTGAATTGAATTTGATAATATATTACAAATTAAAGGAATCACCAGAGATTTTATATCAAAGGATTGTTGTTTGGACCAAAGTTTTTGTATTAGTGTAAATTGTTATTTTGTTACATATTGAATCCAAATACATTTTAGATTATAATCAAATATAGTCTAGGCACATCCAAAATAGGGATGAAAACAAAGTCATCAAATGCACAACTTTATATATATAACATTAAATCCTCATATTCAAAATAGAGATGAGGCAATAAAGGCATATTAAACATAATTTTCATTGTGCACACACATATTGTCACATCCCATATGTGGCTCAATTGCAAAAAAATCATTATTAGATCTGACAACCTTTGGAATTATATAATCATTTACAACTTGATTGTCATTGTCTTTGTCACAACATCATAGGTCCTTTATGAAGGTGGCTTGGTACTTCTTGTTATATACTTATTCTAAAATACAATGCTTGTATTTTCTCAATAATTCTCTAATTTTTCCTTGCATATGGATAATGCTTGGCATACGTGCTCTAAGATGTGTTGATAATGGTTTATCCTACATCAATCAAATCTTTGAATCTATCCTTAAAAATTTCAAAATTTGTGGTCATGTGCAATGCAACAAGATGAAAAATTAGTTTTCTAGAATACTTCGTAAGCAACCTCTTCTTACCTTGAAATCAATCCCTGTTCTTTGATTTTCATAGAATCCAAAGAATCTCAATAGATAAAACAAGCCAATGAAGGTTATAGACTCTATTAATACCATTAACAAACCCAAATAAGATCTCGAGCTTGCAAAACCTCTATTTACACCCAAAGAATTCAACCTAAACAAAAATAAAGATCAAAATTATATAGCAAAAAAATAGAGAAAATAATACACATTCAATTCTTTCAGGTAATCTATAGATTGGAAAAAAATAATTATTGGTGTTAGGGAGAGGAGTAAACATGGGAGTTTCTTCAAAAGTAAAAGTCACTTAAAGCATGATGTTTTAGGTTCCAAAATGCAAGAACATAGGTGGTTTAGACCAATGATTACAATTGAGGTCTAGATTCTAAAAAACATTGAGGTGTTTGATCCATTTGTGTGTCTTCACCGTGGATTTGTAAATTAAATTAGAGTTAATTTTATAAAATAAAATGCCATCCCACCACTTTTCTTCATTTATTATGACTAATCAATAACATAATTAACAAACAATTTTAATATTATGCATACTTCTATAATCACATATTATGTTCTCCAATGGGAATTAGGAAGTCTATAATATGAGCTCAGGTCGAACCGAACTCTTAGTTAATACGTGTGTTTTGTTAAGATAGTTAGGTTTCATGTTACTAATTATTTTTACATATACCTTTGGCGATAATAAGATGAATACTATTATGTGAAACTACTAATGAATTTGTTGCAGGCACCGGTCAAGGATTTGTGATTACAAAAAATGTGACTATTTTCTATGTTAGATCATATTTCATTTTTAATTAGTAAATAAACAAATGTCTTCCTAAAGTGTTTGGTGTGGTTGCACATCATAGGGTGGACCCAAAATTATGCTAAGTATCTTCTCTCCTCATCTTTGTCTTTGTGGATCTTGTATATAAGAGAAAAGTGTAACACTATCTGTCCTTTTTCTTTTTCTAAAAGAGACTTCTTTGGGGATTTCATCACCTTATATATGCTATCCTTAAGAGATATTTCACTTTGAGCCACTATATAAATGAGCACCAAGTCAAATATTGGCCAATTTAAAGCATATAGTTAGGGTGCAATATTATCTCAGTATCCAATGGCCCTAGACTAATAAGGTTTGTTAGATATTTTAGTAGCTTTTTTAGCAAAATTTTGTATGTGGAGATGTTCCTCAAAGAATTACTATGAGCTAATTTCTGTTTAGAAACCCAAATCCTATGCTTGTTGGTTTAGGGAGTGTAAATAATTCCCCATAGATACCCCTCATGTACCCTTTACTATGAGAACAAAACCCTCAATTAAAAGGATTTTGAACCTTTAGAGTAAGAGAAGAGGTATGTTGGTGCAAAGCACAAAGCAAGTGCCACCTAATCTATATATATGTTGACTTTATCTATGGTATTTTATTGTTGTGAGATCTCCAATGAGTATATCCAATTTCCAATCTAGGTTGAGTTTGGTTACAATTGTTTTCAAATGCGACGACCAGTAAATTAAAACATGGGCTAATTTAGGCCCCCTAGATCTTACCCTAATATTTTAGAGTCAAATAGTCATTTTGTCTAGTGCGTCTTATGTGAGTGTTCAAATAACATTTACAATAAAAGCTTACTCAAAATTTAGAACAATTTTTCAAACACAACTGTCACATAAAACTAGTAAAAAATATTGGAGATTCAAAAACTTATGTCAAAATTTAAGAGAAAGAACATTGGAGTCCTAAATATTTGTAAAATCTTAAATATTGGATCTTAAAAAATCTTTCGTCTAAAATCAAAGATCAAAACATTCAAGACTTTGAAGATTTTATTTCAATATGCATTTCAAAAATATAGATGTCACTTTAGGTTGCACTTTGCATTATCATTTAGCTTTTAATTTCCCTAAGTTCTAGATTTGTCGTTATTCTACTTTCCTTTGTCTCAAATCTAGGTTTGACATAATAAAAAATCAAGTCTTTCGTATTAGGTCATTTCAACTTCTTAGTGTAAGTCTTTAGCTTGCATTTAGATCCCAAAAATCAAATCTTTGACCAAACCTAGGTTATTTTTGAGAAGTCTAGACCTTGTCAAAACTTTGACCTTGATCATCATAAACAAGTCAAAACCTGAGCTCATCAAGCTAGTGATGGGTAAGACTTTTTTATTCCACATCATTCATCCTTCTGATCATTTAAGGTCTTGATTTCTCTCAAATTTCTTCAAATTGCATCCATAGATTTGCATTTCTAAGGTTTTTAAAAAATTCAAAAAATTTAAAATCATAGGTTGCATTTGTCATCCTTTGTTGCATTTGCCCATTTTAATAAAAATTCAAAAAATACAAAAACATAGGTTGCATTTTTTATTCTTAGTCACATTTGTCCATTTCCAAAAAATTCAAAAATACAAACAAGTAGGGTTGTATTTTTCATCTTTATTTGCATTTCATTTCATCCAAAATTTTGAAAATACAAAAACATAGTATAGTCATAGTCACAAGTGCAAGTTCAATGGTTGAAACAAGATCTCAAGTATCCAAGAGAACACAATTTTTTTTTGTCATATTAACCCATGTTTGGTCCAATAGATGATACACAACCAGAGTTCAATTCAAGATAAAAAGAGTTAAACTTAACATAACTAGAGTTTAATCCAACCCAACCAAACAATAATATCATGAAACTAGGTTTTGACGCAAGCACCATGCAACCTTGTTTTAATCCAAATCCTAGTATAACTCCACCAACACCATCATCAAACATGCAACCAGATTTTGGTATAGTTTAACTAGGACCACCACCAAAATTTGAACCAATTTTCCTACCAATGCAAACAGGCTTTCACATTAAACCATCACTAGGATTTGAACTAATTTTCCTATTAATGGAACCAGGATCACCTAATGTTCAACTAGGGTCATTGATTGATTGTATGTATTCAATCTATACTATTAGCTCTATCCTTCAAGTAGAAATCAATAAAATAATAAATGATTCTAGGATTTCGAAAACCTTGGACCATTTGATACTTGAGGAGCTAAGAATGCATTTTAGATGTATTAAAGAAAAATTGGTGTCAAGTCCTAACTATAAATCTTTAATGGAAAAATCTGAATTACATCTTTGTGCGCAAAATTACATCTTTGTGTGCAAGTCCAAACAAATCATGTCCTTGAACAAGTCCAAACATTTATTGTCTCACAATAAGATTAAATAAATCCCATTTTAGAACTACTCAACACAAATCCCATTTTAGAATAAGAAGCAACAAAAAAGCCTTTGGGAGAAGAGAACATGCATTGCCTTAACTTTAGGAACTCCCCCTAAAATAAGGTTTGAATTGTTTTTCAATCCTTTTTTTAACATGGTATATATATCACTATCACCCCTAATAAACAGTCAAAAAAACTTGAAGGCATTAGTGATATCAAAAGTAACAAAGGGAACACTAACAAGTATATTTCAACCCAAATCATCAAGTTTTCCTATAAAAAAAACACAACCCCTAGTATCACAAGTGATAACATAAACAAGTCAATGAGAAGAGGGACTAGACACACATTTACCATTGGTATGCCACCTTTACCAACCTTATGGTTGAACAAAAATACAGGAAAAAACATTCTACTATTGATAATTCACCCTACATCACATGCAACTTCTTCAAAAAATTTCCCACTTGGGGAGACAAACATAAACATTGAGACCAATCAAAACCTAATAAATTTGTGCATAAATAAAAAAATCTTACCCTATTTCTAAAATAAAATGGGCATCTCACTCCTCCACATTACAATGGAGAGTGGATTACCTATCCAAACATGCTAGTGGAATCATCATCATGCTTCTCCTAATTTTGAAAGATTCAAAACTTCTTTTGATCAGTCTAAAGGTATACGGGAAAATAGTTTGAAGGAAAAGTTACCAATGCCCATGTAAATCCAATGGATAAGCCTCGAGCTAGGGTTCTTGAGTTTGCAATGGGATAAGAAATAATATGGTCATGGGATGTATTGTGACCTTTCTTAGATGAATAGGTGATGAAACTATGAGTGTTTGTATTCATTATATCATTGTTTAACAAGTATGATTTGTGACAGTCAAAAAAGAGGAAATCCTTGTTCTAAAAATAAAATGGAGGCTTCTTCATGAAGGATATGTTGTTCTCTAGATGAGTATATAAAAATCACATTAAGGTCTTGAAGGTTCCACAATAAAAAAGTTCTAATACTATTTAAGTTCTAATGTGTACGTCATTGATTCTTGGGGCACCCTTGACCCTAATTATTTGGATCTACAAAATCTTAGTCTCCATATCTCTATTTCCTCAATCTAATTAATAATCACCTAAGACCCCTGACTTAGATCAACCATCTTATTTAGATCTTCCAACACCATCTTCCAACTCTGACCTGAGAGACCAATAGAATAGAGGAAAGTTTGATAAGCACACCTTTCAACTGATAATCAAACTATACTTATTTTAAATTATAATAGCATGAGAATTTAACACAATGAAGCAATCTAAAATGGTTAGATTTATCTAAAGGACTAATTGAATCGGAATTCAAACTTTTCCACCAATATGAGAGAAAAAACTTAAACTTTTTATTGATGTTGAAAAAGGTACATCAGAGTTCAAAACTCGTAGTTGTGAATCCAAAAACTATTTTTCCTATCTATGATATGATATCTAACTATTTTGTCTAACTCTCATTTATAGTAGAGTAGTCAGTTATAAAATGAAATGATGTCCCCCTTCAGAACAACTATTGGCTAACCAAAACCTAACTATAACTAATGGTTCACAACTACTCAGAAAAGTACAATGTTTAAACAACTTAATCTCCCAAAAAATTTCCACATTCCTCAATGTGCTGAAGGTATCCGATCGAGGCATGAGTGTCAAAATAATCAGTTACATTTATGATCAAGATCTCCAAGTTGATAAACTAATTGATTGTCTCCATGATGGCTTTCATTTCAAAGGAGTCTTCCTAGGTAGCACTGCGGGTATCATCTAATATCTTTTGGCATTTTGTAATACAAGCACCTTTATCCCTAACTTCTTTTTCTATGTTCATCAATGGTGGCACCCATTTTTTTATCAGTCCTCTGAAACCTTCAAAGTCACTGCTAATCTCTTATCCATTTTCATCATGTTCTCTAATCATTTTTTCAATCTTTGAAACCAAATTTTGATTAGGGTCATCCTTTAGCATCATTTGCAACCTATACTTTATGTGGTCATGAGATAAAGTGCAATTGTAGTTCATCCTATAAATTTCCCAAAAGGTTTCCAATAGTTTGATTAAATCTTTAAATCTTTCCTTTAGTATAAACACATAAGCATCATTTCTTATGGTTTGCAACTTCTTTGTGATTTTCTTGTTCTCTTCAACTAGTTCATCATATTTCTTCTTCAATTTAGAACTCTTAGGGCTTGTAATCATAAGAACATCTGCACCACTTGTCCTACATTTTTCTTCATACAAGTTCTTCCACTGATCTCTTTCCTTAATAAGTCTTTCAATTTATTTTTTCTTTAATTTTGAAATATCAATGGCAATGTTTGCAGTAGAACCAGGATCTATTTCCCCAACTTTGAGAGTCATCATGTGGCCAAATTCTTTATCCACATCGATGATCTTGGGTCTTTTGTGGGGTGGGTACAATTCCCTTAATAACATGGTGTCCTCTTCCTCAACAAACCTGGACCCAATAACAATGTCCTTCACACCCTATACATCCAATTTGTAATCTTTCTTGTCAACTTTCATCATGCTATCGAAAACAAAAGAAGCACTGAGATAACAACCAAGAAATAATATGACACCAGCCTCTATAAGGTATTTCTTCCTCTTTTTTGCTTTCATTATTTTTAGTTCCCATTGGATTTCCCTTTCTGATTTCTCCATTAATTCTGCTTCACTTCCCGGAGTCAATGATGGAATAGAATCCCTCAATTTCTTTTTCTTGAAATTATATAAGAAAATAATAAATTCCTTCGACTTCAAAAAATTATCATAAGACAAAAATGTATGGAACTCATCTAACCTTTCATCTTGGTGCACTACTAATGTAGAAACAATCAGCTCATCTTGATATGGCGCCTCTCTTGGTTCATTCTCAAAATGTTTGGACATAACTTCAGGATCATTTTCTCCTTCAGAATCATGATCCTCATTCATCATATGAGCCAACTCTTCTTTCATCTAAGACAAATCCATGTTAAACTTCTCAATCATTTCTTGCGCCTCTTCATCTTCCATATTTTTAAGCATGTCTTCATTAACACGTGTTTGATGCGGATAATCTCCCAAATTCTAACTCTTCTTTCAAGAGTGAATATATCCCTTAGGATCATAGTTCTTCTTGAGTACATGATGTAACATATGATATTCATCCTTTAATCTCTTGTCAACAATCTTATATGCTTTTGAAGAGACAATGGTAAAATTTCCAAATATTAGGGTTTTAGGCAAAAAAGTTTATTTATGCAGTGATCCTCCAAAATGTTTGTTGCTTGAGAAACCCATTTGTTTCATGATTTCCAAATAGACAATTCTATCAGGGACATATTTAGGTAATCTAAGTGGTGGATCCTTGCATCCATACACTCTAATGCAATTGAATGAATCATACACATACCAATCACTCCAATTGTGATTGACAATATTTGTAAACCATAATCCTTAGGTCTCAGGAACCATTTTATTTCTTTAGTAATGGAATGATTGATAACAACTCCAAACATCCTGGAAGCTAGTCTGATAAAAAATTATTCAAAGGCTACACAATCTGAAAAATCATACCTGGAATCCCAAATTGAGGTCCATAGTTGAATTGGTTGATCTTTCCCATCCTGATTTTTCAAGTCCAACCTTAATTTCTTTGGGAGAACCCCAATTCTATGACCATAAAACAAGACAATGTGTATAAGAAAAGAATAATATTTAAAAGTATACTATGTGTTGTTCTTGAAGAATACAAATCCATCAAGTAAACATTATGCCAAGTAAGACACATTGTCAAAGGATCACTCCTCATACATCTTTATATTTGTGGCTAAGACCATGGTTCCCTCAATCATCAAGTCAAGAACTTCTACTTCTCACAACTATCCACATGACATGTATGTAACCTCTAGATATCTTATGAACAAAATAACATTGTATGGAGGTCCATCCTCATCAGTTAGGGCACTTGAATCCCTTTTATGAACTATTGATTTCCAAGTCTTATAGGTTGTGTCTGCTATTATGAACTCATCATGCCACTTAGTGAAAGAAAGCTTCATAGTGAATCCTAGTTCTAAACCAAAAACTTCCTCTATCATTTATGCCAAAATTTGAAACAAAATATTTCTATCTTTTCCTTTGATACACCTTTCCTCAGAATCATAATTATCAACCAAAATTTTAAGGAATTCAACATTTAGGAATACATTAGGGACAATTAACCTACCTAAATTCAAATGTCATGGATTGCTGAGAGGGATTTCTTTATTCCTCTTGAGGTAGTGGAAAATAAATAACTCATATCCAAGAATTCTAGTTCAAACATGCCCAACATTCTTGAATTTATCCTCCAATTTGTCCCTCTCTGGCACCATATGCTTGCTTCTTCACGATTTTGGCCTAGGGCCATGCATCTGATCAACAAGATACTGGATGAATTTCCTTGGGGGAGCTTCTTTTGATGATTTTTTCTTTTTCATTGCTGGTTTTGAGCCTACTGGTGCCTTCCTCTTGCTGGATGATCCTAAAAGTTCCATGGCTTCCCAATTTTTTCATATAACAATATTTCTCCCTCCATCAGGTTATACATTCTATGATTAACTTGTTCATTATATCACCACATATTTTCTTGATCACCTCATCTATGATTGAGAATCTTGATTACAAGTTCACTCGATATCCATTCTTTCCTGAAGAAAACATCACCATATGTGTCACCGATCTGTTATAAACATTGTCAATTGGTGTAAATTTCACCAATGATTCTATCAACCATCAAGATGGGCACATTCTTCTTCTACCAAACTTCAAATTCTCCCAATGAAATTGTCACTATAAGCCTCTCTGATAACTTCATCGGCAACAAAGATGCTCAAAATTCTTCCTTATCGTTCTCCCTTTTCCTCCAATAGGTTTATCACCCAAAGATATCCCAAAGTTTCAACCGAGGATCAGATTGCTTGATGTTTTCTTTTGTTGATCCTTTTGTATGCCTGATAGAACTCTCAATATGAGTTATGTCACTGCCCAAAATTCCTAAGACCATCGATAATTGATATCTAGACAATATGAGCACTTCTTTCTTTGCTATCAGATTGTTGCTATTGTGACCTATCCCGATTGGGATAACTTATGCCGATATAAGCAATTTTTGGTTATTTGACCATTTTGTCATTGGATTTACATTGTACCAATTCTTCAGATTGATGACCCTTAAGTGTTGTCCATGAGACAATACCATTAACATCCCACATTATATCTACAAATGAAAAAGTTAAAGTAACTATTCAATGGAAATCTTTCCTTTTTTCCATAGACTAGTTCATAAGGAGAAAACCCTGTTGACTTTTTTATTGTCACTCTATCATCCCAGAGAGCTAAATTTAACCTTGAATCTCATGCTTTCTTATTATTACTCAACATTCTCTTAATGATTTTTATTATATTTTTATTGCATTGAACAATGTTTAGAAATTGATGTTCAAACCTTCTTCAACACATTTAGAACTTGTTCAAATCAACAACAATGTAAAAATAATGCAAAGAGACATCCAAATGAAAGATATAATGCTTTCTTATTTAGCCACTGTTCATACAGTTCTTGTAGATCCTCCTCTTCTCCCATACAATGGCTTCCACAATACTTAAATGAAATACACCAATAAGTACCAAATGATGGATGCTTAATTGTTGTAATGGTAAAGCATCAGAACCGTTCATTTCTAGAACTTGATTTTGTATATTCTTGATGGTTTTTCTATAGTTGTAATGATTTTTCTTATTTCTTGTCTTTTGTCCCTTTTTTATTTCCTATGTCTGTGCTTGGTGACATGATTTTAAACAGTGTTGACAAAGTGTGTTTATTTTTGTGACTATTTGATTGATCCTCTCACCTTTCCTTTATAAATTCCATTGTCCCAATCAGCTTGATATTTCATTCATTTTTAATATACATAGAGAAATGGACAGTTCTAAGACTACACATTTGTTGATATTGCGAGACTACACATGCTGATAAAAAAATGAGCTATCTAATTTAGGTTTACTATTCATGATTATAAAGGGTCAATATTTCTGATGGTACCCCTTGGTGTATTCCATTTAAAAATAAATAGGTTTCCATTTTTCTATCATGTTTACTTTGTATATAAATACAAAAAAGTTAAGTTTACTATTCTAAGTGAACAAAAAATCTAAAATTTGAAAAAATTAGAGTTGAAAAAATGGTTGTTCAGTGACTATATCTACAGGTTGCAAACAAATCATCCTTCTTCCTACATCAACATTCTAGTCAATGTAAAAGTAACTAGTCATTCCATTCAAGGACATACTTATAACTTCAGAAAACATCTTTGTGCATACACTCTTAGTTATCATCACCTTACCATGCATCAATTTACCACCTTGTCCTTAACCAATTAAATTCCATCTTCAATTATCTCTGGACATAATGGATACTAGCCCAACTAGTTAAATAAATCACTGTCCTAAGTGTGTCCCAAAGAATAAGGAACAAATAACACTTTATTTTGGTTCTTTTTTGTGACTGTATGAGAAGAGATTTGTTTAACTATCACAATTTGATAGTATAGTAAATCAAAAGGGAGTAAAGAACTACTAATAATGCTATATACAAGATACTACTAATGCTAGTATTTTTATATTTGACAGATGTCAACATTAATGCTGGTATTTTTATATTTGACAGATGACAACATTAATATCTTAAGTCAGAGTATAGGAGATGATTTTGAGGAATAATTATAGCCCGAATTTTTTCCTGTGAAGAAAGACCAAGTCTGACAATATTAACCCATAACAAAATAAGGAGACAATTTCTAGATTGTGGTCTAACTTGAAATGAAAAGGCGATGGAAAATATTATTGTCCCTGAAAAATTTGCAAGGGCTTAAAGACTCAAAGATATCTAATCAAAACAACTGAGAAATAGTGTAGGCAACATGGTCACATTGATGGGGGAAATGAATTTTGTTCATTGGTATGTATTTCAATATATTATTTGAATAATTTATATACATAAGAAATAAATTATGATGACATCATGGTCATGTTTAATTTAAAGTCATCATTTTGATATAAATCAACCACCCTAGATTTCATTTTATGGACCATGACAATTCAGAGAATGTGGATTTTCAACTGGGGGAACATGGAGGTGTGAATATCGAAGCATAAGATAATGATCCCATGGAAGAAGATAAACATGCGATAGATAACACAACTAAAGATGATGTTATTGGCACATCTAATCATGATGATCAAGATGATGGTACTGGCACAACTGATGATGATGCTGAAGAAGATGACCTTGATGTACCTATACTTAAAAAGGCATATGAGCCCCTATACGAAGGCTCCCAAACAACTCTTCTTTCCATTCTATTGTTGTTGGTGAACTTGAAGGTGATGAATGATTTATCCAACGTAGCAATCACACGTATACATGTCATATATGTCATTGTTTTCATCTTTTCTAGTCATAATTTATTTATAGTTAACAAAGGGTGAATCATGTACCAATTAATATTCTTTATATTAGCAAATTATATTTTTTGTCATAGGTTGATAGGTGAGTATTTGTTACCACCATCAAACATTCTACCTTGCTCGTACGGGGAATTATCTACCATTATGAAATAAATTGGAATGGAGTATCAAATAATACATGCATGTCCGAATAATCATATTACATATCATACACAACATGAATTTTCAATAGAATGCTCTGATTTTCATATTAGTAGATATCGATCAGATCAAATAACAAAAAAGGTGCCTCGCAAGGTTTTTCAGTATATTCTCATTATTCCACTTTTGCAATTGATTATTTAGGTGCACTAGCTTGACACAATTTATGGATTACCATGCATGCAATAGAAGTCGAGATGACATTATGAGAATGCCTATAGATGATTCAAAATTTACTAGAGTCTCTCTATGACTCCTCTCATACTTATTGACTGGAATCCATTACTGTTTATTGGAGATGTGCATTTGGCAACCCTGATGTCATGGGAAAGGAATGAAATCAATTATGGAGAGCAATTGAGGAAGTGTAGGAAGAAAGAACAAGTAATAACACTGCCTTTGAGACCAAAAAATGGTAAACGTAAAAGAATGTATTATGATTGACTAGAAATAGCCCATGGATTCCATAAACCAGAGCACAGAGAGAGAATATTGGGTCTTAGAGAGAAAGTTTATACAGATTTTGAAAGACTTCCCTATCATGAGAGACAAAGGGCAGCAGGGGGCCTGATGCAAAGATGGAGTAGGTTAATAATAGAATTAAAGGTTGAACCACACAACCTAATAAATTTTAGAGATGCTATACAAAGAGTTCATTGGTACATCCAATTAGGCAGACATGCCAGACCAAAGTTATGGCTTCATCTTACCTTCCTACCTCCTCTCCTTCTATGGCCTCTCTACAATTGTCTAGATAATGAATTAAATGAGCAGAAGGAAGCCAACCAACAGAGAAAGATGGAATGTACAAATAGATTTTATTGGCACCTTGGTAGTACTAGTGGAGGTGAAACCATAATAGGAGATTTCAGAATATATGCTCAGATCCGTAAGGTGACAGTGCCTAAGGACCGACACTATATTTCATAGGGGGCAATGATAAGGCATCTTTATATCATATTTTTAAACCCTAGGATAGTTTTTTCCATGCTGTGTTTCCTATTTTATTATACTTTACATCAAACTAATCTACTATTTTTATACCATTAAGTGGCATGCAAACACGAAGACATCTGATATATTTTTAAGACTTTGACATGCATACCTATCTATAAATGTTATAATTAAGTATGCTAATTCTGCAATTATATTTTTAATGGGTAATTAGTTGTTTAGATGAAAATGTATGTATGTGTGTTTGTTTGGATTTTATTTTGGATGTTTGTATTCTAACACCTTGGTACAGATTATGGTTAAAGTAAAGAGGGATGACCAAGTAAATGTGCCCATGCACTGGACAACCAAACCTGGTCCTGTAGCGAGCCGATTGGTGAAGGAGTTTATACAAGGGGGCCCACTTGGTGAGGAATCCACACTAGATAGCTTGTAGCTTTCATTTCTGCATCTTGTTGTTTTAATTCTGGTGTTGAAATTGATCCTACAGCCAAAGAAATGGGTTAGTTGTTTCTTCCTACAACCAAACTGGTAGAATAGTTGAAGTATCGTGGTTTGGAGTTTGAAGCATTTTATTCTTCATGCATATTTTTCTCAAAGCATTTGTTTTCTGCAATAATTATAGGATAGTATGGTCTGAGTCAGTTCTCGGTGCATATATTTTGCTGGCTTGTTTCAAGTAGCATGTCCCTAAGTTGACAATTCAATGAGTTTTTACTACAAGAAGGATCGCTGCTCGGTTAGGATGCCCAATCCCTGAGTTTACTCCTTTCTAAAAAATTGATCACATACTATAATTAGAATTATTGATTTAAATTCTAACACCTAATAAATTAATTCTTATAGCATTATTAAAATAAATTGATCCTAGTTTTAAAATTGCTAAAGACAATATAATTTCATCATAAGTATAATTAAAATAATCAACTAAATCTCCCAATTTTATTTAATTAAAAATATAAATTATTTCTTTATAATATTATCAAAATAATAATGCCACTAATAAATTTATTTCCATTTTAACAATATTACATGCTGATAAAAATATATATTTAATAATTATACCTTGATATATGTATATTTTGTTTTAATATATTTCCTTTTTAACAATATTACATGCTGACAAAAATATGTATTTAACAATTTTACCAACTATATGTATATATATATATATATATATATATATATATATATATATATATATATATATATTATGTATATATATATATTATATCTTATTATTTTATATTATATATTTTATTATTTTAATATTATATATATAAATAATAAAAAATATGTTATATATATATATATATATATATATCAGAGATGACTATATATATATATATATATTAACATAATATGTGCATGACATACATATATATAATTAGAGATGAATATATACATATTTTAACATAATATGTGCATGACATACATATATATATTGAAGATAAATAATTTAAGAATAATAAAGGTTGTATTTTCTTTCATCAACTACAAAGACATATACATTTTTTTTTACATAGACAAATTGAGAACCTGACTTCCGTATTTGATTTAATCTGGGTTTTCACAATCAACTGCTAATTTCAATTTCTAGTGTTCTATTTAATAATTCCTCCAAACCCTTATCAAATCTAAATTTTATCAAACAATATTCTATAGGTTTTTAACCTTGATCTTGCATTTTCCACAAAACCTTACCACTTGGTGATAAGGTTGGGGTACTCTTCTTCACCCATCATATCCATGCAACACCTCAAGCCTTACCACAAGACTAGAGGGAAGGACTACTCTTCTTTGTCCCTCTTGAGGGAGGTTAGCCACTATAGCCACTCTTGTGCACTTCAACACTCGCCCTCTACAGTTACACCATGGATCTACCCCACGCAAGATCCTACACCATAGCTGTGAGTGCCCAACACACCACACAACCCCATTGCTTCGGAGTTTCAAGTTTTGAATTGATAATTCCTTACATCCTCCCTCACTTTAAAATAGGTAAAAATCTTGACATCAGACCCACCAACTCAAGACTTGTACTTTGCAACTTTAGAACCTATTAAAGGGATCTACAAATGCCTTTGTGCCCTGCACTTTGACTACTCTCCACACCTTTGCACCTTGTTTTCTTCCTTGACATACTCGAAGCTGCTAGCATACCAAATACTAACACAATGTATGAACCCACTCCATGTCTGACTTCCACTAAACTGACCATTAATGACCAGTACCTTGAGAATAGTATACCAAATACTTATGTCTCCACTCAACCAACTATGTCATTCCAAAACAACACAGCCACTTTTGTCTTCCAATATCAACTACCTAAGAACCCTTCCTAACATTCACTCAAAGAAATGCTTTCCCTAACCTAGTTGTACAAGCCTTATATTTTCTAAGTTCACACGTGTTAAACCTTTAGTTCTATCAAATTCTTGTTGTGTTACTTTTTTTTCCCACTGACTGACCTCATGGTATGTCCTGCACCCATTCCCTATCCTCAATAACTCAAGCCAAAATGCCCACCAACATCTATTTGTCAATACACTTCCAGAAACTTGTGACTCCCGTAGTACTTGCATATACCTTCCTCAAATCATGTACCCCACACAGCCCTACACCAAGCTATACCAAATAAATCCTAATTTTGGACTTTAGATGATGTAGCAAAGACCAATCTACACCACACTCCACCAAAAATCTCCAAATGTTTCACCTCAATGTTGCCCCATGCAAGAACCTACACCGCACTGTACTAGACAACCCAAGTTTGTTGATCCATAACACTGCCGCCTAGACTACCACTATAACCACTAAGCTAACATGTGACACCAATATCCTATTGCACCTTGAATTCACCCCATGAAAATCCTACACTACACCACTCCATGTGGCCCAAGTTTACACCTTAGACTCACTCTATGCAAGTCCTGCACCTCACTACTCATTGCAGCCCAATTGTTGAACCTTATATTTGTGCTATACAAATCCTACATCACACCATACCTTGTGGCTCCAAGTTTACACCTCACACTTTCCCCATGTAAGCCCTATGTCTTGCTACACCATATGACCCAAGAATCATCTCAGATCTGCCCCAAGAGATCCTACACCTTATGTCCTCAACAACTCAACCCAAAATGCCCACCAACATCCATTTTTTGATACACTTCTAAAAACTTGTAACTCTCTTAGTACTTGCATATACCTTACTCAGATCATGTACTCCACACAATCCTAGACCAAACTGTACCAAAGATCTCCCAATTTTGGACCTCAGCTGATGTATCGAGTACCAACCTATGCCACAATCCACTAAACAACTCCAAATGTTTCACATCAACCTTGCCCCATGCAAGAACCTACACCACACTTTACTAAACCACCCAAGTTTGTTGATCCATGACATTACAGTTGCGTGCAACTGTAGCCATTGAGCCAACATGCCACACCAACATCCCATTGCACCTTGAATTCACCCTATACAAATTGTACATTCCACCACTCCATGTGGCCCAAGTTTACACCTCAAACTCACTCCATTCAAGTCCTACACCTCAGTGCTCCCTCTACCCCAATTGTTGCACCTTGGATTTGTGCTATACAAATCCTACATCTCACCACACCATGTGGCCCCACACTTACACCTTAAACTTACCCCACATAGTCCCTATGACTCACCACACCATGTGGCCCAAGAATCACCTCAAATCTTCTCAAAGAGATCTTACACCGTATCGCCTCAAGAAACTCCAAAATGTCTCCTCTAATGATGTCCCAAAGAAGATCAAACATTGTACTACACTTGTAGCACCATCATTATCATGCTTCAGATAATGTCCCTAACAACATCCTACTCCACACTTCCACACAACCCCTTTGTTCCTCCTTAGATCTTCTCCACACAAGATCCTACTCCTCATTGTTCTATGCAACCCTATTGTTACTCCTCAAGTCCCATCCCACATGAGTCCCTACACCTCACTACTCCATGTAACCCATTCTTGTTGGTCTTATGTGTCCTCGACAATGCCAACTTCCATGAAGTTACACTCTAATGAACCACAACACCCTATGTTGCACCAAACTCATCGCTACATTATGGTTTGGTGGCCCACATCTTGAATACGCAAGCCAAGTTCTGGTCTTGAACCTAGTTCAACATTGTCTCTATCAACTTACCATAAGTTGCATATCTATTTGACCATATTTTTTTCTTTAAAACCAATTGTCATGAGGCTAAATTTAGCTCTTGCCCAAGATGAGCCTTCTCCCTGAGAATTTCAACCTCATGCATCACTGCCAAGCCATACTCACAACTCCCATTATAGACCAGTCTATTTCTTGCTCCTAGACTATGCCTTACTCCTAATCATCAAGTGCCCACCACCTGAATACATTAACACACACCCCCATGGAATAAAAGTGCATGTCGAACCTCCTTAGCTCTTCTTCTTTTGTCGAACCTCCTTAGCTCTGCTTCTTTTGTCGAATCTCCTTAGCTTTGCTTCTTTTGCCACTCCTTGAACACTACCTCTTGAAGAAGGTTTTCCACCATAGCCGCACTTGACCTTTGTGGTTATACCTCAAATCTTCCGCATGTGAGATCCTACACCATGATTGTGAATTACTAGCATAATGCACATCCCATCACTTCAGATTTTTTCCTTGTGAATCGATAACCCCTTACACATGCGAATGAGCACACACATGTAGTGAATTTACACATACTTTACATAAATTAAGTTTTAAATTTTTATCTAAGCACACACACATACCTCATAAAGTGTATGCGGGTGTATATTAAAAAATAGAGACATATACAAAATTGAATGTCAAACAAAGTTCACGCACTTCACATTACGTGAATTTCAAATTAAAAAACAAACATGCACTTCATATAGAGTAAATTTGAATTTAAAATTTAGCTCAAACATTCCTAAAATACACACATACAGTGAATAGTGAATTCATAAAACATACTACACATGCAACCCAAAGTTCAATGTCAAATTTTGTTCACATACAATCATTGTATAAAGGTAATGCCAAAACTACCCTTCAAATATGACAAAGAAGAAGTTAAACCATGATGCACATAAAGAAGTTAAAAACAAATACAACCACAATGAAAGTCAAAGTTAATTCAAAGTCACATCACACAAAGTGAATTCTAAAGTTACTTAAAATAAAAACAACACATGAAAGGTACTATCAAATTACCTTTCAACAGACACATAGGAATAATACGCATGGATACAAGGCAAAAAATAAAATCTTAAAAACTGATTACAAACCAAAAAGAAATGGTTGTCAAAACTAAAACATATTTCATATGATGTTTGTTCAGACACACACTTCACACATATAAAGTACAAAGTAAATGCTAAAGTTTTAATTATACAAAAATTTAATTTACATAAGTGAATTTCAAAATTAAAACATTCTTAACATAAGGTGAACATAAAAAATTCAAACTTACACATGCTAGAGTACAAATGCAACAAAGTAGTTTAACATAAAAATTCAAATTTACACACACACTAAAATATAAATACAACAAATTTGTTGGCAAAGACATGTTTTTTTTGTTTCTCACATGATATGATCAAAGACACTTTTCAAAAAATAAATGTTGAAGTTTAAATATTGGCATAAGTAAAGGTGAAAGTTCAAATATATTTCATGAATTTCACTTCACACATATCTTGTTCAAGCATACAACATATATCTTGTTAAAAAAATGCACTTAAAAAGATAATATAAAAATAGACACAGAAAAAATAGGCTGAAAAAAATGGCCATCACCAATGACCATTCTCCACAGCCTTGAGGAGGGGGTCATTTCAACCCCTCCAAAATTTTAAAAATTTTTTATTAAACAATAAGTCCATTTACATATTGATTTCAATAATTGATTTCAATAACTGACTTCAATAGTTGAGTCAAAAGTGCAACAATAAAATTAAAATTTCCTCTACATTGAGCTATTGTTGCAAAGAGATATTACATTGTATTCAAAGATGTTTATAATAGGAATGTTTACATATCTCTTCAAAATTACTAATTCTTTGATGCAATTTTAAAGAGGAATAAGTATACAATCTTCTTTAGAGTTCTATTTTTCTCCTCCTCCCATCACTACTACTTGTAAAATCATCAGCCACAAAAAAAAAATACAAAATAACAATAAATTTTTTTAAAATAGTATTGTTGATGTGTGTTTTATGACTCACCAAACAGTAGAACAAAATACCAAAATATCCTATCCTCTCTTGAACAAAGTATTGCATATGCTAAGATTGCAAAAAGATCATACGATAACTCCAAGGTTCCTCAACTCATGGATATGCTCGGTGATGATGTGATTTGTTGATGATCACAAGGGGCCTTACATTTTCAATCCTTTATGTCATGATGAATATGGGTACTATCATAAGATTATCAATTAAGTACTATTTTTGGGTTTTCACCGGATATGCAGAAATGAAAAGGGTTTAGGGTTCAGAGATCCTAATCTAATCCTAAGGGTAATGACAGATAAGGAAAGTATGAGATGGACAAGTTTCTCAATTTACCAAGTCCCACTTCGCCAAGTCAAGCTACAACTACACGTAGACCGGTGCAATCTTCAAGGGGTTTGTACGAATGATCAAATTTAAGGACATAGATGGGGGGTTCAGGCTAACTTTACATGATGATTTAGAATCACTAAAACATCAAAAGTATGAACCAAAGAAACTCATCAAAACATCATCATATTCTCCAAAACATTCATTACACTTTATCTATCAAACTTAATCTAATTGAGAGAATAATGAGACCAAGCAAGCATTAAGACACATCAAATGATCACCACACTTCAATGAAAATTCTATTGTCTCAATAGCTCATAAGAAACAATCTCAGAATTCACTCTCTTACAAGTGAGAAGAAGAGGCCTTTATATAGGTCCTTGAAAACAATGAAGGGCCCGAATCAAAAAAATAATCGATGGCCTAGATCTTGCCACCTCAGCCCTAATTAGGGTTAGGGCACAGAAAAGGAATCTACATCAATTGAAAAAGAATCCACTACCATAGTGGGTAATAAGTGCCCACCATGCATGCCCATTCAGAATGAAGGTGGGGTGCAATAAATGACCACTACATGTTCCCACTATGCATTTTTATGCACTATTTTCCTTGAATGGATTATTCTTGATACCCTTCCTTAACTGCATTGACTTTGACTTGAAGAATCTTTGACTAACTGATGAAGATGACTGAGTGCCATGTTAGCTTGCTGAGATTTGGGGAATATTTTTTTTAATTGCATCATTTTTAAACTAAGTTGCACTTTGATTACTTCTTCTGAATATATCTTCCTTTGATCACTTCCTTCCATGTGTTTCTTGAGACTTCATCTTCTAGAAAATGGACCAAACTCCTTCATTGATGATTCTACTAATTTGTATTTTCTTTGCATGGAAATTCCTTGGTCATGTTCTTGGACTTTGAGAAGGAATTTCAAGACGTGACATTCGTCCCTTTGTATATTTGTACTTGAATTGTGATCTTTGAACCTTGGACGCCTTGAACTTGATCACTTGAATTGTGGTGTCTTCAACACTACAACTGGAGACCTAGAACTTGAATGTCATCCTTGATCACACAGGATTGGAATCCTTCCTCTTGCAAAATGAAATAATCAACATAAGAATCACATAAAAATTCTTTCGTATTTTCTCTTTGAAACTTCCCCCCCTTAAAATATAAAATCCTCTCTAACATTCTGATGCCCTTTTCTCTGATTCTTCAAACTCTCCACAAATTGATCTCTTTCATGTTTTAAATTCATTGTGTCACGCTTTGGAAATTTTAAGATTTTTTTGGATTTTTCACAATTGTCCAAAGTTTCGTCGATTTGGATTTTTCAAGTTTTTCCATTTACAGACTTTGGAATTTTTTGGCCGATTTAGAAAATTTCAGTTTCTATGAATTTTTGAACTCTTCAACATCTCCTGAATTTTCAATTTGCAAAAGTTTAAGAATTTTCTAGATTTTAAATTCTTTAAATCTTCCAAGATTAAATTTTTTTTGCCTTTTTCAATGCTTCAGAATCCATGGGTTTGTATAATTCATGCTTTGAGTGCTCCTCGGGATGAGCTAAGGATTTCCATTTTCTCCATTCTCTGTGACTACATCAATCTTGTGCTCCCAGCGCACATTGTGTGGGGTCATGGATTTTGCTTCCTCTCACATTCCTCCACTTACTCCAGATTCTACTCTGGGCGCACATTGCATGGGGTCCAGGATTTTTATTTTGGAGGATTCTATGAGTGTCTTCATTTTGCACAATGAGCGCATATTGCCATGATTTGGGGAATTTTCATTTTGAACAATCCTTCAGTGCTGTTGTTTTGCACCTTGAGCGCACTTTGCATGGAGTGAAGGACTTTCTGTTTGGACATTCTAGGACTGGGCTCGTTTTGCACTCTGGGCACATCTTGCAATGCATTGGGGATTTTTTATTTTTGAGCAATCCTTCACTACTTCCATTTTGTGCTTGGAGCGCACTTTGGCATGCATTAAGGATATTTTTTTCTTTGGACAATCCACAAGTACCATCATTTTGCGCTCTGGGTGCATCTTATGCTGAGTAAAGGATTTTGTCCTTATTTAGACTCCACAACTATCATGATTTTGTGGCCTGAGCGCATCTTAACTTGAGTAGAGGATTCTCCTTTCTAAAACATTCCTTCATGGCTGTTGTTCTTCATCGTGAGTGCACATTGGACAAGGTTAAGGATTTTCCATTTTTCCACATTCCATGACTGCGCGGGAACTGCGCTCTGGGCACATATAGCATGGAGTTGTCGATTTTGCTTCCTCCTACATTCCTCCACTTACTCCAGATTGCGCTCTACATTTCTTCTCTTCCAACCTTCTCTCCATTCTTCACATGTCAGAATTCCTTTCATTACTCCAGATTCTCTCAAACATAATAATGACCATGCATGCAAAAAAGATCTCTCTCGTAGTTCAGTGTGGTTGGATTACAAGAATTTGAAACCTTTGTTATTTGATAACATATTTTTTTTTAGGGGCCAAATCATCATCACACCATGAATCCTCAATTGAATCAAGCTTTACTTCCTAGGGGAATAGGGGAAAAAATAAGGGAGATTGACCAGCAGAGCTACTGGGACAAAGCTCAAAAGGGGCAAGATAGCAGGGAGAGAGAAGGGGGATCCCATCTGATGGTTAGTGTTGTGAAGGTCACAACATCTGGTGACTCCACAGATGAAGTTTTGAAGACATTTAAAGGAAAAAAATTTACTTGGAACCCAAATTCCTTGGTCAACAAACTTACGCTATCACTAAGATAGAAAACATAACTTGAAAGGGGAGGAGAATCATACATTGGCTCAAGACACTTTCATCCTTCAATTACCTATGTGTGTGCAAATGTGTTAATTCCCGCTCAACAAGACCACTCAAAAACCCTAAGATTGGCCATGGCAAGCTATATATTTCTCTTAACTCCAAAAGCATCCTGGACATTGCCCCGCTACCAGTCAGGCGTCCATAGCCCCGATGGAGTTGTCACTATAAAACCAATGGAGATTGCTCCACTTCTAGTGAATTATACTTTTGAACACCTATGGAGATTTCCATCTACCCAAAAAGCCAATTACTTCATATTTTCTTTTATTTTCTCTTTTATCCTTTTCAATTGATATTGCATTTCTTTCTTTTCTTTTGGCTTGTGAGCAATGAAGCTCACTATGGGTTTAGGAATTACAGTGGTGCTGAAGCAAGATTTTAAAATTTTCACAAGGCATGACCTCTCCTAAAGAAACTAAGATGGACTCAGAGAAATAGTTAGGCATGAAAAATATAGCAATCTCAGAGTTTGAGTGTCAAGATATAGTGCATGATTAACCCCCAGAGTCAAGTCTACGTTCCAACCTAATGATGAACATAAGAAAGACAACCTTAGCTCCTAGGGATCTTCATAAATAGTTATCCAAGAAATGAGATAAACAAGACTTGGTGGAATCTTCAAATGAAGTTTGAAATCACACAATGCCCCTACACAAATGGGAACACCCAAACCTCCAAGCCACTTGGCAAAAACCAAAACCAACCAAAACCAAAAGAAAACCAAAACCACATAAACAAACTAAGCTTAGGGGAAACAAAACCCTAAACTAACAACTAAACTACAGGAAAACTAAAACAACCTAAACTAGAGAAAGCCAAAATCCCACCAATGGGAGAGAAATGATGAGAAATAAAATAGGGGAAGAAAACCAAAATCCCCTCTAAACTAAAAGAAAACCAATGAAAGAGCGAAGAAAAAGGGAAACCAAAATGAAAGAATGGAAGGGAAAACCTAGACTAACTATATACAAGGTAGGCTTCTAGAGGGAAACCTACGGACAAAAATAATTCTTGAGGAATTGCCCATTGATGGGCAACGAGACTTCCTTTCCTATTAGAGTTCTCATCTTGAATGTATTATCTTCCAGTATCTCAGAAATTTGAAAAGGCCCCATCCATAGATTATCAAACTTGTCGTGATGACCTTTCTTTTCATGGGCCTTATCACAGCAAAGTACTAGATCTAAAATTAAAAAATCCTAAACTCTGGCCACTTTTTCGAACCATCTTTTTACCACAACTTGATGTTTTGTGAACTTTTCCAGTGCCTGATCTCTTTTCTCTTCCAGGAGAAGCAATTGTGTCAATCATGTGCATGCTATGTCTTCACCTTCCATGTATTCCTGCATAAAATGCAATGTTGGGATCCTCAGCTAAATGGGAAAAATTGGATCTTGTCCATAAACCAAATGATCGGGAGATGTCCCTATAGCACTCTTGATTCTTATTATGTCTTCCCAAAGTGAAAATCTCAGTTGCGTATGCCAGTCCCTGGGATTTTTTTCCAACAACTTCTTGATAGAACCTAACAGATTATTATTTGTTGACTTAGCTAACCCGTTTCCTTGAGGATAGTAATTTGATGAGAACTTCAGGGTAATTCCATATTCAAATGCCCAGTTTGAAAACTTCAGAGATTTAAATGTAGTACCATTCTCGCATACAAGAGCATGTGGACATCCAAATCTTGTGACAATTTTTTCTTCAAGAAACTTGATGACAACTTCAATCATGCAATTCTTTAGTGCTTGAGCTTTCAACCAGTGAGTGCAATAATCAGTAGCAGTTAGGATGTACCTATGTTGTCCTGAAGAGGGTGGATTAATTGGACCAATAAAGTCTAACCCCCACTTTACAAAAGGTCTTACTTCAATAATAGGTTGCAAAGGCATTGCATGATTTTTCTCTCATGTTGCGGCTACTTGACAAGTGTGACAGGTCTTTACATGTTCATAGACATCTTTAAACAATGTGGGCCAGTAATATCCTTCCCTTGAAATTTGGTGGGCCATAGAGAGACTACTTCAATGACTGGTCCCATACTTGCTATGAAAATGTTCAAGTATCTGCTTTGCTTCTTCTTTTCTAGCACATCTCAAATAGATTCCATCATGATTCTTTCTGTATAGAACTGCTCCTTGAAGAATAAATTGTTGACTTTTCATTCTCAAGGCATGCTTTTGGATAGAATTTAGGTGCATAGGAAACTTGTGATTTAGGAGGTAGTAAACAATGTCATCATACCATTCATTTGGGGATACTTCTTCCATCACATATGCTTGTTGAACCAATCCAAGACTAGTTACCATGATTGTTTGTGTCAGAGCCTGTCCTCGAACTAGCTTCATAGGTTGTATCTCCATGTCATATTCTTGGATGATAGACATCCATTTTCCTCTTCTTTCTCCCAATTCATTCTGCATCAATACTATCTTCACTACCACATCTGGAACAATTGCATAAACCTTGCTTCTCAAAATATAATGTCAAAATTTCTTGATTGCCTTCACCAAAGCATAGGCCTACTTCTCTATGTTTGGATATTTCAATTCTACATCCTTCAATGGTGAGCTCATAAAGGAAATGTGATGCTCATCTTTCTCTTCCATTCTCTAAGTAAGGATAGATGCACAGGTATGCTCTGATGCAAATGAATATATGTAGAATGGCCTAGTGTAATCTAGACTAATCAAAACAGGAGCATCCACAATTGCTTTCTTTATTTCCTCAAAATCCCTTTTTGTTGTAGGTGTCCAATCTATCTTTGCACCTTTCTTCAACATGTCATTTAGTGGCTTGACTAATTCTACAAATCCTGATATGAACTTCCTTACAAATTTAATTTTTCCAAAGAATGACTTTAACTCTTTCTGACTAGCTGGCAGCCCCAACTTTGAAATTGCTTCAATGCGCTTAGGATCGGTTGAGATTCCATGCTCTGAAATCACATGTCCAACAATTTTCCCTCTGTGACTGTGAACATGCACTTCTTTGGGTTCGATGAAATTCCATATCTTCTGCATATCTAAAAGATTCTCTTTAAATCAGTCATATGATCCTCTCTATGTCGAGAAAACACAGTGAGATCATCCATGTATATAATAATGCATTTACCAACCAAATCCTTGAAAGCATAGTCCATGGCTCTCTAAAAAGTGGCTCCAACATTAATCAAACCAAAGGGCATTCTTTTGTATGCAAATGTGCCCCACTTTGTGGTGAATGCAGTTTTCAATCTGTCTTCTTCTACCATCACCTAGTTATACCCAAAATAACCATCTAAAAATGACATCATTTGGGATCCATTCACAACTTGTATAACTTCATCTAGTGATGGTATTGGATAATTTTCCTTTTCTAAAGCTCTGTTAAGATTGCAAAAATCCACACACAATCTTATTTCTCCACTCTTTTTTCTAACAGGAACCAAGTTGGTGACCCATGTTGAGTGTTTAACTAGAAAAATTATTCTGGCAGAAATTAATTTCTTCACTTCTTGATGGATTAGTGGCTCTAACAAGGGATTTATCAGTCTCTGTCTCTGCCGAAATGGTTTACTATTTGGCTTCAGTGGGATTGTGTGTGTGATGAGGGAGGTATCATAAGTTTTCAAATCTTCGTATCCCCAAGCAATCACATCTGGGAATTCCCTCATAATCTTCAAAATATCTTCCTTTTCCTAAGGAGTACAAAATTTACCAATAAAAACATTCTTGACATTTTCTTCAGTTCCTAAGTTCACTTTTTCACATTCCCCTCCTTCAATTGTCTAATACTTGAGGGCACTTAATCTGTCTGAATCAAAAATTCTTTCTAGCTCAGTCATCCCCTTAGGAATACTATTTCTCCTCAAATTCATTATCTCATCTATTTCAAACTAAGCTTGTTGTGGTTCTCCCTCATCGATGACTTGTGCTTCAAAGACCCTTGAACTTGTCAAGAAATCAAGGATATGCTTATCATCTTTAAATACTTGGAAGTTTGTTACGTTGTTTGGATCAAATGGCACTGAAGTCAATTCAACTGTGAGATTCTTCACACAATCCATGGCTAATGGTTCCAAGGAACTTGTAGACTTGGCTAATGAATTTGCGACCGAATTGCATGTTCGATTTATTCTTTTAATGTTAAAAGAATCAAAGCTTTCAATCAAATCCCAAACTCTATTGTGATAACGACCCAATCTTTTATCATGACATGCATACTATTTTCAAACTTGTCCTACCACTATGTCTGAATCTCCACACACGTACAGGATCTTGGCACCCTTTTGGATAGCAAGGAGAAAACCAATAACTAGTGATTCATACTCAGCCACATTATTCGTACAAGGAAATTGCAATCTATGTGCTGTGAGATAAGCTTTGCTTGTTGGGCTAACAATTTCAACATCGGCTCCACTTCCTTTCTTTGATTTTGACCCATCGAATGATAAAGTCTAGACTTCATCATCGGCTTGAGTACTGGAAGCTTTATCCTTTGATTTCTTGACTTGTTTCTCATGTTTTTCTTCAAAAAATTTATTCTCATCTCTTTTAAATTCTTTATACTATGGTTATGAGGTTGCTACCTAACTTGGATATTCCACATTGACAACTTCAAAATTTTGTGCCACTGATATTTGTGGGACCATCTTTAAAACTTGTGCAACCGCAGCTCTACACATCATGCATGATATTTCAAAATGAAAAGCATTATGTATTCTGCACCAATTAGGTAGTAACAGATTCTGAATATGAGCATCTTTCCCCAGCTCAACTTCTTTCTTAACACTTTTCAAGACAAAATTCCTAAAAATTTCAAACATCCCTTCTATTATTGATGGTTCTGAATTGTCATCAGTTTGTGCCTCTACCAACCTAGGCATCATGTCTGGGCATCCTCCTTGGTTGTAACCTTGCAACATCAAAATTTCCCTAGTTTTAGGTGCATAAGATCCCAAACTTGTTTCCATGAACAAAATCTCATTATCTTCTCCATATTCGGTTATCAACAATCGGAGCCTTGGCATGCTCTCTATCCTTATCTGATTTGGGATTCCTCTCCATGGGAGCCACATGTGTGAAAAGTCAATTTCTATATATCCATTCAATTTCCTTTCCCATTCTCTACTTAAAAGCATTCCATACCCTTCTGGAATGTCCACAACTGATATGTCGATACAACTCTGAACTCGTGGATCTGAAGCCAATTGCATATGAAAATTATTTAGTTCTCCTACAACTAGAACTTCTATTTTATCTAGTTGAGTCACCTTCTTATTTGTTTGTAATGGGACTAATCCCAATTTTCTACATATATCGAGGGGCATTACATTACTTAATGCTCTAGAGTCAATTAGACAGTTGTGCAACATTTTTCTAAAAATTCAGACTGACACAAGGAAAGGGGTGGACTCTTCTTTCCCTTGGTAGAAAACCACAAGTTTTTGTGCTCTAGGATTGAATTCCTCATTGTTCACATTCTGTCAGGTGTTTCTCCCATTCTGAATAGCACTTGTTTGTTCTACGAGAGCAATGAGATCTCTGGTTGTTTCTTCTCCTTGAAATGAAGGATCACTTTGCAAGATTCCTTCCTCAAAATAGTTTTGCACCATCTCAATGAAGCTTGAACTTTGTGAGACATTAGGTGCACTTGCTTGTACATCAACAACATTCATGTTTTGTGCAAAACTAGATTGATGATTGTTAGGGGGACCTCTAGGTGGGTATGAAGCATTCTGTGAGATGATCTTTGGAGTTGCATCATTCAAACTCCCCAACAATGTGTCCCTTATCTTAGGAATTTTCATCAGTTCATACAATGGTAAACTTACTTTTATCTTCTTGAATTCCTCCAGTACGTAAGAGTTCAACCTCTTGAATTCCTCCCTAGGAGGATTTTCTTTTTGCCCTTGTTCTTGATTTTTATTTTGTCCTCCATTTTGTATAGTAGAATGTGTCACAGGTTTCCCTTTCTAGTTTTGCAAAGTATTGGTCGCAACAGACTGAACTCTTTCTCCTTGCGCATTACTAGGCTATCGATACTTGGATGAATCCCTGAGAGGACTTGGAGTATTACTGGCATTGGGATGTGGAGGATTTGAGAAGTTGTTTGGAGGAGTTGATGTTGTCAATGGCTCATGATTTCTATAATTTCTTTGATAAGTCCTCAATGGCGCATTCCAAGATGTCTGTTGAAAAGCTTGAACTTCACTTACTCCTTCCAATAGGACACTACTGTAAAGTGGAGGGAAAATAAATCCATCCCTCTGCAGTGGCTCATTCAGGGAAATAGGTGGAGGTTGATTATCTGGTGGAACTTGATATCATGGCATCTCCACAGGACCATTTTTCGATGCGGATAGGAATTTTTGATTAGTTTGTATAGGCATGTAATCCTGAGAATCAGGAGGTGGAAACTTGGAATCATCAAAGACCAATGCCTGGTCGTATCTGGGATCAGACACTAACTCATAGCCTGTAGGTGGAGGATTTTCAGGTGTAGTAGTGTTTCTTACTTCTCCTTTGAAGATATCAACTGCTCTTTGAAGCTCTTGGAATTGTAACTTAGAATGTTGATTAGTTTCATGTAGTCTACACCATCCAGACAATGTTGCTTCTGCTAGGAAAACTTTGTCAGTGGGTTGGCTTTCAGAAGCTGGTGGATTGTCCAATGGTGAAGGAACTCCACCATTGTTTGGATTTGTATTCCATGATCTTTTATGGTACCCTTGATTGTTATTTCGATACTCAGAACTATTTTCTTGATAACCTTGATTTTTATTTTGGTATCCTTGATTGTTATCTTGGTGATTCTCGTGGTGAGCTAGAGGATTTCCTTGATACCCTTGGTTATTTCCTTGATGTGACTGATAATTCCTTTGAGAGTTTTGTAATTGATTATTCTAGTTTTTGAGGTAAGTAACCTCAGTAGATAACTTCTTGACTTGTTTTATTAATTCTTTCATTTCATCTTGTTCTTCTTGAGTCCTTGTGGAAGTGGTCATATTCTGAAGATAGACTAGTTGTTCAGGTGTTGCATGAGATATAGAAGCTCCCGGATGCGGTACTAGCTGATTAGGAGTAGGAACATGATTAAAAGTAGCAGCATAGCTCAACATCCCCTAATTCAATGTATTAGCATTTCCAAAGTAACCAGGTGCTCCACCAATAGTTGTTGGTGATTTTAAACTAATTTTCTCAGCCTCAGCATATGCTTACATTAAATTGGTGGGGGCTGAATGGGTCTTCTAGACAAACATGGAAGTGAAACAATCTAGGGTTGCATACTAAATAGGCCTTGCAGCATCATCATTTATGCAGAAAGGATCACACAGATGAGAGTAGGCCTTATGAAATCTATTGTTGAAAGCCCCAATAGGTTCACACTCTTTTCTTCTTATCTCAATGAATTGCCTATACAATTCAGCAAGGGTGATAGGCAATCTGAACTTCCCCAAGAATGCATCCTTTAACTCTTGCCATGTTTGGATTGACTTCATGGGTAAATTAATATACCAATAAAATGCTTCTTCCCCCAACAAATATGGGAACAATCAGCATGCCACATCTTCATCTTGAATATTTCTATTCTGTAGAGCATCTTCAAAAATCTTCACATGTTCATCAGTAGTGCGGTTGACATCGTTCACAAAGAACTTAGAGAAGAAATGCTCAGGATTCTTTGGCATATGATTGTAAGAAGAAAATGTTGCAAGAGGTGATGCATTCTACAGTCACCATTATTGTGCCATCATTGGAACTTGTTGTTGGGCAGCTGGAGGTACAATGGCTTGTATAGGAATTTGTACTATCAACTATTGAATTTGTGTAGCTCCTTGTTGAAATCCTTGAGTGGTCCCTTGCATCTGACGTTGTTGAGGTGGAATTTGAAATTGTCTTGTAAGATTAGCTACACTTGGTGAGTTCTAACTTGTAGATGTTTCTTTATTTCCTCACCTAGGCTTTGGATCAAAATTTAGCTCTTCTAGTTCTTTTTCTCCTGGAGTGGATCTCAAGATTCTTCGGTGCACCTCAGGCGAGAATGAATTAATGCACTCTAGTATGTGAAATCTACTTTAATTCCTTCTTGTAGGTGTTAGAGGCTATTGATTCCTCTAAATGACCAATGCTCTTTGAACAACTGCTTCAATTCTTTGAGCCTTCTCTTCTTCTTCTTCTTCTTCTAATACAAAGCTCACTCACATATATTCAGTTTCACTTCTGAGTGAATTCAATCCTGTGATAATGTCTTCTTGGTTGTCTCCAAATCCAAGATTAGGCTATAAAACTGGTATGATCTCTCTATGCAGAAGCACCATATCAATTCATGACATGAAAAATTATGTCTTGCTATGTAGGCCCTCCTTCTAACACAAGTTTCTATTGATGTGTGTTTTATGACTCACCAAATAGTAGAACAAAATACCAAAATATCCTATCCTCTCTTGAACAAAGTAATGCATATGCTAAGATTGCAAAAAGATCATACAATAACTCCAAGGTTCCTCGACTCATGGATATGCTTTGTGTTGATGTGATTTTCTGATGATCACAAGGGGCCTTACGTTTTCAATCCTTTATGTCATGATGAATATGGGTACTATCATAATATTTTCAATTAAGTACTATTTTTGGGTTTTCACCGGATATGCAGAAATGAAAAGGGTTTAGGGTTCATAGATCCTAATCTAATCCTAAGGGTAATGATAGCTAAGGAAAGTATGAGATGGATGAGTTTCTCAATTTACCAAGTCCCGCTTTGCCAAGTCAAGCTACAACTGCATGTAGACTGGTGCAATCTTCAAGGGGTTTGTACAAATGATAAAATTTAAGCACATAGATGGGGGGTTCAGGCTAACTTTACATGATGATTTAGAATCACTAAAACATCAAAAGTATGAACCAAAGAAACTCATCAAAACATCATCATATTCTCCAAAACATTCATTACATTCTATATATCAAACTTAATCTAATTGAGAGAATAATGAGACCAAGCAAGCATTAAGACACATCAAATGATCACCACACTTCAATGAAAATTCTATTGTCTCAATAACTCATAAGCAACAATCTCAAAATTCACTCTCTTACAAATGAGAAGAAGAGGCCTTTATATAGGTCCTTGAAAACAATGAAAGGCCCAGATCAAAACAATAACCGATGGCCTAGATCTTGCCACCTCAACCCTAATTAGGGTTAGGGCACAGAAAAGGAATCTACATCAATGCAAACATAATCCACTACCATAGTGGGTAATAAGTGCCCATCATGCATGCCCATTCAAAATGAAAGTGGGGTGCAATAAATGACCACTACATGTTCCCACTATGCATTTTTATGCACTATTTTCCTTGAATGGATTATTCTTGATACCCTTCCTTAACTGCATTGACTTTGACTTGAAGAATCTTTGACTAGCTGATGAAGATGATTGAGTGCCATGTTAGCTTGCTGAGAATTGGGGAATATTTTTTCTAATTGCATCATTTTGTAAGTAATTTGCACTTTGATTACTTCTTCTAAAGATATCTTCCTTTGATCACTTCCTTCCATGTGTTTCTTGAGACTTCATCTTCTAGAAAATGGACCGAACTCCTTCATTGATGATTCTACCAATTTGGATTTTCTTCATGTAATGCCCACCCTAGCATCTTCTTATGTTAGACTGACAGGACTATTGCTTTGACACTTTGGGATTTTATGATGGACTATGATTATTTTTTAGTTGGCATTTTATCAAACATTTGAGCATATATATTTGGTTACTGCAATTATTTGGACATATTAAATGAGTTTTAATTTAATGATGAATGGCTAGAAATGAACTATTAGTAAAATGTTTTACATTTATTTGTGTTAGGATGTTTATATTATGATCTAACCTACTGACCCTATTATGGTTTGATGTTCACTGGTTGATGTGAGTGTAGGATGAGGAGGGGCAGTCGTAGTTACTCCTACGGGAGCTCCACACGATGTTGTACTCTCCCTCCTTGTTTGCCACTGCCTAGTTATATTTATAGATATTTGTTTATGCATATCAGTTGGTGATGCAGGATGCAAGTACCAAGCATTATCTCCACCTGGCTACACATGTCTGAGGGTGCCTTCAAAATCCTTGAACTATTGATGTATGGAGATCTAACCAAGATACTCTCAAGGTTACCCGTGGACTTAGAATTTTGTTTAGGAAGTTATCCTAGCTGGGTAGTAGAGTGCAGTTTAGGTTATGGACTTGATTTGATGTTGGTCTGAGTGTATGTTATGAGTTAGAATTAATCTATTTTATATGTATAATAATTATAAATATGTTATAATTGTTTGTATTTTATATAGGTATGTGTATATCTGGGTGCACATGCATATATCCATGCTTATATAAATAATAACAAAATTGTATGTTTTCATTAATTGTGTTAATGGCATGTTATTTATAATAAATAAATAAAGTATATTTGACGAATGTATTAAATAAAAAGTAAAAATAATAATAAAAGGAAAATTCTCTTTGTAGTAAAACTAGCTAGGAGGGAGTTGAACTCGAGACCTCCTAGAAGTTAGGCTACTTGTTTTCCGTTTGTGCTATGTGTCTTTCTTGAAAGGTATTTGTCTATTATTCTTGTTATGGTTTTATTTGAAGGATATTTTAATTAAATTTTATTAAAACTTTGATTAAGTCTTTACGGGAATTATTTGGTTGTCCCTCCAACCAACTATGGAAGTTGGAGAAGTTGCTTTCCATAAAGCAACTCCTCCAACCACATAGTTGAAGGATAAATAATTGCAGATTTTGGTGTGAAGGGGGATGGTAATTTTAGATGATAATTTTGGAGGATTGATTTTTTCTTGAGTTGTCTGTAATTGATTTCTCCGGAAATTTTTATTGAAAGTTTATGTGAGTTGAGAGTCTCTAGTTTTTGAAGTCAAGTGTGTGAGGATTGCTTGGAGGAAGATTTCCAGCAGGATATCTACTCAACGATTGAAGCTTTGTAGATATTTTCCAGCCAAGGGAAGAGGATTCTCCGTAGGACCCAAGGTAGGGTCTAAACTGGGAAGAATCTGCATTCTTCCTCTATTGTGTATGAATGTGTGTGTAGATGATATGATATTAAATTTTAATAGGATTTTTTTGCTATGTATCCAAAATGATATGTAAATGTTTTATGCTTTGTGTATTCTACTGTGTTTCTGAGAATTAATTTATGTATGATTATATAGTTTCTATTTACTTTGTATTTCAAAAATCTTCCTAGGAAGTTAGGAACACTTTTGGTCATGTGGGAGAATGTGTTTATTTAGTATTGAATGAAATAGGGAAGTCTAGGAAGAATCAAGAAGGGTCATGAAGGTGTAGGATTGAGATACAGTTTTTTTTTCTCCATACTCTTTTCCGTTTGCAGGCTTCTTTGTGAATGGTTGTTTTTATTTTATTTAATCTGAGGCTTAGGTAATGTTGAGTATGTGCTATGGATGTGGTGTTGAGGTCCTTGCATTATTTTGACCTCAGGGAACCTTTCCCAGGCATTCTCCATGCCTAAAGAAACCAGTTTTTAATGTTTTCGGGTAGTTTAAAAATTTATTTCTGTAAAGTATTCTGCAGAGTCATACGACATTTTGTCCACATTCATATGACATTGTGTTCATACTCGTACAACACTTGGGAAAATGTCATATGGGAATGAATGCAAAGTCTTATGGGTTGAAAATCAATTTTAAGTGTTTTTGGGGTGGTTTAAAGTGTAATTTCGTGTAAGTGTTTTACACTGTCATACGACAGTTTAGCCATACCCATATGATAGTTGGTCAAATTGCATATGGGAATGCACACTGTCATATGAGTCTGTGTGGAAAGTCATTTGGATTTTTTTTTAGGGTTTTAGGGGCTTTTAAGTTGCAGGATTCAGGCTTTATACAATTTACGTATACGTACTTTAATTTAATTTCTTATACTTTAAGTTATACTTGTATAAAGGGTTTAGGTACCTTCTAAGATGATTGGGATAGGTTTCAGATTCATGGGAGTTATGATGCAATTTCTAATTTTGAGATTTCTTAAAAAATTCAGACTTAGCCAAATTTCAGCCACATGAGATTTCCTTAGATTTTTGAAATAAGCTATGAAATGCTGTGTAAATGCATGTGGGAAGTTTTGTGTTGTGTTTAATGAATTTCTATACATGGTTTTGATTTTAATCTTTTGTTCATACTTGGCTTTTGGTAGAGTCCATAATATAAGGTCAGAACTAGTTCGGGTGGCCTGAGTGCACCAGAGGGTTCCCTAGACCTAAGAGATGGATCTTTTTGAGATTAATTGAGGTTTTCATGGCTTGTGTGTGTGTGGGGTAAGGGAATAGGAACCTTAAGTGAGTGTCTCACCATAGGTTTTGGAACCCTAAAGTGGTTGCCAGAGGATCCTATGGGTGGGTTTGTAAAAAGTGATAACCTTAAAAATTAACCTGGGAAGGGGGGATTCAAAAGATAATGAAAGAGAATATAATAATGGCCACACAAACCTGATTGGAGTACCGGGACCAGGGATAACTACCAGGATGGATCCCTATTCATAAGGGGGGGACCGGGGTTACATGGTTGCTAGGAAGGATCCCATTATATAGGTTGTGTGATGACACTCACTTAGGTGGTATCCTAGAACCTTGACCTCTATGTTATAGTGTGATGATATTCTATGTTCTTTTGAGTCTTGGATTTCTCTATCCTTTGAGCCTTAGACTGCTTAGGGCCTTGTGAGTATCTTGGTTCTATCTCCTAGCACGGGGGTTGGAACCTCATCAGTTCCACATGGTTGGGTGGCAAAAATCTTTCGAGGTCCTGTTCATGGCTCGTGACTTGGATGCATTCAAATTTATCCATTGATGCAGATATTTGTATTTTGTAATATGTTTTATTCAAAAAGGAAAGATGAAAAGATATGTTTGTAATGCCTTTGGGCCATGCATGTACTTGTTATTGTAATGGGATCTATTATCAGAAAGATGTAATTGAAAAAGCAAATCCATGTAATTGGGAGGGATAGTTTTAGGCTTTTGTTTCAAGGGTTGTTATTTGAAAGATCAAAGTTGGAAATATATTATGTCATGTTGAAATTATCTTTTCTATCTCTCCTTTGTTGCAATGAAAGAAAATTTTTATTATGCTAAGGTTAAAAATGTAATTTGTAATGAATAGTTATTCAATGTGTAGGAAGGAGAAATGAAATTAGTATATAAAGTAAGGAATATAATTGTAAATGAAATGTTATTTTCTTACCCTATCTCTTAAGTTCTAAATGTGAAAGTAAAGAAAGGAAATGAAATGAAATTTGGATAATTAATGTAATTATGTTAGCAAATGAATTCATTGATGGAACCTTAAGGAATGTAAATCTGAAGTAGTAATGATGTAATGTTAGAAAAAAATTTGTTAGTTGCAATTTTTGGTCATAGGACCTGATTCCTTATGGGTTCCCTAGCGAGGACATTACACTTCACATGGAAATTCCTTGGTCATGTTCTTGGAATTTGAGAAGGAATTTCAAGACGTGAAATTCTTCCCTTTGTATATTTGCACTTGAATTGTGATCTTTGAACCTTGGATGCCTTGAACTTGATCACTTGGATCGTGGTGTCTTCAACACTGCAACTAAAGACCTGGAACTTGAATCTCATCCTTAATCATGTGGGATTGGAATCCTTCCTCCTGCAAAATGAAATAATCAACATAAGAAACACATAAAAATTATTTCGTATTTTCTCTTTGAAACTTCCCCCTCTTAAAATATAAAATCCTCTCTAACATTCTCATGCCTTTTTCTTTGATTCTTCAAACTCTGCACAAATTGATCTCTTGCATGTTTTAAATTCATTGTGTCATGCTTTGGAAATTTTAAGATTTTTTTGGATTTTTCACAATTGTCCAAAATTTCATCGATTTGGATTTTTCAAGTTCTTCCATTTTCAGACTTTGGAATTTTCTGGCTGATTTAGAAAATTTTAGTTTCTACGAATTTTTGAACTCTTCAACATCTCCCAAATTTTTAGTTTGCAAAAGTTGAAGAATTTTCTATATTTTAAATTCTTGAAATCTTCCAAGATTCATTTTTTTTTCCTTTTTCAATGCTTCGGAATCCATGGCTTCATATAATTTGTGCTTTGAGTGCTCCTCAGGATGAGCTAAGGATTTCCATTTTCTCCATTCTCCATGACTACACCAGTCTTGTGCTTCCAGTGCACATTATGTGGGGTCATGGATTTTGCTTCCTCTCACATTCCTCCACTTATTCTAGATTCCACTCTGGGCGCACATTGCATGGGGTCCAGGATTTTTATTTTTGAGGATTCCATGAGTGTCTTCATTTTGCGTAATGAGCGCATATTGCCATGAGTTGGGGAATTTTCATTTTGAAAAATCCTTCAGTGTTGTTGTTTTGCACCTTGAGCACACTTTGTGTGGAGTGAAGGACTTTCTTTTTGGACGCTTCTGGGACTGGGCTCATTTTGCACTCTGGGTGCATCTTGCAATGCGTTGGGGATTTTTTCTTTTTGAGCAATCCTTCACTGCTTCCATTTTGCACTTGGACCGCACTTTGGCATGCATTATGGATTTTTTTTGCTTTGGACAATCCACGACTACCATCATTTTGCGCTCTGGGTGCATCTTATGCTGAGTAAAGGATTTTGTCCTTATTTAGACTCCATGACTTTCATCATTTTGCAGCCTGAGTGCATCTTAACTTGAGTAGAGAATTCTCCTTTCTAAGACATTCCTTCATGGCTGTTGTTCTACGCCGTGAGCACACATTGGATGAGGTTAAGGATTTTCCCTTTTGCCACATTTTGTGACTGCGCTCTGGGTGCATATAATATGGATTTGTGGATTTGGCTTCCTCTCACATTCCTCCACTTACTCGAGATTGTGATCTACATTTATTCTCTTCCAACCTTCTCTCCATTCTTCACATGTCAGAATTCCTTTCATTACTCCAGATTCTCTCGGACATAATAATGACCATGCATGCGAAAAAGATCTCTCTCACAGCTCAGTGTGGTTGGATTGCAAGCATTTGAAACCTTTTTTATTTGATAACATATGTTTGTTTAGGGGCCAACTAATCATCACACCGTGAATCCTCAATTGAATCAAATTCTACTCCCCATCGGAATAGGGGAAAAAACAAGGGAGATTGACCAGCAGAGCTACTGGGACAAAGCTCAAAAGGGGCAAGCTAGAAGGGAGAGAGAAGGGGGATCCCATCTGATGGGTAGTGTTGTGAAGGTCACAAGTCTACAATAAAAATAGAAAATAAAAACACAAACCAAACATATTAAAGTATAACTCATAGAAAAAACACAAAAATAAAGAAGGCATGGCCATGTCAAATAGAATGACAACAAAGAAAGAACATAGAAAAGCCAATAAAATAAAATGTTTTTGATAGATAAAGTAGAAAGAGGGTGCTAGCCCGAAGAACAAAGGACTAGTAGCACATTAATAGCACATTAATGTAACCAGTCAAAGAAGATATAACAATTTAACAATATAATCACCAGTCTAAATCTGCCCCTATCAAAAACATAAACCACAATACTAATCAACCGAATTAAAATAGAGTATCTAGACCGAGCAGTAGCATGTAAAGTATCAGTTAAAAGCCACACAGGGCTGAACAGGAAGCTGTAAAAATTGACATTAACACCAACAACAAAACAAGGAGTCCTAGGCTAGGCCCAGTCAAAATTAACCAGCACATGGAAACCAGAATTAATTTTCCCCACCCAACTGCTTAGATAGCAGGGTCCTCACCCACTCTTCTTGTAGAAACAAGAAAAGATCCTTGTTGTCCTCATTCTCTTCCCAAGTACCACCCGCCAGCTTTTCCTCCACATGACAAAGAGTAGTAGCCGAAGCGTGCATAACCTTCAAGCCAAATTTGTTGGTCAACATACATTGGTTCATCAACTCCTGCATATTTTTCTTGATCTCCGCAATATCTCTGTCCAAGTTCGTGAACCTCCTTTTAAGAGTACCTTTGAGACTATCCTCTAGGGCCTCGATATTGTAAACAGAGGTAGGGGGCAATAAAATAAAATGTTATGTAAACACAACTTTTAAAATATTCATAAAGTTGCTGAAGTAAACCTAACTATCAACAACAAGATAAATTGACTTCAAAACAAAGTACCAAAATAAAATAAAAATTCATTCATTGAACTCCGTAGTAAAACTATTTTTACCTCATTTGAGCCCCTTTATAACTACAATGAAAAAATCTTACTATTTTTCTTTCTGTTTCAGCAAGAATCTTACTATCCCTACAAAATAAAAATAAAATTGATTCACTTTTAGCAAAATTCATTCACTTATGTATTAGAGCTTGAATATTTAAATTGCAATTAAGAATTCGTATAATCTATAACAAATACGATTCCAATATTGACTCAAAAAATGCATTAAGGAACCATTTATTTACAACCTATCACACGCAACATAACACTTGTAAACTCTTTCAATGTGACCAATCAAAAAGTACTGAAATATTGTGGAAAACTGAATAGTTTTTGAATAAATGTGGGAAATGAATTTCAAAGGAAAATATGGGCAATAGAAAAAAGCAATTAGCATTCATCAATGAGATATTGCTATATCATATCTAAGAAATTTGAATCCTCTCTTCCTTGGCTTATTTTCAACCATATTTCCTTCCGTGGAGATGTTTCAATTTCTTTGAAAGACCAAGAAGAACTTGATTTCAACACATAATTAGGAACTTTCTTTTATGGACTATTGAGGTGCACACTACTATTTTTTTCAAAGTATTCCTGGTTTGGTATTATATGTTTTGTTTATAGACATTTTTATCTCACTGTTTATTGCACTTAGAATTGTCATACGAATTTCTCACTTTCTACAAATTCTTAGTAATAGTGAACAAATTCATAGTAATAGTGTGAAAAGGAATCTTATGGTATATGATCATTCTCACTGAAAATTTCTCTATAGATAGTAAAGAGGAATATATTAAATATGGATAAAAAATTCATAAATAGAATAGAAATGTTTATAACTCCGCAATGGATATAAATTGAGATAGAAATGATTAGTAGTCAACAATGGATAGGATATATAATCTCTTATAAAAGTTTATGTAAATGGTAATTGTGATGCTTTAGATAGATGAGATATTTGAAGATATGATGTGAAAAGGTATGGAAATATTACAAAGAACAATCAACAAACAACAAAATATTGTAAAAACTAAATAGTTTGTGAAAAACTGTGGGAAAAGAATCTCAAAGGAAAATATGAGGACCAGGAAAAAGAAATTAGCATTCATCAATGAGATAATGCTTATTTTCAACCATATTTCCTTCGATGGAGATCTTTCAGGGTGAACCCACAATAGTGGGTTACACATTTTTGCCTGAACGGACACTGAACTCTACATTTTGAGAAAAACTTTCAGATTCAGATGCATATTGTCATTGAACCATTTGAAATCAGAGGATGAAGTAAATTAGAGTCTTTTAGGATTTTTTGTCTAGATTCTAAATATATTTTATTTTATTTTTTTGAATTTATTTGAATACATTTTTCTTTCTCCCACGAAAACTGGTATGGTGCTGAAAACGTCATTTTCAAATAGTAACGTTGTCTTCATAGAGCATAACTTTTTTTGTAAAATAGATATGAATGTGATTTTTTCAAATTTAGTTTTGTAACATCCATACAGAGGGCATGCAATTTGTTTGACAAATTTATCATGATTATTGCATATTTTATTAATGTTTGAAGTTGACTAAACCATAATTTTGACATACCTTAACTACATAGCTTATGACTTATGTATTGATTGAATTTCAAATATATTTCTTTTGATAGAAAGTAGACTTGAAGATGGAGGGCCCTGTTATTTTGTTTTAAAAAAATTCCCTTTTTTACTATTTTTCATTGAACGTCAAACTGAGAGGTTTAAATTTGATAAAAAACCTGCATTTGTGTAACGTCAAAAACCATACACATAATAAATTAAAAAATAGTCGAATCTATAATCATTAGAAAGATAGTTCCGAGTACTTGTGCTATGCAAAAGGATGTCTCCTTATTGTTCCATTTGATCCTCGCGCTTCAGCCCCGAAGCCATGAAATTCTCAGAATTTCTTCAAAGTTTGCAAATAGGGCCTAATCAAGTACATTCGATAGAAAGTACTTTCTATTGAAAGTACCTAGTTTTGATAAAAAGTACTTTCTATCAAAACTCCTTTACAAAAAATAATGAAAATTACCCATTCTCGGGATTTTTTGATATAAAGTACTTTCTATCGAAAGTACTTAGTTTTGATAGAAATTGAGTAAATTTGCGCTCTCATGATTTTTCGGATGAATTCCTTCATCCAAAAAATTGTAACCCACTATTGTGGGTTCACCCTTCAATTTCTTTGAAAGACTAAGAACTTGAACTTTCTTTATATTTAACAATTCACTCTATCATTGTTTATTTCCTTTGGTTTGGTTTGTCATGAAGGCGAACCGACATGTAATAAAATTTGAGAAAGTAGTTCTTTTCTGGACTATGCAGATGCACACTACTATTTTCTTTTTCAGAGTATTCCCGGTTTGGTATTAAATGTTATGTTCATTGACATTTTTATCTCACTGTTTAATGCACTTAGAATTGTCATACAGATTTCTAACTTTCTACAAATTCCTTGTTATAGTGAAAAGGAATCTTATGGTATATGGTCGTTCTCACTGAACATTTTTTTATAGATAGTAAAGAGGAATACATTAAAAAATGGGTAAAAAATTCATAAACAAGATAGAGATGTTTAGAACTCAACAATGGATATGAACTGTAATCTCTTATAAAAGTTTATGTAAATAGTAATTGTGATGCTTAGGATGGATGAGATATCTGAAAATATGATGTGAAAAAGTATGGAAATATTACAAAGACCATAAGGGACAGTTGTATGAATGTGGATAGAGAGCCCCAATTTTTTAGAAACGTATGCCTTAAGGTTTAGGAATAGTTATCAATAATTTTGTAATAACAAAAATACTATCTACACTAGCAGCATCCTAATTTGAACATGGCCAAAAGTACGCTAATCTTGGGAAATATGTCTAGATTAGACAAGAAATAAATTAGCTAATGTTGGTGGAACAATCACACAGATTTTTCAACTTGGAATTACTCTAATAACATATTTATGAGTAGCTTCCAAGGTAGCTGGTACCCTTCCATTATGGCACGGTCTGTCAGGGCAAACACTCTCAACCACTCAAAAGTTTCATCATAGATGAAATACTTTAAGAGAATTTGTCATCTCAAAATAAAAGTAGGCCTCATCTATAAAAATTGGGTTTAAATTGGTTGGATTCAGGAGACATTCCAGCATCCAGACCTCCCACTTAGATACCTACAACATCTTGATTACAAAACTAATATCTAAACCAATACTGCCTGGCAATGCTACAAAACTCAAATATACACAAATTTCAAGGTAAGTGCACAAAGATGGGGGACCAAAAAGGGGGTATAAGTTGCCACTTTTTTCCTAAAATCAGCAAACTCTGAACTTCAACAAGAAATTGAAGATAGTTAGACTCAAAATTTTGAGATGCAACAAAAACAAGAGTTGTAATACTCTAAATCTAGTTCCTAAACTACTAACTTATTTTGAAAATGGTGCAGATTAAGGCCCTCAAAAAGGGGGAGCACAAAAAGTGGTCCTATTTTTGGTCCAAAAACATAACATAGCGTCTGGTGTGCTCCCCCTAAAATGTTAACTTTTTTTTTGAATTTTTTTAATCACTCTAGTGAGAAGTTATCTAACACCACTTAGTTTATCCCAGATTTTTTTGGTAATTTTTTGATGAACGTATAATTTTTTATGAATTTACGAAGTGCACACATCCTGAAAACATGAAATTTCTGTGTGCTCCCCCTAGAAATCATTTAAAACTAATCAAAACTTAAATTTTCTTTTTTTTTAAAGTGTGTAGAATGGAGTCTAGTTTCTAAAAATGTAACTTATTGCAAAATTCGATGAATGAACCAAAATCTATGCCCAAAATACCGCACGTTGGCTTTTTACAAAAAACAGACATACACACAAAAGAAATTAGAGTTGAAAAACTTAACATAATCACAATTCAAAATAAATGATATGCTTAGATAGCTAACAGAGAGATCTACAATATCACATCGTCTGATTTTTATGTTCTTGAGCCAAGAGTAAACCTGACGAGGAGCACACAAAAAAAGATGTCATTTTTTTGTATCTCTGTTGAAAAACACGTCTCGGGCCTATTTCAATCATCCAAGCCTTTGGGTTGGATCTCCAAGGCAAATCCAAGCCTTAGGATTGGTAAATTCAAATCCTTTACAAAGCGTGCATGCCCTATAGGGCATGCACCCTATGTAAAAATTCATAAATTTACATAGGGCGTGCGCCCTATGTAAAAAATCATAAATTTACATAGGGCGTATGCCCTATAGGGCGTGCGCCCTATGTAAGATATAGATTTATATAGTGAGAGAGAGAGGTAGGGTAATTTATAATATAAGTTTGATAATTTTAATTTCTTATACTTAAAGTTATATTTGTATAAATTATAAAATATAATGCTTTCAGGATGTTTGGGATAGGTTACAGCTTCATAGGAGTTAACATGCAGATTCTAGATTTGAAAAATTCCAGACTTAGCCAAATTTTAGGATTCAGCAAGACTTCAGTAGGGTTACCTCCCACAATCCATCATGGATTTCTAAGGTCAAACTGAAGCTGGCAAAAGGATTCCCAAAGGGTTTTAACTTGTTTTTATCACAAATCACTTGGTTTTGACCCCATCTCTACGACAAACTTAACTTAGCTCTCACCCAAATCTCTCTCTTTTTGTCTCTCTCACACACATCACCCTCTCTCTCTCTCCCCCTTATCTAATCTCTCTTTCATTACCCTCTCTCTCTCTGCTCACATCACCCTCTCTCTCTCTCTCTCTCTCTCTCTCTCTCACACACACACACACATCACCCTCTCTCTCTCCCCCTTATCTACTCTCTCTCTCTCTCTCTCTTCTCACATCACCCTCTCTCTCCCCCTTTTCTACTCTCTCTCTTTCATTACTCTCTCTCTCTCCAGAGTGAGAGAGTTGGAGAGAGAGAGAGAGATTAGGGGGAGAGAGAGAGAGGTAATGAAGGAGTGAGAGTAGATAAGAGAGAGAGAGAGAGAGAGAGTAGATAAGGAGGAGAGAGAGGGTGATGAGAGAGAGAGGAGAGGGTGATGTTTTTGTGTGTGTGTGTGTGTGTTTGAGAGAGAGAGAGAGTAGATAAGGGGGAGAGAGAGGGTGATGAGAGAGAGAGGAGAGGGTGATTTTTTTTTATTTTTATTTTTGTGTGTGTGTGTGAGAGAGAGAGAGAGATAGAGATTTGGGTGAGAGATAAGCTAAGTCTATCATAGAGATGGGGTCGAAACCGAGTCATTTGTGATAAAACAAGTTAAAACCCTTTGGGAATCCTTTTGCTAGCTTCAGTTTGACCTTAGAAATCCATGATGGATTTTGGGAGGTAACCCTGCTGAAGGCTTACTGAATCCTGAAATTTAGCTAAGTTTGAAAATTTTCAAATCTAGAATCTGCATGTTAACTCCTATGAAGCTGGAACCTATCCCAAACATCCTAAAAGCATTATATTTTATAATGTATACAAATATAATTTATAAGGCTTGGGCAATCCAAGCCATAGGGTGTACGCCCTATAGGGTGCACACCCTTTAGTGCATGCGCACTATGCGCAATGGGGGGCCAAAAAGAAAAGTGGCAACTTTTTGGTCCCCCATCTTTGTGCACTTACCCTTCATTTGACTAGAAAATTTTTAAGTTACCTCAACTTAAAACCCCCTAGTCCACCTCCCTTTGGTAGTCTTAATTAGCTATTAGTATTTACCTCTACAATATGTTTCAATTTAGTATTTACCTCTACAACAAAGTCAAGAACAAATAAGAGCTTTTGTGAACTGCCTAACATGTCATAAAGCTTCATTATGGAATGTGACTGAATTTTTGCTTTAATTCATCTAGCTACTATGAGAAATGAATATAGCAATAATTGAAAATGCAATGGACTTCCAAGTTTATTAAAACTAACACATAGGTGTTGTTATGATCTCTATTTGGAATACTATGTTGCCTAAAGGTCTCATAGCAAAAGAAGGCTAGAGCACCCATGAAAGGGTAGATCATAAGTGTTGGCAAGATATCTGAAAGCTGTAACAACATATTTTTAAAGATTACTGTCTTCCGACCACATGTTACTACCAAAATTAAAAATTTTCTTGGCTCCTTTCCACAAAGCCATTTTAAAGTTTTCTATGACCATCTTGGATGCTCTGAAAATTAGGCAGTGTAATCCTCATCCATACCCTCTCAAGAATATTTTGCCTAAATTTATTTGATAAATGATGCTATTTATTTACTAATTCATTGAATTTAGGTTGCACTTGTGTTTCTTTTCTTTCTATCTTATTATAAGTGTTGTTTATTTCTTGAATGTAGTAGTTAAAAAATCAAAAGGGTTTAAAACCCTAGGCAAAATATCAATTAAGGGTCTAATGGTTCAATATGAAAAAAACCGGAGTAAATCACTTAACCAACTCTATAGAGTTCTCCTAGATGGTTCAACATGAAAAATACTGAAGTAAATCATTGGACTATAGGATATATCCCCCAAATCTAAGAATGGGATTAGATTCTTTAAAAAAACCTGAAACTTACTTAAGTGCTGGAATCACAAGCAACTAAGGTTAAAAATATCTACTTGGAGCACATATAACTTCGTGGGTATTATTTATGTTTCAAAAATGGTCTTTAACACTGGAAGGGATGGAATATTCACTGTGCCAGGATTGATAAGTGTTGAACATTTTCCTTAGCAGCCAATGCCAAAGGCTACCCAACACTTGGGCTATGTAAGGCTAGACCTAAATTACCTCAAATTCCTCATTAAGCTAAGCCGATAAAACAATGCAATAGACAAAATTTGGTAATTGAAAATAAAAGATAACCTCAACAATTCCTCTACTAGATAAGTTATTATCTAGAACCTTAGTGGTCATATAATATGTCACTAGTTCTTCATCAAAATAATAATTTCAACCTACTCTATATAACCCCTCCCTCCATGATCTTCATAGCTATAGAACAAAGACCAAGATCAAGCACATTTATTTAATAAGTCAATAAGTCAATTATTCGACTGCCTGACCACCCTCTTGTGGTAATATAAATGTAAATAAACCCCAGCAAGCTATAATCCCTTTAGAAGACCTCCCTAAAGAGAACCACCCAACTTCCTGTTGTTGACTTGAAGACCTCCCCAAAGAGAATAGACTCCGGTGTCTACAGGTCTGCCAAAAAAAAGATACTAATCCTCCACAAAAATTTGCTACTCTGTTTATATGCAATTACTATGTGTGCGTGCATGAGCTATTTTACATTACTTTTTTGAAAACTAGTGGCCTATATTTGTATCCAAGCGCATACAAAGAAAAATGGTCAAGAACAAACAAGAGGTAATTAAGACTACAACATAACCCATTTTTATTAGGTAATTAAGACTACAGTATAACCTATTTTTATTTCCACTTTATTTCTATCTTGTTTGACTCTGCAATCTTAATATTTTTACCCATTTTCATTTCAATCTATTTTTGCCTTGTTTGACTCTCTAAACTTAATTTTGGATATTTTTCTTTCATTTTGCAAACCCTTGCAATTTAAATTAAATGTGAAGTATCTAATGATGTATAGCATTTTGGGTTTAACTGTAAAGTGAATTTAAGCTTAAATGTGGGAGAAGAAAATTACGTTCTGAAAATGTACAAAACAAATACTATCACTATGACATGTAGGAAGGATTCTGCATTATTTCTTTGAGGGAGTTAAATGATACAATAAAAAACAAAGAGGATAACTACACATTGACCTATTAAAATCCTCCACATGATAAGAATTTAAATATTGTTGAAAGGGAAAATAATAATGAATGAGCAGATGAATTTGAGAATGTATAGTCAAGAATGAGAGACTTACATCGAGGATGGAGGGCATCAGAGTTGAACATTCTAAATGTTGTAATTGAGGAGTCTCATCACTGTAGACCACAAAAATAGAGGAACCCCTAAAAACTACACAGGGACCAACAAGCATTATCATGGGGAGAAAAGAAATAGGTAAGGCATTATAATCAATTAAATGTTTGAAACCACAAACAAACATAAGTGAAGTTGAGCACGTACCTAGGATTTGAATGTTCTGATTGAGGAGTCTCATCAACACATACCATCAAACATTAGTCTCTTTCCTCAATGCCCTCTTCGCATCTCACAAGCAAAAGTCTAGTGCCCTCTTCGCTCTTCACGCACGGTGCCCTCTTCGCAGCTCACAAGCAAAAGTCTAGTGCCCTCTTCCCTCTTCGTGCGCAATGTCCTCTTCACAGCTCACAAGAAAAAGTCCAGTGCCCTCTTCCCTCTTCGCACACAATGCCCTCTTCCCCATTCATAGGTCACGAAAATTGCAAATGAGGGTTTCTTTCTCTTTTTTTTGTTTATAATCATGTGGGTGTTGAAATTACGACATCACGTCACTATTACGACACCATCGGTGGTACTTGCAAAAAAAAAATACACACAAATGGTACTACCGTCAAAATTTGACCCCAAATGTTGTAGTGGTGCTTAGTGCACCTTCGGGACACTTTTGTCTAGCATGTTCATGAATGTTCTAGTGACTCTATACTTGAAACAGGGTTGTCACTAGCATTTACCTGTCCAACCAGAGCTAATAGAGCAGACCATTCAGTGCCAAGATGAATGGTTTGAAAGAAACCCAGTGGTGCAACTTTCAACTGACCCTCACTGCAAGTTTTGGCATCAAGTGAGATTGGCATGCCAAATTCAAATCTCCCAGAAAGAAGATAAGTTATTGTAGGCCTGAAAAACACAGTCCTATATAATCTCACAGTTTACCGATACCTCTCACGAGGTCTGAGATATGAGCCTCAAAAGATAGTTTCCCAATCGTGCTTAGTGCACCTTTGGGACACTTTGGTCCGGCATGGTCACGAACGTTATAGTGACTCTGTGGTTGAAATAGGGTTGTTACTAGCATTTACCTACCCAACCTAAGCTAATGACATAGACCATTTGGTGCCATGACTAATGGTTTGGAAGAAACCTAGTGGTGCAACTTTCAACTGACCCTCACTGCAAGTTTTGGCATCAAGCGAGATTAGCGTGCCAAATTCAAATAAATTTGAATCTCCCAAAAATGAGAGACGTTATTGTAGGCCTTAGAAACAAGATCCTGTAGCATCTCATAGTTCATCGAGACCTCTGATGGGGTCTGAGATATGAGCTTCAAAAGATCATTGCCCAATCGTGCTTAGTGCACCTTGGGGACACTTTGGTCCAGCATGGTCATGAATGTTCTAGTGACTCTGTGGTCAAAATGGGGTTGTCACTAGCGTTTGACTACCCAACCGAAGCTAATGGTGTAGACCATTTGGTGCCATGACAAACAGTTTGGAAGAAACCCAATGGTACAACTTTCAACTGACCCTCACTACAAGTTTTGGCATCAAGCAATATTGGCATGCCAAATTCAAACAAATTTGAATCTCCCAAAAAGGAGAGAGGTTATTATAGGCCTTAGAAACAAAGTCTTGTAGAATCTCATGGTTTTCTAATACCTCTCATAGGGTCTGAGATACAAGCCTCGAAATATCGCTACCCAATCATGCTTAGTGCACCTTAGGGACACTTTGGACCTGCATGGTCACAAATGTTCTAGTAAATTTGTGGTCAAAACAAGGTTGTCACTAGCATTTACCCGCCCAATTGGAGCTAGTGGCGTAGACCATTCAGTGTCAGGATGAACGGTATAGAAGGAACCCAGTGGTGCAACTTTCAACTGACCCTCACTGCAAGGTTTGGCATTAAGCGAGATTGGCATGCCAAATTCAAACAAATTCAAATCTTCCAGAAAGGAGAGAGCTTATTATAGGCCTTAGAAACATGGTCTTGTAGCATCTCACAGTTCACCGATACCTATCATGGGGTCTGGGATACGAGCCTCGAAAGATCATTGCCCAATTGTGCTTAGTGCACCTTGGGGACACTTTGGTCTGGCATGGTCATGAATGTTCTAATGACTCTGTGGTCGAAATGTGGTTCTCACTAGTGTTTACTTTCCCAACCGGAGCTAATGGCACAGACCATTCGGTGCCAAGATAAACGGTTTGGAAGAAACCCTGTGGTGCAATGGTTTTGAAGTTTGTCTTTCTTCCTCCCAAGGGACTTCATTTGTCATATAATTTGGAGATGTGTTATGTTGATTTGGTTCTTGTGTACCATTATCATTGTCAATTCCTTCATATTCAATCAGTGGATTCTCATTGTCAATGTCCACACTTCCATTGTCTAGATCTACATGTTTATTTTCAAAATCTACATTTTCATCTTTAATCCCTACATTCTCATTTTCAATATTATTGTCATAAATCATTTCAAATTCATGTTCTTCTTCACTTGAAACCACATTTAAGGGTGGGCCTATGCTCACATCTTCATTAATATTTAACATACTTTGTCTCTTGTCCGGATGGGCAACCCTATTCATTTCTCTATACACTTCAATCTCTTCATTTGTGAATTTCCTCTTCCATTTATGCTTTCGATGAGTACTACTCCCCATAGTGAGACCAAAAAGGTGATGCAAAAACCTTTGATAATACATAAATTCCAACCAAGAAGGGGGAAAAAGTAATTTTTTTGTCTTCTACAACTGCAATCCTGTGATATTCTCTACAGAAAAATGTGCTTGTCAGACTGAGGGACCCATAGAATAAACTTTTGCTTCATAAAGGGGGTAGATCTTAGGAGAAGGAGAAACATCAAGCATGAATGCATCATCTTTAGAGGAAGTAGAAGAAATTTCAACCAAAATATCATCTTTTTTTAACAATGTTGTTTCATGAGGGAGAGAATAGTCAACATTATCATCTAGTGGTTCATCCCAAATAGAGAGATCATTGCAAACTTTAGCTTATGATCATAATTCACCAAAGCTTCATCCCTAAAGGGAAAATTATGGAAATGGATAGAAGGTAAGGTATCAAAAGGTGACTTATTAAATTTTAGCAAGGTATTCTCATGGGGGAGGCACATATCAAGAGAAGAGTTAACATCAATCTTCAATACTTCTCCCGAAATAGAGAGATTATTGAAAGAAGGGTTAAAAACATCTTCTTGCACCGATATGGTCTCATAGAGAGAGGAATTCTTAGGAGAGAGATAAAGTGATAAAAGAGAGGCTAAGCCACTATCACCTTAATAAAATAGATGCATTTTAAGACTGATCTGAAAGAAAAACATGCATGGAATAACATGAAATTTTTTTTTTGTCTTTATGAAATGCAATGATTACATAAAATAAAATTTTATGTATTTTTATTGTTCATAAACATGTAATCATGAAAATGAAATGCAAGTATTCAAAGGATCTATGCAACAATTTAATTAATGTATGAAAAGAATATCTACATACAATGAAATGCATACAAAGTAGAGCTAGAGAAGGAAGATCTAACCACCAAAATCAAAAGGAGGAAATGGCATATATCGAGTTCACAAAAATGTATAATAGAAAATGGTAAGCAATGCTAAGATGTAGATGACTTAACAAGTCCTACATACATTTGAATAGAAAGCCTCCCACAAAATGAATCTGATTAGCACAACCAAAGGAAGAAGGGATGTCAATGCAAGATCTATGCTTTGTAGGGTTTTGATTCCTAATAGATATTGTTTAATGATAGATCTAATCTAATGAAGTGCAAAGGAAAATAAGGAAGAAAAAGTGCACCTAGAAAGAAGATGGAGATGGTTGTACTTTGGAACTAGATTTCCCTTCTATTGGGGTCTCAGAATCAATTGTAACTTCAAATTTGGAAAATAGGGACTTGTATCATTCTACACCATAAATTTCACTAAAAAAGGGCAGGAACGTGTCAACTTTTTGGGAACAAGTCGACTACTTCGTAAAAACTAATGAAACTTTCCTAGATCTTGTGGTTGCACCTGTACTTCTCAAATTTGGAATTACAGCTCCACAACCTATTCTTGCACATAGAAAAATGAGGGAAAAGGTTGTGGAAAGGGATTTTCCTTGGTCAAAATATTCTTTATGAATCCACCTTGAAATTGCATAAGGAAAGATGAAATGAAAGCTAGATCAAAAACATAAATCACCTTATACCTTGATGGTGCAATACCTCTTTGGATATGATCACAAGTGTTGATGCAATAGCTTGAAATTCATAAAAACCTAGGGTATATGCAGGATCATGGTATACTAAACTATGGCCTTAAGTGGCAATGTGATGCAGTCAAGGTTGGCGGATCCAATTAAGGATTGACTAACCTTACAACCAAACCAATATGCAGCGGAAATACACAACAACAACAACCAATCTAAAATAAAACAAAATTCTTTATTCATCCAATCACTGATTACATGCAGTGTGTTGGGCTATAAGGCCTTCCCAGTTATGGCCAGATACAAAGCAAGTAACAATCTACAAGATCACATAGGATCAAAATCTTCTCTACAACATCAGTATTCAACTAGCCCAAGTCTATAACATGCAGCACACTGGTAGGCACCCAAGAAAGATCTAAACTTGTACTCAAACTTCCAAGCAATCTTCCTGTTCCTAAGCTTGCAAGCTACTCCAACTTTCTTCTACCCCTAAACAACTACCCAAGAATCCTATAAATATTGATTCCCAACCACAAGTCGGCTGATGAAACAATAAACCCTTACAAACAAAAATTGAATGCTAAAACATTAGTTGGCTCTCACATAGCCAAACAAAATAAATAAACTCTCAAAGATGGCTCCAACGATCATCAAATCTACATAGAAGAATGCAACACGCCAGATCTAGGTCCCCACATGTCCAACGGTCAATCCATAACTCGATGAGTGCGACCCAAATCAACAGAACTAGTTGGCCAAGCCGATCCAACAAACCAATCTAGTCGGTAAGCAAGAACACCGAGCAACGAAGGAAATAACCGAGCACTAGTCGACCGACCACACCAACCATGACCGAGTAACACAGTTATCGCTGAGCACCAGTGAACTGACGCCTTCAGTTACCGAACATTCTTTAGAGACCGAGCACCCCGGTAACTATAGAAACCAAGCAACTAGTCCCCCAAACTAAGCAAGTACTCCACCAAACCAAGATCAAAACTAACAATCTACCTTCAAAGACAAACATATTTTTGGTTGATACAGGATTGCCAAGAATCCTAGGATGCTCCTGCATTAGACACCCTAGGTAAGAAAGATTTTCTCATAAGGAAATTAGGAACGCCTCAAGGGAATCAGAACAGGTATGCCAAATCTATTCTTCACCCATATCTCCTCTTGTCCTTCATCCCAAGTAGTCTTCACTTCATCCACTGTCTCATGTCGAAAGTCCTTCTACTTTCCACTTTGCTTATCCCTCCGATCGGTAATTGATAGCAACCGACTCTGACCACTACCGATCACATCAGTGCCTCGGTAAGGTTCATCCTCTCTGGACTCCTCAATCAACTCAGTATCATCTACATCTCTCTATGTCACAAATGTCATCATATGTTGTACCATCTCTGTCAAAAAGACCATCCATTTATTAATCTCAACAAACTCTTCAGAGATATCATTCTCCTTCTCCTTCAAACTAGTCTTCATAGGAATAGGTTCATCAATCCTCTGCTACTGAGGTTTGTCATAAGGACAACACCTGATAACTCCACATCCCTTAACCCATGTTTCTTGTAAAGGTATCAGATTATGCTGAGCTCCTTCATGCCTAACCACATAGGTATTAGCACAACCATCAAACAAGACATTCTTGTCAAATTGCCAAGGTCTACCGAGCAACATATGACAAGCATCCATAGGCAATATATCACACAATATCTCATCATGATAAGATCCAATGTGAAAATTAATCAAACATTGTTCTTCAACTCTAATCTTAGAAACATCTTGTATCCAACTAATCTGATAAGGATTAGGATGCTTCCTTCTTTCCAAATTCAACTTACTAACCATTTCATCTAAAACAAAGTTCTCATAACTGCCACCATCAACTATGACATTACATACCTTATCCTTGCACTTACATATGGTTCTAAACAAATTTGTCCTTTGTATTGGTTCATGGACACATGCAGCTAACCTTCTAGTGATAAGTGTCTCACCTTTTTCTGCAACATTCACAATATCTTCTTCAGCAGTCAGTGCCACCCTTTTCTTAGGACAATAAAAAATTCTATGACCAGCTTCACCACAGTTATAACAAGTACCGGTGAACTCATTATTCCACCTTCCTCTCTGTCCAGCATTCATAGTAACTTGACTACTGCTAGATCCCACATCGGACTTAGGATTCTCTGTCATATTACTTTTAGCAACTGCTTCACCAGTTTTACCACCTCGGTTCCTATTGCTATGTTTTCCTTCATACTTCTCATTCAGCTTCTCTTCAATCTTAAATGCCATTTGATAAGCATCACTGGTTGTTGTCATCCGCATAGTAAGTAACTCTTCCTAAATACTAGGTCTCAAACCATAGACATACTTAGCGACCATATCTTTATCAATTTCAGAATGATAGGTCCTAATCAGGATTTTGTAAAACTCTTCGGTATACTCCTGTACCGATTTGTTAGTCTTCTTCAAAGCTTGCATCTTCTTAAACATGTCCAATTCATAATCCACTGAAATGAATTGCTTCTTCAACTTGTCAACCATTTGGTTCCACTTAGTGATCTTTTTTTTTCCTCTTCTACCTCTTTCCAACTAAACTTCTCTCCACCAAATATTTGCATGACCCTTCAACTTAGTCTCTACAAATCTAACCCTATCAGGATCTTCTATTTCTTCATACTCAAAGTATTCATCAATCTCATTGATCCAATCAATCAATTCTTCTGGCCTAAGGCTTCTAGCAAATGCAGAAACTTCAATCTTAGGTCTTTTCCCAATCTTAGACATAGCTTTCAGAATTCGATTCTCCTCAGAATCTCTAGCTTCTTCTACAGCTTCTTCAAAATGATCTTCCTCAGATTCATCATCATTATCCTCTTTCAAGGTAGGATTCTTCTTTCTCAATTCCTCTTGTAGGTCTTGAACTTGTTTCTGCAAAGCCTTAAAATCATCAAGACTGAATTCTCCAGTAGTTTCTTCTTCCTTTGAGATCTCATGATTTCTCCTCGTAGGCATCTTCAAATCAAGATCCAAACACGAACACACAAGATCCACTCGGCTCCAACAAGAACAGACTTTGCTCAAATAGGAACAAACTTCACTCAAACAGGAACTACCTTGCTCTGATACCACCTGATGCAGTCAAGGTTGGTGGATCCAATTAACGACTGACCGACCTTGCAGCCAAACCAATATGCAACGAAAGTACACAACAACAACAACCAATCTGAAATAGAACAAAAGTCTTTATTCATCCAATCACTGATTACATGCAATGTGTCGGGCTGTAAGGCCTTCCTGATTACAGCCAAATACAAAGCAAGTAACAGTCTACAAGATCACATAGGATCCAAATCTTCTCTACAACATCAGTATTCAACTAGCCCAGGTCTACAACACGCAACACACTAGTAGGCACCCAGGAAAGATCTAAACTTGTACTCAAACTTCCAAGCAATCTTCTTGTTCCTAAGCTCGCAGGTTACTAACCTTCCTCCAACTTTCTTTTGCCCCTAAACAACTACCCAAGAATCCTATAAATATTGATTCCCAACCACAAGTCGGCTGATGAAACAATAAACCCTTACAAACAAATATTAAATACTAAAACATCAATCGGCTCTCACATAGCCAGACAAAATAAATAAACTCTCAAAGATGGCCCCAACGGTCATCAGATCTGCATAGAAGAATGCAACAAGTCAGATGTAGGTCCCCACATGTCCAACGGTCAATCCATAACTTGAGGAGTGCAACCCAAATCAATGGAACCAGTCGGCCAAGATGATCCAACAAAACAATCCAGTTGGTAAGCAAGAACACAGAGCAACAGAGAAAATAACCAAGCACTAGTCGACCGACCACGCCAAGCATGACCGAGTAATGCAGTTATCACCGAGCTCCAGTGAACTGACGCCTTCAGTTATCAAGCGTTCTTCAAAGACCGAGCACCCCAGTAACCATAGAAACTAAGCAACCAGTCCCCCAAACTGAGCAAGTACTCCACCAAACCAAGATCAAAACTAACAATCTACCTTCAAGGACAAACATATTTTTGGTTGATACAGGATTGCCAAGAATCCTAGGATGCTCCTGCATCACAATGAAAAATCAGAGTTAGTCAACTTGACGTAAAAAGTTGAACATCTTATCAACTTTATGTGAAAAAGTTGTAAGAACAAAATCCGTAGGAAATTGAATGTAGTTTCTAAACTACTAGCCTTTGTCTAAAGAAAAATTTTAATCTAATTGTTCAAAATTTTAGATTTCAATGCAGTAGTATGAAAATTTGAGGAAAAAGATAAAAAGTACATGTATGTCTAACCACCTTAATCACAATTAAATGATGATATATTTTCACAAGATTATAGATATAAGTAGTAGACTCATGCCCGAATGTGACGCATATTTTTGTGTAATTTTTTCTTAAATCAATAATTAATTATGAATTTTCTGCTACAACTTATTCAGAATTAAAAAAATCTCGTGTCTGACCACCTTAACTAATTCTAAACTTTACAAAATTGAAAACTTTTTTTTTCTTATAGTAGGCGAAGGATAGAATGTGACGCATGTTTCGGATTTCAAAAAGGTTAAACCATTTGAAAATTATAGTTATTTTTCAGTAAATCTGTTAATAAAGACTTGAAAGATAACTCAATTAAAAAAATAAGTAATAATTACTTATTGAACTCAAAATTTGACAACAATTAAATTGATGGAAAACTAATAATGTCTTTAAGAAAACCTTTTCGTTTCATCAATTTTGGGTGAAAAAAAGTCGTCAGCTACAAGGTCAAAGTCTGAAAATCAAAGCAAATATAGTGAACACGTCTTTTGGGTTGACCATTCACGTTTGGCATTGCCCGAGGCAAATACCAAGCCTAATCGGATATCTGATAATTTTGGATATCCAATATCTCCCTCCCTTTCAAAATTTCAACTTGACTATTTTTTCAATTTTAAGCTATATATTGCAAAAAAAATTTATATTAATATTAAATGATAATAGCATAGCATTAGTATTATATAAATTTTTATATTAGTATTGTATTATATTATTATTTATTTCTCTATTGTATAATAGTATAATATTAGTATTAAATATTTATTAAAATATTTATATTATTTGTAGGAGAGAGAGAGAGAGAGAGAGAGAGAGAGAGAGAGAGATTGATTCTGGTAAAATTTGAGTGGGAGATTTGAGATATTCGATAGTTTCGGATATCCGATTATTTTTACATTATAAATACCTTTCTTAACATCGTCCTATCTGTTAGTCCATTTTCTTGTCAATGCAAAATCTTGTGAAAATGACCTTTTCTCTGCAATTCTTGAAGATGTCCCGCCCTGCTACAAGCTTGTTTTAATGTGTGATGAAAATCCATAGTGTTTCATGGTTTGAGCTCTTAGCCCTATGTTCTTCATTGTGTCACCAAGCTCTAGTCCAAATTGCACGTGCTGAATTGCAAAACCCAGGGAGATATTCAAGTTCTAAGGTCTGCAGGAAACAAATTTTAAAATTTGTTTAAGTGTTGAAAACCCACAGTGTTTTTGAAAATTCGTGATGTTTTCAGTCTCTGTGAAAACCCTCGTTGTTTTCAACCTTGTGCCTTCCAGCTTTTGTGCACTTATCTTTTGGTGTCAGAAACCTTGTGTGTTTTCAATCTTTTCCATCGAAAATCCTGTGTTTTCGACCTCACAGTTTCTTGTTTGTTGGCATTCCCTAACTGCGCAAGTGCGATGGATGGTGGGCCCGAGTCTTCAAAGGTTTCAAAATGATTGGTTGTTGCATGATCGCATGTCAAATTTTTCTGATATGCGACCATGTGACCGGTTACTTCTTACCCGTGGGGCCGGTTGGTGGAAAGGGTGCGGTCCTGCTGGCAGTCATGTGGCGGCCTTTGGTTGGCTGTCGCATGATCACATAGCCCAATTTTTGGCTATGCGATCATGTGACTAGTTGACATGTGTCTGCGGTGGTGAGGTGGCAGTTCGTCGGTGGGACCCGGTTCTTCATGCTTCTAGCACGGTTAAAGTTTGAACAGGATCAGTGGTCAACGTAAGTTCGCATGGAAAAGTTGCGCAATGTTTATCCCTTGAGATTTTGCAACAGCCATAGATTTCATCTTAAGCAGGCCCATTTATGGGGTTTGAACAGTTTGGCGGTCCCGATAAGTGTATGGTGGCCCGATAAATTTTCTTGTTCGCTGGTTCGTGTAATGTTTTGGCGATGCCCTAGTTTATTTGGCGATTCAGCGAACAGTGGTCGTGTGATCGCTAAGTTTTTTAGTGATGGTGGAAAGTATTTCGCGAACTGGCGAAAGTTCTTCGGTCACCAGCTCGTCAGATAAACTAGGGCCACTTGCTCGGTGATGTGCTCAGTTCTGATTGGTCGGCGGGGTGACGAGCTGGATGTTGTCAGTGGGGCCACAGTTTTCAAAGGATGTGGAGCGTTTGCAAGTCTGTGAAGATCGTGTGGTTGTCGCTATACCGCTGAGGTGAGATGCTTGACTTTTAGCATCGCGGTGTAACGATGACTGTCGATTTTGTTTAAAGAAATATAAAGCGCGCCGGCTTGAGAAAAGTAAATGAATCGAACGGTGGTGATATAAAGTTAATCTCAGTTCAAATGTTGACCGTTGATAGATTGCTGGCACCTTGAGGATGACCATTGTGTTTCAAATTTAAACTTCTGAGTGGGTTTGTGATTGCAGTTGCACGGCTAAGTGATTGCAGTCGCATAATCGTAAGGGTGAGTAGGGTGCCTTGCGATCATGCGACCAAGCATAAGATGAAACCCATTTTCCTATGGCAGTTAAGTTGATGACTGCGCGATTGCGCGACTAAGGGCAAACAGTTAAGGAACATAAAGCCCGCGAAATGCATGGTGACCGTTTGATTTCAAATTTGATTTTCCTGAGGATCTGCAGTGACCAAAGGTACCTGAATTTATGGCTTTAGCGGTGGTTTTTGACTTGTTTGGTGGCGACGGTTGTTGTGATGTGGTCTAGGATTCCTGTGGTTAATTGCAGAAGAGTTTTGTGCTGTGCAGAGATGGGTTTTCTTGCTCGAGGCATGCTGTAGAGGGACAAATTAGATTGATTGGTATGGTAAAATGATGGTCCTCGGTACTTTCTCGGAGATTTCTCATGAATGTGGATCATTCTTGGATCTGATTGCCTGGATTTCTTTTCCCTGCATTGAATTTTTGATGTGTTCCAGTTGGTTAGGTGGGTGAAACTTTGACCCCAGTCATCTGTAGCTTGTTGCAACCTGTTTTGGGTTTCCAAGATGACTGGTGGTATATATTGCAAGTTTTTGATAGAACAAGGTTCAAATTTTGATCAGTTCCAAGGGTTCTGATTTTGATTAGTTCCAGTGGGAAGCAGTAAAACTCTATCACATTGTAGGAGGCTGAATAGAACTTCTTTGTATCTTTTGCAGGTTATTGAAGTGGTAGTCTCATTTTTGGTATAGACATGTACATGATTCATCATACTTAATATATTTGTTTCAAGCTTTCAAGTCTCTCCTTGGTGTTAGTTTTATGAGTTTTGGATTTTCTTGTCCATTGCATAGGGTTACCTTTGCATATGTTCTAGTATTTAGTTCTTGATCTAGGATCAAGTGAAAAATACTTTGGATAGGGCATAAATTCATTAGATTTGTCTACAGAAGGATTTTATAAGTAGTGGATGGGTTGGAACAGTTGTATTTATGGCTTTGAGTCTTTGATAGTAGTTGGTTCATGTTCTATATTTGTTTTTGAGTGCTGCCCAATGGATAATGGCACTGATCAAGGACTAGTATATTCAGTTGAGTCCAATGCTTGATGGTTTTTGGCTATTTCCTACATCTTTGAATAGCTGCACCATTTCAAGTCTTTTTCATTATTTGGTTGATAGTAGTAATACCCTTCACAAGACCATTTTACCCTGCATAGTAGAGCTGATTCAATGAATACCTGGTTAGTATTTAGTAATCCTTTACTATGATCTTCTTTATGAATCCAGAAGTATAAGGTGTGTAGTGAGTGGAGTTTTCTCTGGATTAGGTGCACCCGCCTTGGTTTTGCAGAGCCAGAAGCAGAAGAGGGCATATTAAGACCCTATAGTTGGTCCAGTTGTCTTGCAGAGCTCTCATACTTGAAATTAACCACTCCTAACATTAGTCTCAAGGCATATTGGCAGCCCTAAGTGGCGTAAGCATTTTCAAACACCAACACTATCTTCATTTGGCATGCCCTTTAGAGATGAAGCATTCACAGATATCCCTAGTCTCCATTCTAAAAGTTGTCTTACTCATGAGGACACCTTGCAAGAAGAGGATAATATTATTACTAATTCCCTTGATGATCTCCCTTTTAGTGATGAACCCATGAACAATCAAGAGCTTGATCAAGTCAATGTTGTTAATGTTTTGAGTAATGAAAAACCAAAGGTTGTTGTCCATCTTAGTTAACATAACTCTCAACCTTAAAACAAACCAATCATTGTGGTAGAAGGTGCTCAACAACCTGACTATCATGTGGTTGCTCACACTTATAACACAAGAAATAATAGACAACCTTCAAGTTTAGTTGTTCCTCCTCCTCATCCTCCTCAAATAGTGCTTTTGTCTGCACCCCGTCTTCTTCAAAACCTTGGAAAGGAGTATGATTTAGCAGAACAACTCCATGCTACTCCTGACAAGACATCTCCTTGGGAGCTTCTTCAAACCTAACCTACTTATCATGAAGCATTACAACAAGCATTTTTGAAATGTGCCTATCCCACCTCCTAGATAGGATAATATCACTTCCATCTTGGAATGCATGAATGCGACTAATAAAACAAGCTTAAATTATGTTTTCTCAAGATGACTTCCCTTCTAAAGAAATTCAAGATCAACATAATGCTCTCATAGTTGTCTTTATGAATGGTAGTCTTTTCAAAGAAATTTGATTGATAATGGCTCCAGACTTAATATTTGTAGCATTGACTTGTTACATGAGATAAAGGCAGATACTTCATCAATTAAACCTGATTCTTTTCCTATCTGTGGTTTTGACAATGTTGCTAAACAATATTTGGGTGTTATCACTTTGCCTATTATGGTAGGTCCTATTATTTTATCCACACCTATTTGTGTCATGCCCAATACTCTTAGCTATAATATTCTCTTAGGGAGACCATGGTTACATGCCATGCATGTTGTTCCTTTAACACGCCATCGCAAAATCAAGTTTATATACAATAAATTGATGTATACCTTTCTTACTGATGATAGACCTAATAATTGCTTACAAATTGAACATGATTCTCCTTCTATCCTTTCAACATTTAAACACAACACATCTCCCAACAATACTTCTCCTTCAACAACCCTTTTAGATGCTTGGGGTTCATTAGAGTTTATGCCATCTTTTTCAGGTGAATATAAACTTTTTAATGTCAACACGAGATCCTTCAAGGGACCTAATGTGTCATTGATTCAACCCAATTCTCAAAATAATTCAACTCACAATCTCAAATATGGTTTAGGATGTCTGTGACAAAGCATTGAGAATAGTGAGAAACCTATTGAAGCTTTTGGGGTTGAGTATCCTCCTTTGTCAACATCCTCTCCTTTATTATCCAACACTTCTTCTATATCTACCTTCAATCAAGAAATCATTTTGCCTAACCTTCTATTCTAAGGTGATTACTCAACTAAAACAAAAAAAGATGCATAGTTAAAATCTTATGGATCTTCCTTTTTGCATGTATCAAGCCTTGCATTACAAAATTCAACAACTTATTGATAATGACAGCATTCACATAACATGTCTCAATGAGTTAATTTTCAATCCTGGTTTCTTTGAACAACATTTAAGTACCTATTATGTTGCTCCACACTATGCGACATTCTTAGCCTATCCTTTGGGGGCTCATTGTCGTACATAGTGCAATCATACTTTGTGAGTAGCATAATAGGTCCTCTCTCCCCTTATCCTTGTCTCCACACTTGGAGGGCAATGGTGTTATATCAATCTCTCTCATCCTCTCTTAGGATCCAATTTTCCCTTGGCTTTAGTGACATTTGTCTATCATGTGATATCCATCTTACATAGAAATATTGGTTTGCATTAGGGACTCTCTTCTATACAAGAGATATGCATCCTTGATCATAACCTTTTTCATTGTTCTCCATTGGATTTCCATGGTTAACAAATCCATTACTTTAGAGACTAAAAGTGTGTCATCCTTCCTTAAAGAATCCCTATGCCTAGCAATGAGGAAGGTGTATATTCTTCCCTTCTCATTCTACATCTCTTTTCAACATCCTTCAACATGATCCCTTTAACACTTCTTGCATTCATCCCTTCCTTGACCTCATAGGAGTTGTGACCTCTTTGGCTTGGACTGGGTGTTGCTTGTGGATACATTCTTGGTGTTAAAGGTGTTTTATCCTTGTTCATCTTTTTCTTAATATGTCAAAACAATACTCATTTTCCATATTGGGGGGGGGCATACATGGCCTCCTTATTGCAAATATTTTGTTTACTTTAAGCATGATAGGTAGAGTACACCAGCATAACACAACTTGCTAGGGCCAAATCACTCTCCTTTTCGCATCCTTAGAATTGGTTGAACTAGCATAACCCAAGTTGTAGTCCATTTAACATCTCATTTGCATATATTTTCAGGATCGGTTGACTAGCATAACACAATTTGCTAGTTAACCCATGAAAAGGATAGGCCAAATGGTCTACCATAACACAATTTGCTAGACCATTTCCCCCTCTCTCTCTCTCTCTCTCTCTCTCTCTCTCTCTCTCATATCTATCTCTCATGGATCACCTAGCGCAAAATAATTGCCTAGCCTGTGTTATCCATGATTGTCTTTTCTCTCCTCCATGATTCCAAAACATAACCCACTTTACTATTTGATTGAATCACGAAGTCTTATCTTATCTTTTATGTGTGATCTTGCTCTTTTTAGGCGACTAGTTGTACTTTTGCAATAGCTTTCCAAGCATGATGATAGCGATTGAGACATTTTCTTCAGCAAGGTCTCTTCAACTAGTTGACTTGGAATCTTAGTAAGCTCTAGAACTTTGTTATTTTTTTCTGTGTCCTTGCATATGGATGTACAAGATAAGATCCTTTATTTGGGGGCTTATGTCTTTAAACTTAACAATATCTTATCTCTTTGCAGTTTGCTCATGATCTTCATCTTTCTCTCTCTCTTTCTACTACTTTACCATGAGCATGAGGTGGCCTCATACTCTCGGTAAAGTGGGGGCGAAATGTATCATCCTAAAAAGTAAGCACCCTTATTAGGTTCTCATTTTTAGCCCCATTTTAGTATGTGTGGGTTCCCACATTGATTTCACGTTCTTCTAGCACTTATTGGACCTTCAAATTAACATTACAAGTCCTATATTGACTTGATTTCTTCAAAGCTCAAGGTTATCCCTTATTTCTAAGTGTGCTCCTCCATTTTCCCTCCAATCAAATAGTTCATTTCCTCACCTAGGATCTATTCATTTATTTTCAACTTTCGGGATTCTTTTTGACCTCGCAACAACCTGCATTCCCCCCCCCCCCCCCCCCCCGGCCCTTTTCACCTTCCCTGACATCCCCATAAAATTTGAGCTCATTTTTCTTGGGACAGTTCAACTAATCGACTTGTCCCTGGGACATGTCAACTAGTCGAGTTGTACTTGGGGTTTTGGGCCCAAATTTTGCTTGAGGCTTGATGACAGGGTTTTCTTCCAAGATTTGATATGCAGTTGACCTTGATCAAATTTGAGCCCCAAAATGTAGGGAGTTTATTAAAAAAGGACATCCTCTCCCCTCATTTGGAATCCATCAATCAAGTGCAAGCTATCAAGAAGCCATCCATAATATCACACAATCAATCAAACAATCAAGTGAATCCTCAAGATCTTCAAGGCATTCTTCTTTCTCTTCATCAAGAATTGTGGAAAACTACAACATCCATCATTCAAGGCTTTGGTACCAAAACCTTCAGTCTTGGCAATCCCCTTCCGAATGAATAATCAGAAATTGCCCCGTTGCTTGGCCTTCCTTGGAGTCTTGCAGCTCCTCACTAAATTCAAGTGCTTATTGACGTGCCCATTGCACTTCAAGTTAAATCGATGTTATTTCAATTTCAAAAGGCAAAACTGAAATAGCACAAGATAATGCAATTAATACAGAGAAAAAAGTGTTGGGATAACGAATTCTCAAGAGATACTCTCCTTGTGGTCTCCCAACATTGGATTAGTTGTAACTTGTTCTTTCATATTCCCTGTTGGCTGAGCAGCTATTCATTTTGTTCAAGCATTCCTCTTCTTTTGATTTTCCTATTCTCTATCTCTTCCAGCTTTTCAATCAACAGATAAACAGCCTTCCTGAAAAATAGATCAATGCAATGAGACATTCATGCTATTATAAAACATGTCCTTAGCTCTGATGCATGATATACATCTGATTTTATGAAGTCAACAGCTGGGCCTAGCTCTCAAACACAAATAAAACCCTCTTTAGAAACTGAAAATTAAACCTGATTTTTTCGTCGAACAACAAATCTGACTTAATGCACCTTGTCACAGTGCAGGCCCTTGCTTACAGCTTTATTCACTTCAACATTACCAATAATCTCCACAAGAACATTGTCCTTGTTTAAAATGATGAAACCGACTTGCATCTCTTACAACAATTTCTCTTGAAACAATTTTGGAGATAAATTTGGCTGCAGTGTGGCAGTCAATACATACTCGAAGGTTCTTCACAACTCGAATAGTTGTTCCAGGAGGCATGTTCATCAATCCAAATGCAATCGCCAACTTCTCACTATGTTGGCAAAGGAATGTTTCTCTTTCCTCTTCTTCCACGTCATTTAGTGCATGTCTTGAATCCGGAAAATACCCTGCTGCTTTCATCTCCCAAGACAATTTCTCTAGCTTTGCATAGATCCCTCGTGCTTGGGGATGTGATCTGTCTCCAACACAAAAAACGTGTAAAATTTTATGGACTTGAATCCAACTACATCCAGGAATCTTTTTTACTCCTCTATCTTTCATCATTCTTCTCACCTTTAGAGCATCGGCCCACCTGCCAATTTCTGCATAAATGTCTGAGAGCAGAACATAAGGGGCATCATTTTTAGGATCCAGCGTAAAAAGGAAAGTGGCTGCAAACACTCCAAGGCTAATATTCTTATTTGATCTACAAGCGCCGAGCAAACACATCCAAAGAATCGCTGTAGGTTTAGTTGGTATTTTAATGAGAAAGTTGAGAGCTTCATCAAGATAGCCAGCACGCCCAAGAAGGTCAACCATGCATACATAGTGATCCATTGTAGGCATAATGCAATGAGAGTATCTCATGTCATTGAAATGATTACAGCCTTCATCCACTAAACCTGCATGGCTGCATGCAAACAAAATACAAACAAAGCTTACATGGTCAGGGTAAAATTTAGAATGCTTCATTAGTTCATAGAGTTTGAGAGCATCCCTGCCATAGCCTTGCATTGCATATCCAGCAATCATTGCATTCCACGAGACCACATTTTGTTGAAACATTTTGTCAAACATTTTTCGTGCCTTATGTACACTTCCACATCTCGCATACATGACTATCAGGGAATTTGAGACTGCCGAACCTGACAAAAATCCATTTTTGATTATTTTTTGATGAAAATCCATACCATGTTCCAAAGTTCCTATCCTAGCACAAGCTGGGAGAATGCTGACAAAAGTTGTAGAGTTTGGCTTTACACCTGCCAATTGCATTTGCTTCAATGTCTCCAAAGCCTTTTCAACAAGCCCATTCTGCCCATATGCTGCAATCATTGCATTCCATGAGACCACATCTCGTTGAGACATTTTCTCAAACAGTTGACATGCTTTCTTCATAGTTCCACATTTGGCATACATCCCTAGAAGCGTATTTACAACTGTAACATCTAACAAAAAACCGCATTCAATTATTCTTCGATGGAAGTCCATGCCCTGTTCCAAAGCTCCCATTTTAGCACAGGCTGGGAGTATGCTGGTAAATGTTGAGGAGTTAGGTTTTATACCTGCCAATTGCATTCGCTTAAAAATCCTTAAAACCCTTTCACCAAACCCATTTTCTGAATATCCTGCAATCAAAGCGTTCCATGAAACCACATCTCGTTGAGGCATTTCTTCGAAAAGGCTTAAAGCCTCGTCAAGAGCTCCATTTTGTGTATATCCAGCGATCATTGCATTCCAAGAGACCACATCTCTTTGAGGCATTTTTTCGAACACTTTCCTTGCTTTCAATATGCTTCCACATTTTGCATACATGCCTACCAAGGCACTGGCTACTACGACATCTAAATAATCTCCACTTTCTATTATCATATGATGAATGTCCATACCCTGTTCCAGACTTCCCATTTTCGCACAAGCTGGAAGGATGCTGGCAAAAGATGTGGAGTTTGGCTTTAGACCGGCAAATTGCATTCGCTTAAGAATCTGCAACGCCTTGTCAACAAACCCATTTTGAGCATATCCCGCAACCATTGTGTTCCATGACACCACATCTCTTCCAGGCATTTCTTTCCAAAACCTCAAAGCCTCGTCAAGAACACCATTTTGCATGTATCCTGCAATCATGGTATTCCATGATAGCACACTTCTTTGAGGCATTTTGTCGAACAGGTCCCGTGCCTTGTCTATGTACCCACATTTTGCATACATGTCTATCAGAGCATTCAAAACAACAACATCACATAGAAACCCAGTTTGGATTATGCTTCGATGGACTTTCATACCCTGTTCCAAACCTCCCAATTTAGCGTAGACTGGAAGGATTGTAGCGAACGTGAAGTGATCGGGTTGCACAGCTTTTTGTTGCATTTTATGAAAGAGTGTGACTGCCTTGAAAGGATCCCCCTGTCTTTGGTACGCTGCGATCATCACGTTCCATGACAACACGTCTGCTTCTCTCATGTCCTCCAAAATCTTATCAGCGGCCATCAAACTACCGCATCTACCATACATTTTGATAAGATTATTTTCATAGTATGTGCGTGCAAAAGAATGTACAAACATACCATCATTCTTCGATAGTTGAAGACACGTGCACAAGTGTACAAGGGGGTTTTGGAATGGAGTTGAGCAGCGTCTGGTATTGTATAATCGAAATGTCATTGAAAAACTATTGCATTACAGCCATTTGTTACACTACTCAAATGTGATATCAATATCAGACAACCATCGTCTTGCTCTGTGGATGAAATATGGTTATATACGGAAGACTCCAAGTGGCAACTAAACCAAAGATTCAGCATATGAATGTTTTATATTGGTGGCATCAAATATCAACTCATTGTTTTTTCACTACACTTTCTAGCTATTAGTTCAGCTTCGCGAGTTGTGCAGGAAATTTTTAAGCTATGGTCTTAAACGATATTATTAGCAATTGTACTTCAATAAGGTGCAATGGTTATATAGATGGGAAGATATATTCGGGTAATATCTTGAAGGGAGGGGAAAAATTAATCACTCACTCAAGTAACAATCTTCCAAAAAATTTATCAATCAAAATTTACAATTACAAACAACAAATCAAATTCACATAAATTGAAATGAATTTTGTAGCCTTCAAATGATAAAAACCTTACAAAGTATTAGCAAATATGATATACAAATGTTGGTAAAATGTATGAAATATTGAGAGTTTGTCTTTTGTGAGTGTGATGGGACAAACCTAAAGCTTCTTTGGTAGGCTCTTCTCATAAAAGCATCTTGAACGTTAGATGTTCTAAGCAACCCAAATATAAAATTGGATGAAACCACGATAATTTTAAATAATGAAAAACATTTCGATAACAATTGCACAATAGTAGGAACTTCTACATTGAAGACTATCACAAACAGGAAAATGACAAGATTATACCATGGCTTCTTTCAATTTTAATGTGATTATTAGATACTACACTATATTAGCCAAAACAGAAAGTTGAGGTACCCAACAGATGTCCTTGTGATGAAACAAGGTTTTCTTATGTGTTAATGAAAGGCAAATATTCAGATGTAGAGCATAAAAATGGCAGACAAATTTATTTGCATCTCAAATGCAAATGAGAGAAGAGATGTCTCTAGATAATGGAAGCAATAACTATTTTTTTGTTATTGCAACCATGTTACCAATTTCAATAGCATTTTCAACAATAATAGTCTAAAATGGATCGATATGAATAAAATGTCTCTTCGTGTCCTAGAGAGAAATGGTCAATTACATCATTGCTACAAGGCTAATAATGATGATTATCTCAAAATACCTGGTGCTTGCTAGAATAATCCAAATAACCCTCCAAGTGGATAAGATCTTTTCAGGATTTCTCTAGTGCATCTCAAAAGCCAACTTTATGCTACTGTGTCCATAATTAGGGATCCATTAACTTTAAAAATAAAAAGAAAGAGAAGAGCAATATTTTCTATAGTTCAATAACATTATGCAAGGTGTACAACACGTGAATTTATCATTAAACTTAATTCAAATCTCTTTTCTTATTGGGTTATTTTTGTCAAATCTCTACTTCCACTTCAAGAAATTATTATTAAATGATTAGGTTTTCTCCATATTTGAGAGGGATATCTCCCTTTTATGATGGAGGTATGCATAAATTTTTGTCCATCTTAAATATGACAGGACACAAAAAGAGTAATAAAAAAGAGAGGGAAAACTTGGAAACTTAGATGAGAGACACATAAGAATAGTCATTTGAAGCATAAGAATAGTATAAAAACCCATGAGGAATAGAAAAGGGCACGAAGTTCTACATAATATACAGAGTAAAGAAAAGGTTTAAGTTTAGATCTACGAATGACATGAGATCCCAAGAAACATCCAAAAATGCAAAGTTCTATACAAATCTTCTTCATAGTTCATAGATAAGTGCAAAGTCCCATGTGGGTATTCCTTATACAATGATGTGCCTCTTTGGAAATAAATAGTAATTAAATATTATTTTTAACAATAAATAGGTGGAACCAATAATTCACCTTTCTAATAATTTGTTTCATCTTTGAGCTTTGCAACTTATTAAATTTCAAAACTCCAAAGCAAGTGCACTTTTCACAGCCCATAAAAATAATTATCTAGTAAACTTTACATAAGATGACCTAATAATAAATACTTAATTATTAAATGATTTTTATGGGCATGTGCTTATTATTGTGTTGTGTCCAACAACTCATCTGCAAAATTTGTAGGTTAAATTTTCTAAGACATTTTGTGTGTATTGGTTGTAGGTGAGCATTCTTTTAAAGCATTTTTCTCAAATAACGCACTTGGTATATGCCTTTCATAATAATGCATTTGTCAAACAATTCTTTTGATTTGATCATGTCACTATATACTACTATTTTTACCTTTTAGTTACAAACCTAAAAAACCATTTAAGTGAGCAGATATTTCACTATTGCAACCAATATAGTTTAACTTGTTCCATCACATTTTCTACAGTACGTGTTCCCTTTTGTACTTCTATTACTCTATAAGTTCACATAGCATTCCTCTATTTCTCTTTTCTTTTTCTTTCATTTTTGCTCATATTATTACTTCTACACACTATATTCTATTCTCTTAGCCTCTAGAGTATTACACATTATATATACACTTGGATTTAATATAAAATATGAGAAAGTGTGTGTTAGGGTAATATAAAATATATCAAGTATTAATAGAAAAGTTTCCTCCTTTGTCTAGATATATCACCTCAAATACTGAGATGGGGAGTTATCTTGTTGCATTAAACACAAAATTTTGTCCCAACATCTTGTCACACAGATGGTTTTCTAGCCAATCATACTGTAGCACTTTGTTAAAAATATGATGTTGAGTTACATTAAGGATATAGTCTTGAGCCACATTAAATCCCCCATTGAAGGGGAAATAAATGGAACATAAATTCATTTTCCTCATGCTATGCTATTCCATTCTACTACTCCTAAGAATGAAGTAATAAGATAACATACAAATAAGAACCTTTGTTGATCTCCCCTTCCTACACATGAGCATTATGAGAAGTACAACCCGCAATAGTTTCTCTTTCCTCCCTATCAAGTTTAATAAACAAATGAAGCTATTTTAAATTATTTCTCCCCTACATCATCCATGTGCTTGGAATGTGGTCGACAGGAACATAGCCCATCCTTTAAAATTCTGAAGGACCTTAATCATTTTCTTCAATTTCCATTTTCCATCATAATTTTTTATGGATATGGCACCAAATATGAAATCAACAAAAATCGATTAAAATTATTCCCAAGGCAATACATCACATCAATAATAGGTGAACAAATGCTATACATTTTACAAGGCTAAGAAACCAGCCTCTTGTTCCATCTCTCTCCTTGTAGTATGTGCAACCTCTCTCTCTACTTTTTTACTCATCATTTTTGTAGCCTTAACTTTAGTTTGAATTCTTATTTTATGATTAGTAAAAATTATGTATTAATATTAATTGAAATAAAGTAGGAAAACTTAGAAACTTATCAAGTAAGTGTGAAATTTGAAACATGCCTATCCCTATTCCTATTAACTATTTGATAAAACCAATATAAATAACATAGAAAAAGCTATCATTGGCATCTAAGACTTATTGCTCTTCACAAGCATCAACAAAAATAGACAAATCACAATTTAGACTCAAACTGAGAAAGGTTGAATCCCCTATTTTGAATGATCTACTTTTATTGAAGATTGAAAACAATACACATATTTAATATTTTAGCTTACATGTAAGGAGATTTATGTCTCATATAAAAGAGTGACCTTTGTTTAAAGAAAATGGAGGCTAGTTTTGAGAACAATATTGTTGTTATTAAACATTGGAATGTCAATATTTTTTGATAGCTATAGAAAATGCCAAGAAAATATTTAAAGTATTGTCCAAACATTTGAAAATAGTTAGTAGTTAAAAAAACATATTCTTGTTTGTTTCTCATGAGATTTTTGGAGGTGAGTTTATTGATAGAGTACCTAAAGGAATCACTCTAGTTCAAATGGTTCCTCTATACTCTACCCCCGATGTTCATCATCGTGAAGCAACTAAAATCTATTTAATATTTTAAAATTAATGCATCCCAATCTTCTAACCCACTTAAAGAGAAGATATATTGTATTATTGTAGGAGTTGATGAATAAATAACCCACAACTCCTAAGAACACATGCATGCAAACACCTGTCATAGAAATAAGAGAGAAGCAAATAGGTATGGAGGCTTGGACGCATTGATCCACGAGTGAGGAGACATCCTTGATGTGCAAAAATAAAAGTTGCAATCAAATAATATTGAATGATGTTTTGAATACAAAGGAGATCAATTCTTATAAAAGAGATCTAAAACCTTAAAAGGGAAAACCCTAAAAAGAAAAAGTGCATGTAATAATAAATTTCATTATTACATGAATAATGCATGCAGGTTTAGATTTAAGATGACTAATGCATGAGTGTTTTAAATATAAAATGACTAATGCAAGAGTGTTTTAAATATAAACGACTAATGCAAATGCATAAAGTGAAATCTTAAGAAGGGAGTAAAGTTAATTTAATTAACATAATTAAATTAATACTTTACTCTAACACCCCCCCTTAAGATGAGCGAGAATGCAGCTACGAACAATGCAAGAAGAAAGCAAAGAAAACTATAGTGCTAAAAGAAAATGGGTCCCGACAACATGGCCTGATGAGGTACCCAATTACAAAAGAAAGTCTCTGTAAAAGAGGAGAAATAGAGAAAATCACATGGGAAAAAACACTACTCCAAAAAGAGACGAAGACTAGTCTGAAGGACTAAAGAAGGCTCCAAAACTAGGGAACGTTCCAGAAAATAAGAACAAGGATAAACATGTAGAATGTCACTGAAGCAAGAAGCTGCAAACTTTGTCAAGAAGTAACTGCTGATCTGAAGATCCTCCATTGAAATATGACCAGGTAGAGAAGACTGTACAATATGCATGAGTGCCCTCAAATGACACTACTTGAATCAGGAGGAAAACAACTGAAATCAAAGATATAAATGACATAAAACAATAAGTCCTAAAGAGCTGATCAAACAAAGATGGAAGAGTGCATCCAAAAAATAGGAAAGAAAGAGTGTCCATATGGTAAATGATCCATCTCACCGAAATGCATAGGTACCCATCCACTTCATACTCCTAGTACATAGGAACAACTACTAAATACATAGCTCACTTTATTGAACCAAAGAAGCAAAAGAACGATCACTAGAAACCCCCCCATAATGCTAACAAGGGAAAGGTGATAGGTATAGTGAAAATGTTGCCAATAAGAACTACATCATGAAGAACCAGGAACATCGAAGGTGTAGAGAGAGTAGAAACACAAATAAAGATATCATGAGGCTAATGTCATGTAAGGAACACTCACTTGACAAAGGTAGATGGAAAAAAAGGCAAACATCAAACCCCCCATGATATTTTATAATGTAGTGCAAGTACAAATAGTATGAACATGTGCAAGATCCCAAGCACGCAATAGAATGACACTTTATCTCAGTGTGTTTTCATAAAAGAACAATACAAAATGATGTATACACTACTCAAAGAAGAGTGAAAGGCTTCTGAAACAAAAGAACAACCAAATAAGTGTCATTCTACAAAACAAAGAGATTCCCAGACCTGAAACATCCAAGTTATTCACCAGAGTGCAGAAATGCATAAAATTAAATAAAATATACGTAGAGCATAAGCTGGAAAAATGACTCACAACACTGGAAAGATAACATAATAAGTTTTCCAAGAACATATCGTTTGCCCAAAATGGATTCTAGATGCGCAAGATAGAGCTCCCGGAGTGCAAAACTAAACATTTGGGTTTGACAGTAAAAAAAAACCATAAAACATAAAAATTCAAAAATTCAAACCTCCAGATCTAGATAGATCTCAGAAAGAGATTTTCAACAATATTTTGATTGCCTAATTTCGACACCGTATGCTCAAGTGATGAGCAAAAAACCACAAGCTTCTTTGGAGGGAACACAAAAAAAGCTCTATCTTTGAAATCCTAACTCAAAAAACCTAGTACATTTCACCCACATTTCCAACCAACATTTCCGACCAAGCATTAAAATGGTTTTGCTTGGTCGATTTATAAAAGGAATTTTTAAAAAAAAATCCATTCCCTTGTTGGTCGCAATTTCGACCAACATGGGCATATAACTTAAAACAAAAAAGGTTGTTTTCATTATATTTCATTTTGTTATTGCGAATTGCCAGAGGTGAAGGATGGTGTTTTCATTGTATTTCATTTGTTATTGCGGTACAGAGTTGAAGGAGGCTGGAAGGAGGGCATTGATCTTAAGCTCTGTTGTGGATTCCCATCTTTCAAAATTTCCTTCACCTTGCCTAGAATGTGCCCATGATGCAATTTCAATAGTTGTGACCACCTATGCATCTCAGGATTCTGTAGAGCTGAAGGAGGTTGGCAGGAGGGCATCGACACCTACGCATCTCAAGATTCCATAGAGCTAAAGGAGGTTGCAAGGAGGGCATCAACACCTACCCACCTGTAAGGGCATTTCTACCAAATTTGGATTCACCTGTAAATTTCAAAAGTTGCTAAATGTATTTGGTTTCAAAATCCCAAATGCTTTCAACACATCCCTCATTTGAAGACCGGAAAACCTTAACCAACATGACCACACATTTCTATTATGGAAATCATATTAGAGTTTGATATGACCAGCATATTAGCCCCCCATCCAACACCACACACGGATAGGGTTGTAACGTAGATAATACAGGAATTGGTTGACAATTTTTTCTAGGTATTTTCGAATCACAATTGATACATATCACATTATGTGTTGTGTCAATTCATACATTTTTTTTGTATTGTTGAATCATAGCTGATATATATCATAACCAACACTCATTGCATTCATTCTTGTACTTTCAAGAATAAACCATAGTCAAGGGTTTAAGGTTCAAAGTGTTGGAAACTGCAATTGAAACAATTATTGTATTGTCATTGATGTCAAACCTTAACTAGTGAGACAGTTGCTATCTAAGAAAGTACTATATCTATTGGTTGATGAAAAAGATTAGGGCAAGGGAGATAACAATAGCACCTAAGGAAAGGTTGAGTTATTTGATACTTCAATGAGTACTTGATTATTTGGCACTATGATGAGATAATGTATTGTTTATATAAGTAAAAAGAAAAACTGAAGAAGTAGGTTTAACAGAGAAAAAGTGAATAAATTTAGTTTAAGCCAAGTGATGTTAGTGTCAACAGAGTGCTAGTATATGCCGAGTAAATCTAGTGTTGACCGAACATCAGTTTATGTCCACCGACAGGAAATTACTGAGCAAGACAGTGTTTGCCGAGGAAGACAGTTTGTAGAGATGACAGAGTTACATTGTGATGACCAAGGAGATGAACACAGTATTGACCAAGCGTCATCAATTTACATTTGCAGGAAGAATTCGGATTTCCAGTCGACACAATTGAATTCTTGGGTTATGTAAATCGTGTTGACTTTATTAATTGATTATATGAAGAATTTAATGCATGGTAAATTATTTTATTGTGATTTCAATAAGGAGATTGAAGATGTTTCTAGAAGGATGTATGAAGGACTTAAATGTTGGAAGGATCCATTGGATCTAACCTAATCTAAGATCTACAGAGGAGATTAAGAGGCAAAAGACAGATCTACCTTTTTGGAGAAGTATAAAGGAAACCTAATGTGAGGTTATAGAGTATGCTAGTGATGTTGATATTATTGACTGATAAGTCTAAGAAGAAGGCTGAAGGTGAAGATTAGAGTTGTGATTGCTTGAAGTGAATTATGAGCAGATCGGAGATGGAGATGGAAATGATACTTAGTCAGTAAATCAACATATATGTGCGAACTGGATCTAATATCCACAAAGTGAGTTGTATATTTTATAAATTAGAAACTAATACTACTTTCTAACCATTGCAACATTCAAAATACTTTAATCAAGGTTGACCTAATAGTCATTGATAAATCCTTTCATCAAGGTGGCATTCTAATGGAATGTACTCAAGTCCTTTGTTCATGCCACTCCTAACAAGGTGATTGAAATACTTTAACAAGGTCACACCTAATAATCTGTTTGTAAGCCTTTAACAAGGTTGACTTTTCACCGATCTCACTTCAGAAAAGTGAAAATATCAGTAACATGTCACAAAGTGGTTTTTCCCAAATTGAATTTCCACTATAAGTCCTAGTGTCGTACTTCTTTCCATTCCATATGCTTCCATATTTTGCACACATGCCTACCAAGGCACTGGCTGCTACGACATCTAAATAACCTCCACTTTCTATTATCATATGATGAATGTCCATACCCTGTTCCAGACTTCCCATTTTCGCACAAGCTGGAAGGATGCTGGCAAAAGATGTGGAGTTTGGCTTTAGACCGGAAAATTGCCTTCGCTTAAGAATCTGCAATGCCTTGTCAACAAACCCATTTTGAGCATATCCCGCAACCATTGTGTTCCATGACACCACATCTCTTCCAGGCATTTCTTTCCAAAACCTCAAAGCCTCGTCAAGAACACCATTTTGCATGTATCCTGCAATCATGGTATTCCATGATAGCACACTTCTTTGAGGCATTTTGTCGAACAGGTCCCGTGGCTTGTCTATGTACCCACATTTTGCATACATGTCTATCAGAGCATTCAAAACAACATCACATAGAAACCCAGTTTGGGTTATGCTTCGATGGACTTTCATACTCTGTTCCAAACCTCCCAATTTAGCGTAGACTGGAAGGATTGTAGCGAACGTGAAGTGATCGGGTTGCACAGCTTTTTGTTGCATTTTATGAAAGAGTGTGACTGCCTTGAAAGGATCCCCCTGTCTTTGGTACGCTGCGATCATCACGTTCCATGACAACACGTCTGCTTCTCTCATGTCCTCCAAAATCTTATCAGCGGCCATCAAACGACCGCATCTACCATACATTTTGATAAGATTATTTTCATAGTATGTGCGTGCAAAAGAATGTACAAACATACCATCATTCTTCGATAGTTGAAGACACGTGCACAAGTGTACAAGGGGGTTTTGGAATGGAGTTGAGCAGCGTCTGGTATTGTATAATCGAAATGTCATTGAAAAACTATTGCATTACAGCCATTTGTTACACTACTCAAATGTGATATCAATATCAGACAACCATCGTCTTGCTCTGTGGATGAAATATGGTTATATACGGAAGACTCCAAGTGGCAACTAAACCAAAGATTCAGCATATGAATGTTTTATATTGGTGGCATCAAATATCAACTCATTGTTTTTTCACTACACTTTCTAGCTATTAGTTCAGCTTCGTGAGTTGTGCAGGAAATTTTTAAGCTATGGTCTTAAACGATATTATTAGCAATTGTAATATTATTAGCAATTGTACTTCAATAAGGTGCAATGGTTATATCGATGGGAAGATATATTCGGGTAATATCTTGAAGGGAGGGGAAAAATTAATCACTCACTCAAGTAACAATCTTCCAAAAAATTTATCAATCAAAATTTACAATTACAAACAACAAATCAAATTCACATAAATTGAAATGAATTTTGTAGCCTTCAAATGATAAAAACCTTACAAAGTATTAGCATATATGATATACAAATGTTGGTAAAATGTATGAAATATTGAGAGTTTGTCTTTTGTGAGTGTGATGGGACAAACCTAAAGCTTCTTTGGTAGGCTCTTCTCATAAAAGCATCTTGAACGTTAGATGTTCTAAGCAACCCAAATATAAAATTGAATGAAACCACGATAATTTTAAAAAATGAAAAACATTTCGATAACAATTGGACAATAGTAGGAACTTCTACATTGAAGACTATCACAAACAGGAAAATGACAAGATTATACCATGGCTTCTTTCAATTTTAATGTGATTATTAGATACTACACTATATTAGCCAAAACAGAAAGTTGAGGTACCCAACAGATGTCCTTGTGATGAAACAAGGTTTTCTTATGTGTTAATGAAAGGCAAATATTCAGATGTAGAGCATAAAAATGGCAGACAAATTTATTTGCATCTCAAATGCAAATGAGAGAAGAGATGTCTCTAGATAATGGAAGCAATAACTATTTTTTTTGTTATTGCAACCATGTTACCAATTTCAATAGCATTTTCAACAATAATAGTCTAAAATGGATCGATATGAATAAAATGTCTCTTCGTGTCCTAGAGAGAAATGGTCAATTACATCATTGCTACAAGGCTAATAATGATGATTATCTCAAAATACCTGGTGCTTGCTAGAATAATCCAAATAACCCTCCAAGTGGATAAGATCTTTTCAGGATTTCTCTAGTGCATCTCAAAAGCCAAATTTATGCTACTGTGTCCATAATTAGGGATCCATTAACTTTAAAAACAAAACGAAAGAGAAGAGGAATATTTTCTATAGTTCGATAACATTATGCAAGGTGTACAACACGTGAATTTATCATTAAACTTAATTCAAATCTCTTTTCTTATTGGGTTATTTTTTTCAAATCTCTACTTCCAAATCAAGAAATTATTATTAAATGATTAGGTTTCCTCTATATTTGAGAGGGATATCTCCCTTTTATGATGGAGGTATGCATAAATTTTTGTCCATCTTAAATATGACAGGACACAAAAAGAGTAATAAAAAATAGAGGGAAAACTTGGAAACTTAGATGAGAGAAACATAAGAATAGTCATTTGAAGCATAAGAATAGTATGAAAACCCATGAGGAATAGAAAAGGGCACGAAGTTCTACATAATATACAGAGTAAAGAAAAGGTTTAAGTTTAGATCTAGGAATGACATGAGATCCCAAGAAACATCCAAAAATGCAAAGTTCTAGACAAATCTTCTTCATAGTTCATAGATAAGTGCAAAGTCCCATGTGGGTATTCCTTATACAATGATGTGCCTCTTTGGAAATAAATAGTAATTAATATTATTTTTAACAATAAATAGGTGGAACCAATAATTCACCTTTCTAATAATTTGTTTCATCTTTGAGCTTTACAACTTATTAAATTACAAAACTCCAAAGCAAGTGCACTTTTCACAGCCCATAAAAATAATTATCTAGTAAACTTTACATAAGATGACCTAATAATAAATACTTAATTATTAAATGATTTTTATGGGCATGTGCTTATTATTGTGTTGTGTCCAACAACTCATCTGCAAAATTTGTAGGTTAAATTTTCTAAGACATTTTGTGTGTATTGGTTGTAGGTGAGCATTCTTTTAAAGCATTTTTCTCAAATAACGCACTTGGTATATGCCTTTCATAATAATGCATTTGTCAAACAATTCTTTTGATTTGATCATGTCACTATATACTACTATTTTTACCTTTTAGTTACAAACCTAAAAAACCATTTAAGTGAGCAAATATTTCACTAATGCAACCAATATAGTTTAACTTGTTCCATCACATTTTCTATAGTACGTGTTCCCTTTTGTACTTCTATTACTCTATAAGTTCACATAGCATTCCTCTATTTCTCTTTTCTTTTTCTTTCATTTTTGCTCATATTATTACTTCTACACACTATATTCTATTCTCTTAGCGTCTAGAGTATTACACATTATATATACACTTGGAAAATATAAAATATGAGAAAGTGTGTGTTAGGGTAATATAAAATATATCAAGTATTAATAGAAAAGTTTCCTCCTTTGTCTAGATATATAACCTCAAATACTGAGATGGGGAGTTATCTTGTTGCATTAAACACAAAATTTTGTCCCAACATCTTGTCACACAGATGGTTTTCTAGCCAATCATACTGTAGCACTTTGTTAAAAATATGATGTTGAGTTACATTAAGGATATAGTCTTGAGCCACATTAACTCCCCCATTGAAGGGGAAATAGATGGAACATAAATTCATTTTCCTCATGCTATGCTATTCCATTCTACTACTCCTAAGAATGAAGTAATAAGATAACATACAAATAAGAACCTTTGTTGATCTCCCCTTCCTACACATGAGCATTATGAGAAGTACAACCCGCAATAGTTTCTCTTTCCTCCCTATCAAGTTTAATAAACAAATGAAGCTATTTTAAATTATTTCTCCCCTACATCATCCATGTGCTTGGAATGTGGTTGACAGGAACATAGCCCATGCTTTAAAATTCTGAAGGACCTTAATCATTTTCTTCAATTTCCATTTTCCATCATAAATTTTTATGAATATGGCACCAAATATGAAATCAACAAAAATAGATTAAAATTATTCCCAAGGCAATACATCACATCAATAATAGGTGAACAAATGCTATACATTTTACAAGGCTAAGAAACTAGCCTCTTGTTCCATCTCTCTCCTTGTAGTATGTGCAACCTCTCTCTCTACTTTTTTACTCATCATTTTTGTAGCCTTAGCTTTAGTTTGAATTCTTATTTTATGATTAGTAAAAATTATGTATTAATATTAATTGAAATAAAGTAGGAAAACTTAGAAACTTATCAAGTAAGTGTGAAATTTGAAACATGCCTATCCATATTCCTATTAACTATTTGATAAAACCAATATAAATAACATAGAAAAAGATGTCATTGGCATCTAAGACTTATTGCTCTTCACAAGCATCAACAAAAATAGACAAATCATAATTTAGACTCAAACTAAGAAAGGTTGAATCCCCTATTTTGAATGATCTACTTTTATTCAAGATTGAAAACAATACACATATTTAATATTTTATCTTACATGTAAGGAGATTTATGTCTCATATAAAAGAGTGACCTTTGTTTAAAGAAAAGGGAGGCTATTTTTGAGAACAATATTGTTGTTATTAAACATTGGAATGTCAATATTTTTTGATAGCTATAGAAAATGCCAAGAAAATATTTAAAGTATTGTCCAAACATTTGAAAATAGTTAGTAGTTAAAAAAACATATTCTTGTTTGTTTCTCATGAGATTTTTGGAGGTGAGTTTATTGATAGAGTACCTAAAGGAATCACTCTAGTTCAACTGGTTCCTCTATACTTTACACCCGATCTTCATCATCGTGAAGCCGCTAAAATCTATTTAAGATTTTAAAATTAATGCATCCCAATCTTCTAACCCACTTAAAGATAAGATATATTGTATTATTGTAGGAGTTGATGAATAAATAACCCACAACTCCTAAGAACACATGCATGCAAACACCTGTCATAGAAAGAAGAGAGAAGCAAATAGGTATGGAGGCTTGGATGCATTGATCCACGAGTGAGGAGACATCCTTGATGTGCAAAAATAAAAGTTGCAATCAAATAATATTGAATGATGTTTTGAATACAAAGGAGATCAATTCTTATAAAAGAGATCTGAAACCCTAAAAGGGAAAACCCTAAAAAGAAAAAGAGCATGTAATAATAAATTTGATTATTACATGACTAATGCATGCAGGTTTATATTTAAGACGACTAATGCATGAGTGTTTTAAATATAAAATGATTAATGCAAGAGTGTTTTAAATATAAATGACTAATGCAAATGCATAAAGTGAAATCTTAAGAAGGGAGTAAAGTTAATGTAATTAACATAATTAAATTAATACTTTACTCTAACACCCCCCCTTAAGATGAGCGACAATGCAGCTACGAACAATGCAAGCAGAAAGCAAAGGAAACTATAGTGCTGAAAGAAAATGGGTCCCGACAACATGGCCTGATGAGGTACCCAATTACAAAAGAAAGTCTCTGTAAAAGAGGAGAAATAGAGAAAATCACATGGGAAAAAACTCTACTCCAAAAAGAGACGAAGACCAGTCTGAAGGACTAAAGAAGGCTCCAAAACTAGGGAACATTCCAGAAAATAAGAACAAGGATAAACATGTAGAACTTCACTAAAGCAAGAAGCTACAAACTCTGTTAAGAAGTAACTGCTGATCTGAAGATCCTCCATTGAAATATGACCAGGTAGAGAAGACTGTACAATATGAATGAGTGCCCTCAAATGACACTACTTGAATCAGGAGGAAAACAAAGAAAAACAACTGAACTCAAAGATATAAATGACATAAAACAATAAATCCTAAAGAGCTGATCAAACAAAGATGGAAGAGTGCATCCAAAAAATAGGAAAGAAAGAGTGTCCATATGGTAAATGATCCATCTCACTAAAATGCATAGGTACCCATCCACTTCATACTCCTAGTACATAGGAACAAATACTATATACATAGCTCACTTTATTGAACCAAGGAAGCAAAAGAACGATCACTAGAAACCCCCCCATAATGCTAACAAGGGAAAGGTGACAGGTAGAGAGAAAATGTTGCCAATAAGAACTACATCATGAAGAACCAGGAACATCGAAGGTGTAGAGAGAGTAGAAACACAAATAAAGATATCATGAGGCTAATGTCATGTAAGGAACACTCACTTGACAAAGGTAGATGGAAAAAAAGGCAAACATCAAACCCCCCATGATATTTTATAATGTAGTGCAAGTACAAATAGTATGACCATGTGCAAGATCCCAAGCATGCAATAGAATGACACTTTATCTTAGTGTGTTTTCATAAAAGAATAATACAAAATGATGTATACACTACTCAAAGAAGAGTGAAAGGCTTCTGAAATGAAAGAACAACCAAATAAGTGTCATTCTACAAAACAAAGAGATTCCCATACCTGAAACATCCAAGTTATTCACCAGAGTGCAGAAATGCATAAAATTAAATAAAATATACCTAGAGCATAAGATGGAAAAATGACTCACAACACTGGAAAGATCACATAATAAGATTTCCAACAACATATCGTTTGCCCAAAATGGAGTCTAAATGCGCAAGATAGAGCTCCCGGAGTGCAAAACTAAACATTTGGGTTTGACAGTAAAAAAAAACCATAAAACTTAAAAATTCAAAAATTCAAACCTCCAGATCTAGATAGATCTCAGAAAGAGATTTCCAACAATATCTTGATTGCCTAATTTCGACACCATATGCTCAAGTGATGAGCAAAACACCACAAGCTTCTCTGGAGGGAACACAAAAATAGCTCTACCTTTGAACTCCTAATGCAAAAAACCTAGTACATTTCACCCACATTTCCAACCAGCATTTCCGACCAAGCATTAAAATGGTTTTGTTTGGTCGGTTTATAAAAGAATTTTTTTTTAAAAAATCCATTCCCTTGTTGGTCGCAATTTCGACCAACATGGGCATATAACTTAAAACAAAAAAGGTTGTTTTCATTATATTTCATTTTGTTATTGTGAATTGCCAGAGGTGAAGGATGGTGTTTTCATTGTATTTCATTTGTTATTGCGTTGCAGAGTTGAAGGAGGCTGGAAGGAGGACTTTGATCTTAAGCTCTGTTGTGGATTCCCATCTTTCAAAATTTCCTTCCCCTTGCCTAGAATGTGCCCATGATGCAATTTCAATAGTTGTGACCACCTATGCATCTCAGGATTCTGTAGAGCTGAAGGAGGTTGGCAGGAGGGCATCAACACCTACGTATCTCAAGATTCCATAGAGCTAAAGGAGGTTGGAAGGAGGGCATCAACACCTACCCACTTGTAAGGGCATTTCTACCAAATTTGGATTCACCTGTAAATTTCAAAAGTTGCTAAATGTATTTGGTTTCAAAATCCCAAATGCTTTCAACACATCCCTCATTTGGAGACCCGCAAAAATTAACCAACATGACTACACATTTCTATTATGGAAATCATATTAGAGTTTGATATGACCAGCATATTAGCCCCCCATCCAACACCACACAAGGATAGGGTTGTAACGTAGATAATACAGGAATTGGTTGACAATTTTTTCTAGGTATTTTCGAATCACAATTGATACATATCACATTATGTGTTGTGTCAATTCATACATTTTTTTTATTGTTGAATCATAGCTTATATATATCATAACCAACACTCATTGCATTCATTCTTGTACTTTCAAGAATAAACCCTAGTCAAGGGTTTAAGGTTCAAAGTGTTGGAAACTGCAATTGAAACAATTATTGTATTGTCATTGATGTCAAACCTTAACTGGTGAGACATTTGCTATCTAAGAAAGTACTATATCTATTGGTTGATGAAAAAGATTAGGGCAAGGGAGATAACAATAGCACCTAAAGAAAGGTTGAGTTATTTGATACTTCAATGAGTATTTGATTATTTGGCACTATGATGAGATAATGTATTGTTTATCTAAGTAAGAAGAAAAACTGAAGAAGTAGGCTTAACAGAGAAAAAGTGAATAAATTTAGTTTAAGCCAAGTGATGTTAGTGTCAACCGAGTGCTAGTATATGCCGAGTAAATCTAGTGTTTACCCAACATCAGTTTATGTCCACCGATAGGAAATTACCAAGCAAGACAGTGTTTGCTGAGGAAGACAGTTTGTAGAGATGACCGAGTTACATTGTGATGACCAAGGAGATGAACATAGTATTGATCAAGTGTCAGCAATTTACATTTGAAGGAAGAATTCGGATTTCTAATCGACACAATTGAGTTCTTGGGTTATGTAAATTGTGTTGACTTTATTAATTGATTATATGAAGAATTTAATGCATGGTAAATTATTTTATTGTGATATCAATAAGGAGATTGAAGATGTTTCTAGAAGGATGTATGAAGGACTTAAATGTTGGAAGGATCCATTGGATCTAACCTAATCTAAGATCTACAGAGGAGATTAAGAGGCAAAAGACAGATCTACCTTTTTGGAGAAGTATAAAGGAAACCTAATGTGAGGTTATAGAGTATGCTGGTGATGTTGATGTTATTGACTGATAAGTCTAAGAAGAAGGCTGAAGGTGAAGATTAGAGTTGTGATTGCTTGAAGTGAATTATGAGCAGATCAGAGATGGAGATGGAAATGATACTTAGTCAGTAAATCAACATATATGTGCGAACTGGATCTAATATCCACAAACTGAGTTTTATATTTTATAAATTAGAAACTAATACTACTTTCTAACCATTGGAACATTCAAAATGCTTTAATCAAGGTTGACCTAATAGTCATTGACAAATCCTTTAATCAAGGTGGCATTCTAATGGAATGTACTCAAGTCCTTTGATCATGCCACTCCTAACAAGGTGATTGAACTCCTTTAACAGGGTGACACCTAATAGTCTGTTTGTAAGCCTTTAACAAAGTTGGCTTTTCACCGATCTCACTTTAGAAGAGTGAAAATATTAGTAACATGTTAGAAAGTGGTTTTTCCCAAATTGGGTTTCCACTATAAATCCTAGTGTCATCCTTTTTTCCATTCTATATGCTTCCACATTTTGCATACATTCCTACCAAGGCACTGGCTACTAGGACATCTAAATAACCTCCACTTTCTATTATCATATGATGAATGTCCATACCCTGTTCCGGACTTCCAATTTTCGCACAAGCTGGAAGGATGCTGGCAAAAGATGTGGAGTTTGGCTGTAGACCGGAAAATTGCATTCGCTTAAGAATCTGCAACGCCTTGTCAACAAACCCATTTTGAGCATATCCCGCAACAATTATGTTCCATGACACCACATCTCTTCCAGGCATTTCTTTCCAAAACCTCAAAGCCTCATCAAAAACACCATTTTGCATGTATCCTGCAATCATGGTATTCCATGATAGCACACTTCTTTGAGGCATTTTGTCGAACAGGTCCCGTGCCTTGTCTATGCACCCACATTTTGCATACATGTCTATCAGACCATTCAAAACAACAACATCACATAGAAACCCAGTTTCGATTATGCTTTGGTGGACTTTCATACCCAGTTCCAAACATCCCTATTTAGCGTAGACTGGAAGGATTGTAGCGAACGTGAAGTGATTAAGTTGCACATCTTTTTGTTGCATTTTATGAAAGAGTGTGACTGCCTTGAAAGGATCCCCCTGTCTTTGGTACGCTGCGATCATCACGTTCCATGACAACACGTCTGCTTCTCTCATGTCCTCCAAAATCTTATCAGCGGCCATCAAACTACCGCATCTACCATACATTTTGATAAGATTATTTTCATAGTATGTGTGTGCAAAAGAATGTAAAAACATACCATCATTCTTCGATAGTTGAAGACACGTGCACAAGTGTACAAGGGGGTTTTGGAATGGAGTTGAGCAGCGTCTGGTATTGTATAATCGAAATGTCATTGAAAAACTATTGCATTACAGCCATTTGTTACACTACTCAAATGTGATATCAATATCAGACAACCATCGTCTTGCTCTGTGGATGAAATATGGTTATATACGGAAGACTCCAAGTGGCAACTAAACCAAAGATTCAGCATATGAATGTTTTATATTGGTGGCATCAAATATCAACTCATTGTTTTTTCACTACACTTTCTAGCTATTAGTTCAGCTTCGTGAGTTGTGCAGGAAATTTTTAAGCTATGGTCTTAAATGATATTATTAGCAATTGTACTTCAATAAGGTGCAATGGTTATATCGATGGGAAGATATATTCGGGTAATATCTTGAAGGGAGGGGAAAAATTAATCACTCACTCAAGTAACAATCTTCCAAAAAATTTATCAATCAAAATTTACAATTACAAACAACAAATCAAATTCACATAAATTGAAATGAATTTTGTAGCCTTCAAATGATAAAAACCTTACAAAGTATTAGCAAATACGATATACAAATGTTGGTAAAATGTATGAAATATTGAGAGTTTGTCTTTTGTGAGTGTGATGGGACAAACCTAAAGCTTCTTTGGTAGGCTCTTCTCATAAAAGCATCTTGAACATTAGATGTTCTAAGCAACCCAAATATAAAATTGGATGAAACCACGATAATTTTAAATAACAAAAAAAATTTTGATAACAATTGCACAATAGTAGGAACTTCTACATTGAAGACTATCACAAACAGGAAAATGACAAGATTATACCATGGCTTCTTTCAATTTTAATGTGATTATTAGATACTACACTATATTAGCCAAAACAGAAAGTTGAGGTACCGAACAGATGCCCTTGTGATGAAACAAGGTTTTCTTATGTGTTAATGAAAGGCAAATATTCAGATGTAGAGCATAAAAATGGCAGACAAATTTATTTGCATCTCAAATGCAAATGAGAGAAGAGATGTCTCTAGATAATGGAAGCAATAACTATTTTTTTTGTTATTGCAACCATGTTACCAATTTCAATAGCATTTTCAACAATAATAGTCTAAACTGGATCAATATGAATAAAATGTCTCTTCGTGTCCTAGAGAGAAAGGGTCAATTACATCATTGCTACAAGGATAATAATAATGATTATCTCAAAATACCTGGTGCTTGCTAGAATAATCCAAATAACCCTCCAAGTGGATAAGATCTTTTTGGATTTCTCTAGTGCATCTCAAAAGCCAACTTTATGCTATTGTGTCCATAATTAGGGATCCATTAACTTTAAAAACAAAAAGAAAGAGAAGAGGAATATTTTCTATAGTTGGATAACATTATGCGAGGTGTGCAACACGTGAATTTATCATTAAACTTAATTCAAATCTCTTTTCTTATTGGGTTATTTTTGTCAAATCTCTACTTCCACATCAAGAAATTATTATTAAATGATTAGGTTTTCTCCATATTTGAGAGGGATATCTCTCTTTTATGATGGAGGTATGCATAAATTTTTTTCCATCTTAAATATGACAGGACACAAAAAGAGTAATAAAAAAGAGAGGGAAAACTTGGAAACTTAGATGAGAGAAACATAAGAATAGTCATTTGAAGCATAAGAATAGTATGAAAACCCATAAGGAATAGAAAAGGGCATGAAGTTCTACATAATATACAGAGAAAAGAAAAGGTTTAAGTTTAGATCTAGGAATGACATGAGATCCCAAGAAACATCCAAAAATGCAAAGTTCTATACAAATCTTCTTCATAGTTCATAGATAAGTGCAAAGTCCCATGTGGGTATTCCTTATACAATGATGTGCCTCTTTGGAAATAAATAGTAATGTAATATTATTTTTAACAATACATAGGTGGAACCAATAATTCACCTTTCTAATAATTTGTTTCATCTTTGAGCTTTGCAACTTATTAAATTACAAAACTCCAAAGCAAGTGCTCTTTTCACAGCCCATAAAAATAATCATCTAGTAAACTTTACATAAGATGACCTAATAATAAATAATTAATTATTAAATGATTTTTATGGGTATGTGCTTATTATTGTGTTGTGTCCAACAACTCATCTGCAAAATTTGTAGGTTAAATTTTCTAAGACATTTTGTGTGTATTGGTTGTAGGTGAGCATTCTTTTAAAGCATTTTTCTCAAATAATGCACTTGGTATATGCCTTTCATAATAATGCATTTGTCAAACAATTCTTTTGATTTGATCATGTCACTATATACTACTATTTTTACCTTTTAGTTACAAACCTAAAAAACCATTTAAGTGAGCAGATATTTCACTAATGCAACCAATATAGTTTAACTTGTTCCATCACATTTTCTACAGTACGTGTTCCCTTTTGGTCTTCTATTACTCTATAAGTTCACATAGCATTCCTCTATTTCTCTTTTCTTTTTCTTTCATTTTTGCTCATATTATTACTTCTACACACTATATTGTATTCTCTTAGCCTCTAGAGTATTACACATTATATATACACATGGAAAATATAAAATATGAGAAAGTGTGTGTTAGGGTAATATAAAATATATCAAGTATTAATAGAAAAGTTTCCTCCTTTGTCTAGATATATAACCTCAAATACTGAGATGGAGAGTAATGTTGTTGCATTAAACACAAAATTTCGTCCCAACATCTTGTCACACAAATGGTTTTATAGCCAATCATACAGTAGCACTTTGTTAAAAATATGATGTTGAGTTACATTAAGGACATAGTCTTGAGCCACATTAACTCCCCCATTGTAGGGGAAATAGATGGAACATAAATTCATTTTCCTCATGCTATGCTATTCCATTCTACTACTCCTAAGAATGAAGTAATAAGATAACATACAAATAAGAACCTTTGTTGATCTCCCAATCCTACACATGAGCATTATGAGAAGTACAACCCGCAATAGTTTCTCTTTCCTCCCTATCAAGTTTAATAAACAGACAAATCTATTTTAAATGATTTCTCCCCTACATCATCCATGTGCTTCCAATGTGGTTGACAGGAACATAGCCCATTCTTTAAAATTCTGAAGGACCTTAATCATTTTCTTCAATTTCCATTTTCCATCATAAATTTTTATCAATATGGCAAAAAATATGAAATCAACAAAAATCGATTAAAATTATTCCCAAGGCAATACATCACATCAATAATAGGTGAACAAATGCTATACATTTTACAAGGCTAAGAAACCAGCCTCTTGTTCCATCTCTCTCCTTGTAATATGTGCAACCTCTCTCTCTACTTTTTTACTCATCATTTTTGTAGCCTTAACTTTAGTTTGAATTCTTATTTTATGATTAGTAAAAATTATGTATTAATATTAATAGAAATAAAGTAGGAAAACCTAGAAACTTATCAAGTAAGTGTGAAATTTGAAACATGCCTATCCCTATTCCTATTAACTATTTGATAAAACCAATATAAATAACATAGAAAAAGCTATCATTGGCATCTAAGACTTATTTCTCTTCACAAGCATCAACAAAAATAGACAAATCACAATTTAGACTCAAACTGAGAAAGGTTGAATCCCCTATTTTGAATGATCTACTTTTATTGAAGAATGAAAACAATACACATATTTAATATTTTAGCTTACATGCAAGGAGATTTATGTCTCATATAAAAGAGTGACCTTTGTTTAAAGAAAGTGGAGGCTATTTTTGAGAACAATATTGTTGTTATTAAACATTGGAATGTCAATATTTTTTGATAGCTATAGAAAATGCCAAGAAAATATTTAAAGTATTGTCCAAACATTTGAAAATAGTTAGTAGTTAAAAAAACATATTTTTGTTTGTTTCTCATGAGATTTTTGGAGGTGAGTTTATTGATAGAGTATCTAAAGGAATCACTCTAGTTCAAATGGTTCCTCTATACTCTACCCCCGATCTTCATCATCGTGAAGCCATTAAAATCTATTTAAGATTTTAAAATTAATGCATCCCAATCTTCTAACCCACTTAAAGATAAGATATATTATATTGTTGTAGGAGTTGATGAATAAATAACCCACAACTCCTAAGAACACATGAATGCAAACACCTGTCATAGAAAGAAGAGAGAAGCAAATAGGTATGGAGGCTTGGACGCATTGATCCATGAGTGAGGAGACATCCTTGATGTGCAAAAATAAAAGTTGCAATCAAATAATATTGAATGATGTTTTGAATACAAAGGAGATCAATTCTTATAAAAGAGATCTGAAACCCTAAAAGGGAAAACCCTAAAAAGAAAAATTGCATGTAATAATAAATTTTATTATTACATGACTAATGCATGCAGGTTTATATTTAAGACGACTAATGCATGAGTGTTTTAAATATAAAATGACTAATGCAAGAGTGTTTTAAATATAAACGACTAATGCAAATGCATAAAGTGAAATCTTAAGAAGGGAGTAAAGTTAATTTAATTAACATAATTAAATTAATACTTTACTCTAACATCCCCCCTTAAGATGAGCGACAATGTAGCAAAGAACAATGCAAGAAGAAAGCAAAGTAAATTATAGTGCTGAAAGAAAATGGGTCCTGACAACATGGCCTGATGAGGTACCCAATTACAAAAGAAAGTCTCTGTAAAAGAGGAGAAATAGAGAAAATCACATGGGAAAAAACTCTACTCCAAAAAGAGACGAAGACTAGTCTAAAGGACTAAAGAAGGCTCCAAAACTAGGGAACGTTCTAGAAAATAGGAACAAGGATAAACATGTAGAACTTCACTGAAGCAAGAAGCTGCAAACTCTGTCAAGAAGTAATTATTGATCTGAAGATCCTCCATTGAAATATGACGAGGTAGAGAAGACTATACAATATGCATGATTGCCCTCAAATGACACTACTTGAATTAGGAGGAAAATAAAGGAAAACAACTGAACTCAAAGATATAAATGACATAAAACAATAAATCCTAAAGAGCTGATCAAAAAAATATGGAAGAGTGCATCCAAAAAATAGGAAAGAAAGAGTGTCCATATGGTAAATGATCCATCTCACCGAAATGCATAGGTACCCATCCACTTCATACTCCTATTACATAGGAACAAATACTAAATACATAGCTCACTTTATTGAACCAAGGAAGCAAAAGAACGATCACTAGAAACCCCCCCATAATGCTAACAAGGGAAAGGTGACAGGTATAGTGAAAATGTTGCCAATAAGAACTACATCATGAAGAACCAGGAACATCGAAGGTGTAGAGAGAGTAGAAACACAAATAAAGATATCATGAGGCTAATGTCATGTAAGGAACACTCACTTGACAAAGGTAGATGGAAAAAAAGGCAAACATCAAACCCCCCATGATATTTTATAATGTAGTGCAAGTACAAATAGTATGAACATGTGCAAGATCCCAAGCATGCAATAGAATGACACCTTATTCAGTGTGTTTTCATAAAAGAATTATACAAAATGATGTATACACTACTCAAAGAAGAGTGAAAGGCTTCTGAAACAAAAGAACAACCAAATAAGTGTCATTCTACAAAACAAAGAGATTCCCATACCTGAAACATACAAGTTATTCACCAGAGTGCAGAAATGGATAAAATAAAATAAAATATACCTAGAGCATAAGCTGGACAAATGACTCAAAACACTGGAAAGATCACATAATAAGATTTCCAACAACATATCATTTTCCCAAAATGGAGTCTAGATGCGCAAGATAGAGCTCCCGGAGTGCAATACTAAACATTTGGGTTTGACAGTAAAAAAAACCATAAAACTTAAAAATTCAAAAATTCAAACCTCCAGATCTAGATAGATCTCAGAAAGAGATTTCCAACAATATCTTGATTGCCTAATTTCAACACCATATGCTCTAGTGATGAGCAAAAAACCACAAGCTTCTTTGGAAGGAACACAAAAAAAGCTCTAACTTTGAACTCCTAATGCATAAAACCTAGTACATTTAACCCACATTTCCAACCAACATTTCCGACCAAGCACTAAAATGGTTTTGCTTGGTCGGTTTATAAAAGGAATTTTTTTAAAAAAATCCATTCCCTTGTTGGTTGCAATTTCGACCAACATGGGCATATAACTTAAAACAAAAAAGGTTGTTTTCATTATATTTCATTTTGTTATTGCGAATTGCCAGAGGTGAAGGATGGTGTTTTCATTGTATTCATTTGTTATTGTGGTGTAGAGTTGAAGGAGGATGGAAGGAGGGCATTGATCTTAAGCTCTGTTGTGGATTTCCATCTTTCAAAATTTCCTTCACCTTGCCTAGAATGTGCCCATGATGCAATTTCAATAGTTGTGACCACCTATGCATCTCAGGATTCTGTAGAGTTGAAGGAGGTTGGCAGGAGGGCATCGAAACCTACGCATCTCAAGATTCCATAGAGCTAAAGGAGGTTACAAGGAGGGCATCAACACCTACCCACCTGTAAGGGCATTTCTACCAAATTTGGATTCACCTGTAAATTTCAAAAGTTGCTAAATGTATTTGGTTTCAAAATCCCAAATGCTTTCAACACATCCCTCATTTGCAGACCCGCAAACCTTAACCAACATGACCACACATTTCTATTATGGAAATCATATTAGAGTTTGATATGACCACCATATTAGCCCCCCATCCAACACCACACATGGATAGGGTTGTAACGTAGATAATACAGGAATTGGTTGACAATTTTTTCTAGGTATTTTCGAATCACAATCGATACATATCACATTATGTGTTGTGTCAATACATACATTATTTTTGTATTGTTGAATCATAGCTGATATATATCATAATGAACACTCATTGCATTCATTCTTGTACTTTCAAGAATAAACCCTAGTCAAGGGTTTAAGGTTCAAAGTGTTGGAAACTGCAATTGAAACAATTATTGTATTGTCATTGATGTCAAACCTTAACTGGTGAGACAGTTGCTATCTAAGAAAGTACTATATCTATTGGTTGATGAAAAGGATTAGGGAAAGGGAGATAACAATAGCACCTAAGGAAAGGTTGAGTTATTTGATACTTCAATGAGTACTTGATTATTTGGCACTATGATGAGATAATGTATTGTTTATCTAAGTAAGAAGAAAAACTGAAGAAGTAGGCTTAACAGAGAAAAAGTGAATAAATTTAGTTTAAGCTAAGTGATGTTAGTGTCAACTAAGTGCTAGTATATGCCGAGTAAATCTAGTGTTGACCGAACATCAGTTTATGTCCACCGACAGGAAATTACTGAGCAAGACAGTGTTTGCCGAGGAAGACAGTTTGTAGAGATGACCGAGTTGCATTGTGATGACCAAGGAGATGAACACAGTATTGACCAAGTGTTAGCAATTTACATTTGGAGGAAGAATTCGGATTTCCAATCGACACAATTGAATTCTTGGGTTATTTAAATCGTGTTGACTTTATTAATTGATTATATGAAGAATTTAATGCATGGTAAATTATTTTATTGTGATTTCAATAAGGAGATTGAAGATGTTTCTAGAAGGATGTATGAAGGACTTAAATGTTGGAAGGATCCATTGGATCTAACCTAATCTAAGATCTAGAGAGGATATTAAGAGGCAAAAGACAGATCTACCTTTTTGGAGAAGTATACAGGAAACCTAATGTGAGGTTATAGAGTATGCTGGTGATGTTGATGTTATTGACTGATAAGTCTAAGAAGAAGGCTGAAGGTGAAGATTAGAGTTGTGATTGCGTGAAGTGAATTATGAGCAGATCAGAGATGGAGATGGAAATGATACTTAGTCAGTAAATCAACATATATGTGCGAACTCGATCTGATATCCACAAAGTGAGCCGTATATTTTATAAATTAGAAACTAATACTACTTTCTAACCATTGTAACATTCAAAATGCTTTAATCAAGGTTGACCTAACAGTCATTGATAAATCCTTTAATCAAGGTGGCATTCTAAGGGAAGTTACTCAAGTCCTTTGATCATGCCACTCCCAACAAGGTGATTGAAATCCTTTAACAGGGTCACACCTAATAGTCTGTTTGTAAGCCTTTAACAAGGTTGGCTTTTCACCGATCTCACTTCAGAAGAGTGAAAATATTAGTAACATGTTACAAAGTGGTTTTTCCCAAATTGGGTTTCCACTATAAATCCTAGTGTCATACTTCTTTCCATTCCATATGCTTCCACAGTTTGCATACATGCCTACCAAGGCACTGGCTACTACGACATCTAAATAACCTCCACTTTCTATTATCATATGATGAATGTCCAAACCCTATTCCAAACTTCCCATTTTTCCACAAGCTAGAAGGATGTTGGCAAAAGATGTGGAGTTTGGCTTTATACTGGCAAATTGCATTCGCTTAAGAATCTGCAACGACTTGTCAAGAAACCCATTTTGAGCATATCCTGTAACCATTGTGTTCCATGACACCACATCTCTTTCAGGAATTTCTTTCCAAACCCTCAAAGCCTCGTCAAGAACACCATTTTGCATGTATCCTACAATCATGGTATTCCATGATAGGACATTTCTTTGAGGCATTTTGTTGAACAGGTCCCGTGCCTTGTCTATGTCCCCACATTTTTCATACGTGTCTATCAGAGAATTCAAAACAAAAACATCACATAGAAACCCAGTTTCGATTACGCTTCGATGGCCTTTCATACCTTGTTCCAAACCTCCCAATTTAGCGTAGACTGGAAGGATTGTAGCGAACATGAAGTGATCAGGTTGCACAACTTTTTGTTGCATTTTATGAAAGAGTGTGATAGCCTTGAAAGGATCCCCATGTCTTTGGTATGTTGTGATCATCATGTTCCATGACAACACATCTGCTTCTCTCATGTCCTCGAAAATATTACCAACAGCCATCAAACTACCGCATCTACCATACATTTTGATAAGATTATTTTCATAGTATGTGTGTGCAAAAGAATGTACAAACATACCATTATTCTTCGATAGTTGAAGACATGGGCACAAGTATACAAGGGGGTTTTGGAATGGAGTTGAGCATCGTCTAGTATTGTATAATCGAAATGTCATTGAAAAACTATTGTATTACAGCCATTTGTTACACTCTTCTCAAATGTGACATCAATATCAGTCAATCATCATCTTGCTTTGTGGATGAAATATGGTTATATATGGAAGACTCAAAGTGAAAACTAAACCAAAGATTTAGGATATGAATATTTTATGTTGGTTGCATCAAATCACACAACTCATTGTTTTTTTGCTACACTTTCTAGCTATTAGTTGAGCTTCGTGAGTTGTGGAAAAACATTTTAAGGTATGGTCTTAAACGATATTATTAGCAATTGCAGTTCAATAAGGTGCAATGGTTATACTGATGGGAAGATATATTTAGGTAATATCTTGGAGGGAGGGGAAAAATTAATTACTCATGTAACAATCTTCCAAAAAATTTATCAATCGAAATTTACAACTACAAACAACAAATCAAATTCACATAAATTGAAATGAATTTTGTAGCCCTCAAATGATAAAAACCTTACAAAGTATTAGCAAATATGATATACAAATGTTGGTAAAATGTATGAAATATTGAGAGTTTGTCTTTTGTGAGTGTGATTGGACAAACCTAAAGCTTCTTTACTAGGCTCTTCTCATAAAAGCATCTTGAACGTTAGATGTTCTAAGCAACCCAAATATAAAATTGGATGAAACCACGATAATTTTAAATATTGAAAAAACATTTCGATAACAATTGCACAATAGTATGAACTTCTACATTTAAGACTATCACAAATAGGAAAATGACAAGATTATAGCATGGCTTCTTTCAATTTTAATGTCATTATTAGATACTACACTATATTAGCCAAAACATAAAGTTGAGGCACCGAACATATGTCCTTGTGATGAAACAAGGTTTTCTTATGTGTTAATGAAAGGCAAATATTCAGATGTAGAGCATAAAAATGGCAGAAAAATTTATTTGCAACTCAAATGCAAATGAGAGAAGAGATGTCTCTAGATAATGGAAGCGATAACTATTTTTTTGTTGATGTTATTGATTGATAAGTATAAAGGAAACCTAATGGTGAGGTTATAGAGTATGCTGGTGATGTTGATGTTATTGACTAATAAGTCTAAGCAGAAGATTGAAGGTGAAGATTAGAGTTGTGATTGCTTGAAGCGAAATCTGAGTAGATCAGAGATGGAGATGGAAATGATACTTAGTCAGTAAATCAACATATATGTGTGAATTGCATTTGATATCTTCAAAGTGAGTTGTATGTTTTATAGATCAGAAACTAATGCTACTTTCTAACCATTGTAACATTCAAAATCCTTTAATCAAGGTTGACCTAACAATCATTGATAAATCCTTTAATCAAGGTGGCATTCTAATGGAATGTACTCAAGTCCTCTGACCATGCCACTCCTAACAGGGTGATTGAAATCATTTATCAGGGTCACACCTAATAGTGTGTTTGTAAGCCTTTAATAAGGTTGGCTTTTCATCAAGCTCACTTCAGAAGAGTTAAAATATCAGTAACATGTTACAAAGTGGTTTTTCCCAAATTGGGTTTCCACTATAAATCCTAGTGTCTTACTTGTTTGAATGTTTTTTTATGAATGTTTTGATATTCTACAAGTTAAATACTATTGGACAGTGGACTGTGTGTTATATGTTTTTTCTAATATATGTTCTTTAGAGACTGAGTTGTGTTGGTGATTAGATCTGAGTTTGTTGAAGTGTTTGAATATTCAATTAGTACATCAAGACCTAAGAACAAATGATTCACCCGCCCCTCTCTATTGTTCTAAATCATATTAACAATTGGTATCAGAGTTGTTGGTGCTTATAGAGAAAAATTTTAAAGGTACTTGAAGCTAATGATCAAGATGTATAAGAAGGAGGTACCGAAGTTGAACAAGATGAACTTCCTTTCATGGAAAAGTCTGATGAAACTATATCTAGCTAGTATTGGTGATTTGGTGAAATACTATGTTGCACATGCTGCACCTATGACTGCCGAGGATATGAAAGAAAAATAGGAACACAATCAAGCAATGTTGGAGATTGCATCTGCCTTAAGCTATCCTGAATTTGAAGACATCAAAGACTACACTACTGCAAAGGCAATGTGGGATACTCTTGTAACCATCTATGGTGGTGATACAAATGTACTGAGGGAAAAAGTTGAAAGCATGAGAGGTAAGTTTGATGAAATGAAAATGCAAGAAGGTGAGAATATTGCTCAGTATTGTGGAAGAATCAAAGCAATAGTGAATGCTATTAGAGGAGCTAATGGAATCATTGATGATAAGACTGTCATTGGAAAGGTATTAAGAACTAGGCTTCCTATATATGCTATCAAAATTTCAGCAATTCAAGAATCAAGATGTAACCTTGGTAATGTTTGGACTCTAGAAAGCCTTGTTGGTAAGCTTACTGCTTTTGAACTGTCTAACTATGATAGCTACATTGTTTCTAATGTTGAATCTGCATTCAAGTCACAAATGGTTTTTCATAAATCTAAAAGAGAAAGATAAATGTGTGAAAAGTGAAAGTGGAAGTGGAAGTGACAGTGACACTTCTAATGAGGAACTAAATGATCTTGAAGCACTCATGGCTAGAAGATTAAAGAGAGGAAAAGGAAAAATACAAAGGTAAACTTCCTATAATCTATTTTTCATGTAACAAAGTTGGCCATATTGATGTAAGGTGTCCTGATAGGAATGACAAGGATGAGGATAGAGAAAGAAAGTACAAAGATAAGAGAGATAATAGAGATCACCAAAGGTACATAGATTACAAGGAAAAAGGTAAGAAATCTTGTTACATTGCAGAAGAGGAAACTGATAGTGACAGTGATAATTTTGATATTGAAGTAGTTTATGTTGCTTTGAAAGATGATTCTGATGAGGATGAGAAAAATGCACTTATTTCTTATGTGAGTGTTGTTGGCATGCTTTTAGCACCCCTATTTTAAACTTTTAAATCAAGCCCCCATTCCATTAAATTCAAGTGTTGCATAATTTTTAAATAATTTGTGAAAGTTATGTGAAGTAAATGCATGTGTTGCAAAGTTGGTCCTCCCGTTGAACTACAAATCTTGAACTATTTTAGTTCAAAGTTCAAGGTTCAACCGTCAGGTGTAAATTGTAACAAGCCTTGGGTGGTAGCCAATTTGTGCCTTTATGATGCTTCATTTCTTTGTAACTGTGATAAGGGGTAGTGCTTCAATTTCAAGCATCCAAATGATTCAAGATGCCAGGTTCAAAATTTGAAACATAGATTTATCTTTCAACACTGCAATTTCAAGTTTGAGCACTAGAGTTTAAATATCCAAGGTCAAAGTACAGATTTGAGTTTGAGTTTGAAGTCAAAACATAAATTTAGAAGTTTAGAACAGTGAAGTGAACAATTGAAAGATGCTACTTAATGTGGAAAATTGTAGAGTGGAGGTTTTCCTCATTCTCGAGATCACTAGGTCTCATCTAAGTGACAATGACTTTATAGATAACTAATTCAAAGGAACTGAATATGCAGCAATAACTTGAGGATATAGAGATATTCATAAATCTTATTGAAGGAATATATGCACGGGATTATCAAATTGTAGGGCCCATTCTCATTCTGAATCTGATTTGAATTATCTCTTTCTCAATTAATAGCATGAGAGAATATGTTCCCATTCCTGCAGTACAGAGGCATATCCAAAAGTTTATAAATCTCTCATGATTGACCTTCCAATCTCATATGTATTGTCATGGAGGTTAAAGTTGAAGGGAGAAAGCATTAATTAATTCCTAGTCAGTGAAGAATGGTCATAAAGTGCCAAGTTTGAAGCAGAGTGGACTGCATGCGAATTGCTTGATGAAATGCCTACCATTTAAATCCATCTCAAATAGATGGTGAAAATTGATCAAGTAGGAGGTTGCATATGAAATATAGAAATATGAGAAGTATGAATAGTTCAAATTTTGGTGCAATGTATTTGAGAGCAGAAGATGTGAAAGTCACTGAGAATAATTTTTCAACAAGTCTGATTTTATGATAGTCATATATACCCTCACAAAGAAGCCTGTAACTTTTGATTGGGATATTATTTTTTAAAATCACTCTAGAAAAAATTCAGATAACTAGGTTCCAGATAACATATCCAAGAATGAGCTCGATCCAACGGTTGAACAAAAAGTTATGCCCCCCAAATAGAGACCCATTTTTTCTGTCAGAGATATTTTCAGTCCGCCCATCATAACAAATATTTTTATTCTTGGTTGACATAATCAAATGCCACTTGTCTAAATTTCATTTGTCATGTTAAGTTATATCATTATAAACTTCAAAATTAATATTTTATAATGATATCAAATTATCAAAAGAAAAATATTAGAAGTGAATGGAAAATAGTTTCAAGAATCAGTTATGGGATAAAAATGGAAAAGTTACGGGAAGTGAAAGAACAAGATGAAAGTTTTCAAGAATCAGTTAACTAGGAAAGGGGATGAAGATTATTTATTGGAAGATCTTGATGAAGCAGGGGTTCTTCTTTTTCCAGCAAGTCTATTGGCTACAGGAGAGGGAGATCAATTTTTTGAATGTAATTGTAACAAAGGAAAGGGATTTATTTTTACTTTTCTGCATCTTGATTGTAATAATAGGGCACAAGATGACCTTGTGATCATTTTGTTGTATCTAAGAATAAAGAAAAGTTTGTGTGGTAGATTTGTGAGTCTGTATATTTACTCTTCTAATTGAGATCAATCAGTTGGTTGTCTCTTTCATATTTCTGAATATCATTTCCTGTTATTATGTCAAGTATATGTTTGCATGCAAATCTATCGGTTTGCATATTCATATTTTGCAGAACAGGTCATTATTTCTTTTTCTTTCTCTGTAATGTGAAAGACTAAATCAGCGGTCTTGAGGCTGTTTGTTTGTCTTTCTCACATTTATTCAGTTTTTAAATCTAATGATCACATTTACTTCATGGTGATGAGTGAATGTTAGGCTGCCTTCATGTCTTCTGGTTAAAGACATACTCAACTTTTTAATTCATTGTAAATCTTTCTAAGAGGGAGTTGTACCTCTCAATTTAGAGGAAGATTATCAATTCAATGATAATCTATCCAACTGTTAGTGTTGTTTGTTCTTCTTTCTGGGCATTTGGAGATAAGTTATTTATTTATTTTTGAAGGACAAATCTGTTTACTAATAGTGACTAAAGGTGATAAATGGATTATTGATAGTGGTTTCTCACATCACATGGCTGGTGATAAAACTAAATTTGAAACCTTGGATCATTACAAAGGTAGAAGTGTTAAGTTTGGTAATGATGCACCATGTCATGTGAGAGGTAAAGGATCAATTAAGCTAACTGATAAGATCACTTGTGAAAATGCTTATTGGGTTGAAGGTCTTAACTATTATTTGTTGAGTGTTACATAGCTTAATAGCACTGGTTACCGAGTGGAATTTCATCACAAAAGGGCTAAAATATTTGATGCTACTGGTGAACTAATTGGAAGTGGTGAGCAGAATAAAAGTAATTTGTTCTATCTAGATCTATGTAAAGAGACATGTTTGTTTGTACAGTTTGATGATGTATGGTTATGGCATAAGAGGCTATGTCATGTTAACTTTGACAATCTGGTAAGTATTAGTAAAAAGAAGAAAGTTAGAGGTTTACCAAGATTGAAGAAACTTGATAATGTGATGTGTAAACAATGTTAGTTGGGAAAAATGACAAAATCTAGTTTCAAGAGCAAGACATTTACTTCTGAGAACATTTTGGATTTGGTTCATACTGACCTTTTTGGACCTATGGGAATACAAAGCTATTGTGGTGCTAGGTATTTTATTCTGTTTGTTGATGATTACACTAGAATGATGACTGTAATGTTTTTGAAAGAAAAACATGATGCATTTCAGTTGTTTAAGTAGTATTTGGCTAATCTTGAAAAATAAACAAGTAGAAGCCTGAAATGTCTAAGATCTAACCAAGGTGGAGAGTTTATATCAAATGAGCTCAATTTGTTCTGCAATGATAGAGGAATCAAGAGATAGATGTCTGCACCTTGAACACCTCCACAAAATGGTATAGCTGAGAGGAGAAACATATCTATTATGGATTGTGCAAGGACACTAATGATTGAGAAGAATGTTGCACAAAAATACTGGAGAGAATCTATAATTACAATTGTTTATACCTTGAACCGAGTACAAATCAAGAAAGGTACAAATGTTGCACCCTATGAATTATGGCATGGTTTTGCACCTAATGTGAAATACTTTAGAATCTTTGGGAGTAAATTCTATATACTGAGGAATAATAGAAATGGAAAGTTTAATGCTAAAAGAAATGAAGGCATATTCCTAGGCCATTCCACTAAGAGTAAATCTTATAAGTGTTTGAATTATAACACTAACAAAATTGTGGAAAGTGCAAATGTGAGAGTTGCTGAATATGCAGAGAAAAATGAACAAGAAGGCAATAAAGAACCTGAAGACTATAGATCTTTTGTCTATATGGAAGAAGGAGAGGAAAGTAACACGCCTGCACTAGATGTAGTCCCAAGTAAGCAATGTCGAGCATCAAGAGGATGATACTGAACATCAGGAGGATGTTATCGAGCAATCAGAAGCAGAATCTGATAATTTTCAGGATGAACCTGAGAAGAGATCTGAACCTACATTGGCACAATATGTGAGAAGACATCATAAACATGAATAAATCATTAGAGATAAATAATATGGAGTCTTGACTAGAAGTAAGTTGAAAGACCCTACATGTTTATTATGTGAGTTTGAGCCTAAGACAGTTAAAGATGCTTTGGAGAATGAAGACTGGATTCAAGATATGAATGAAGAAATAGATCAAATTGAAAATAATGATACCTAGTCTCTGGTGCTGAGACCAGAAAACAAGAATATTATTGGAACAAAGTGGGTATTCAAAAATAAGCTCAATGAACATTGACAAGTCATAAGGAACAAGGCAAGACTAGTATGAAAAGGTTATGCACAAGAAGAAGGAATAGACTATGGTGAAATATTTTCCCCTGTAGCAAGATTAGAAGGAGTGAGAACTCTACTTGCATATGTTGCTTACAAATATTTTAAAGTATACCAAATGGATGTCAAATCTACATTTTTTAATGGTATATTAGAAGAAGAGGTATATATTGAACAACCTGAAGGATTTGTTGATTCAGACAAAAAAAATATGGTTTACAAACTGAACAAAGCAATTTATGGATTGAAACAAGCCCCTAGAGCATGGTATGAGAGGCTGCACAATTATTTGATCAAGATTGGATTTGCAAGGACAAATGAAAACAACAATTTGTATATGCAAGTTGAAAAAGGTAAAGGGATTTTGTTAGCAGAAATTTTTGTAGATGATATTATATTTGGAGGACAAGATGCCCTATGTCAAAAAATTTCAAATGAAATGCAAACTGAGTTTGAGATGTCTATGTTTGGTGAGATCAAATTCTGTGTTGGTTTACAAATCTATCAGATGGAGAAAGGTATTTTCATAATACAATCTAAATATGTCAAAGAGATACTGAAATTTTTTGGAATGAAGGATTCAAGGCTAGTGAGTACTCCTATGGCTACTGGACAGAAATTGTCTAAGATTGATGATACTGCTGAAGTGAATCAAACCCTATATAGATCCATGATTGGAAGGCTGCAATATGTTGTTCACAACAGACCAAATATTGCTCCAGCAGTTGTGATTGTGGCAATCTTCTCTACCAATCCTAAAGAAAATTATATGATGGTTGTGAAAAGAATACTAAGATATCTGAAAGGGATAGAAGAGTATGGATTATACTACAAAAGAAATGATAAATTTGAACTGAGAGTTTACACTGATGCTGATTGGGCAAGAAATGTTGATGACAGGAAAAGTACAAGTGGAGGAGCTTTATTTCTTGGGCAGAGTTTAGTCTCTTGGACAAGCAAGAAACAAAATTGCATTTCCCAATCTACAATAGAAGCTGAGTATGTGGCAGTTGTAGTAAACTGTTCAAATCGGGTATGGATCAAGCAATTATTGAAAGGAATGAAAGAGGAAATTACTGAACCTTTTTTTATCTTATGTGATAACACAAGTGCCATTAGCATATCAAAGAACCCTGCAATGCACACAAAGACCAAACACATTGCAATTAAGTATCATTACTTAAGAGAATTGGTACTGGAAAAAGAAGTGAGAATGGAATATGTGAATACAAAGGAACAACTAGTAGACATATTCACAAAAGCTTTACCTAAGGATGCTCATGAATATCTAAGAGGTAAATTAGGGGTGCTTCCCCTAAATGAGGCTACCTAGTCAAGCTAGGAGCACTACATCAAATGTGTTGCATAGAATATCTGACAAATTGATATAGGAAAGGTCACACTTTAGGAGCCGCCTAGAGTTGTGAAAAGAACAGAAAAGTTGATAATCAGTCATAAGCAAGATGACAGAGGGAGAAATACTATTACTGAACTGACAAGATGACATTTACATATGAATGATGTAAGTTCTAGTTGCTACTTTGGCATTTTTGTCAAAGAGGGAGAGAATTCAGAGATGAATACACATCAGAGGATACAATCAAAGAGGGAGAGACACAAAAAAGATTCAAAGGGAGTTACTATGTAAACGGTCAAGAAAGGCTAAGTTATTGAGAACTAGAATGAAGCTAAGGATATTATAAATATTTCTAATGAAATGACATAGTTTGGATTGGTTGGTAAATCATGTGGTATTCATGTGGTGTTGCCATCAATGCGAAAGAGGGAGATTGTAGGAAACTGCAATTGAAACAATTGTTGTATTATCATTGATGTCAAACCTTAACTGGTGAGATATTTTCTATCTAAGAAAGTACTATATCTATTGGTTGATGAAAAGGATTAGGGAAAGGGAGATAATAGAACCTAAGAGGGTGACCCCACAATAGTGGGTTACATTTTTTTAGACATGTTGATTTTTGGTGAAATAACACATTTTTAATAAAATATCATTATTTAACCCTTGAGAGGTTTGATTTGAAGGAATTAATTACAAATGGTTATCTCAAAGCCTCTTAGATTTAAAAAAACATTGATATAACATCTATACTCCTCATTATTACCTGCAATGGAATCTCCTTCGCACCTATTAAAATGCTGACAAAAAATCACTTTGATTTTATCTTTTGGGAGATCAAATGAATCTATTTGAAAAACTTATTTATGTAGTGAGGTACTACTAAGAAAAATATTTCCAATGATTATAATGTTAATATATATTAAGTTTATTATGACTTTGTATTTTTAGTTTTACTAAACATAGATATTTTACTGTATGTCTACCTCTATGTTTGATGCTTATGGAAAAATAGTAAATGAGAGAAAAAAAAATCTAAAAAATATCTATGCCCTAGGTATTTAAGTTCTCTTTCTATAAAAAATAAATAAAAGTGAAATTGGACAGATACACGACAAGTTATAAGCTATGTAGTCAAGGTATTTCAAAATTACGGTTTAGTCAACTTCAAATGTTAATAAAATATGAAATAATCATGATAATGTCATCAAACCAATTGCATGCCCTTTGTATGAATGTTAGAAAACTAATTTCAAAAGAATCACATTGATATCTATTTTTAGAAAGAAAGTTATGGTCTATGAAAACAAAGTAACTCTTTGAAAATGATGTTTTCAGCAACATACCAGTTTTCATGGGAGAAAAAAAACCATTTAATTCAATTCATATATATATATATATATATATATATATATATATATTTATATATATATATATATATTATATATATATATATATATATATATATATATATATGTATATATATATATATATGTATATATATATATATATATATATATATATATATATATATATATATATAATCTAGACAGAAAATCCTAAAAGACTAATTTACTTCATCTTTTGATTTCAAATAGTTTAACGATAATATGCATCCCGATCTGATTTTTTTTTTTTCAAAATGTAGAGTTCAGTGTCTGTTCAAGCAAAAAAGTGTAACCCACTATTGTGGGTTCACCAAAGGAAAGGTTGAGTTATTTGATACTTCAATGAGTACTTGATTATTTGGCACTATGATGAGATAATGTATTATTTATCTAAGTAAGAAGAAAGACTGAAGAAGTAGGCTTAACCAAGAAAAAGTGAAGAAATTTAGTTTAAGCCAAGTGATGTTAGTGTCAACTGAGCACTAGTATATGCCGAGTAAATCTAGTGTTGACCGAACATCAGTTTATGCCAAGCGACAAGAAATTAATGAGCAAGATAGTGTTAGCCGAGGAAGATAGTTTGTAGAGATGACCGAGTTACATAGTGATGACTGAGGAGATGAACACAGTATTGACTGAGCATTAGCAATTTACATTTGGAGGAAGAATTTGGATTTCCAGCTGACACAGTTGAATTTTTGGGTTATGTAAATCATGTTGACTTTATTAATTGATTATATGGAGAATTTAATGCATGGTAAATTATTTTATTATAATTTCAATGAGGAGATTGGAGATGTTTCTAAAAGGATGTATGAAGGACTTAAATGTTGGAAGGATCTATTGGATCTAACCTAACCTAAGATCTACGGAGGAGATTAAGAGGCAAAAGATAGATCTACCTTTTTGGAGAAGTATAAAGGAAACCTAATGGTGAGGTTATAGAGTATTCTAGTGATGTTGATGTTATTGACTGATAAGTCTAAGCAGAAGGCTAAAGGTGAAGATCAGAGTTGTGATTTCTTGAAGCAAATTCTAAACAAATCAGAGATGGAGATGGAAATGATACTCAGTCAATAAATCAGCATATATGTGCGAATTGGATCTGATATCTGCAAAGTGAGTTGTATGTTTTATAGATCAGAAACTACTGCTACTTTCTAACCATTATAACAGTCAAAATCCTTTAATCAAGGTTGACCTAATAGTCATTGATAAATCCTTTAATCAAGGTGGCATTCTAATGGAATGTAGTCAAGTCCTTTGACCAGGCCACTCTTAACAGGGTGATTGAAATCCTTTAACAGAGTCACACCTAATAGTGTGTTTGTAAGCCTTTAACAAGGTTGACTTTTCATTGAACTCACTTCAGAAGAGTGAAAATATTAGTAACATGTTACAAAGTGGTTTTTCCCAAATTGGGTTTCCACTATAAATCCCGGTGTCATACTTGTTTGAATGTTTTGATATTCTAAAATTTAAATACTATTGGATAGTGGACTGCATGTTATATGTTTTTTCTGATATATGTTCTTTAGAGACCGAGTTGTGTTGGTGATTAGATCTAATTTTGATGAAGTGTTTGAATGTTCAATTGGTACATTTGGACCTAAGAAAAATTGATATACCCCCCCCCCCTCTCTGTTGTTCTAAATCATATTAACACAAAGTTATTATTGGGTTTTGTTTTTGTATGTGATATTACATACTATCATGATTAATTGCATTGTCATCATATTTTGTTAAATTATAATACTGGTGAGTTTGTTTTGAAACCGAGTATAGTTTCTCTATTACATTGTTCATCTTGTGATTTATATCCTCATATACATCACAGTTAAAAAAAGAGTATGATTGTGAAATATTTGCATCACCATGCATGATTTGGTTTTTGATATTATGATGAAAGTCTCAGAGCCATAAAGTTTATATTATCATTCCATCCATTTATATTATTTGTCATGAATGTATATACTCAACTGTGCAGTATGTGAAATTGGAATATTGGTTGAGATATTCAGTTTATGAAAGAAATGAAAGGAAGAAATGAGGTTATTTTAATTAATTAATATTGATAGAGGTATTAATGTTTATTTTCAAAAGCATCATATTGAAGGATTATGATTTAAGTTTGATCAGCTACCAAGAGACACTAAGGGTATGCAATAAAACCAAAGAAAAACAAGTAAATAATTTTTCTTTTTAAAACAATAAATAGCATCACAAGTAGAGAACATTATGATACTAATAAAATTAAAATACTTAACATAAATTTAACATCATAACAAGATCCATCTTATACAGTGTCATAATATCATTGAATGATTGTACAATACAATTTAGGTCCCCTCTAGGGCCTCCTAAAGTCGTTATGTTAGAATCAACTTCAAAAATAATCCAACAACATAAATGAGTGCAGAATATAAGTCTCCTATAAATATAATCGACTACAATGGTTCCTATAAGTAACATTAAGCTCACAACTATAGGATTACACAATTACAATTTGAGCTTCTTCAAAAAGGAAATTATATAAAGGAAGCCTCTAGCACTGAGTTAAGAACATAGTTATCCTTTCCATGAAACCATTCACCTGCATCTAGAACACAAATACAACCACCAATGTACAAGAGGGCTAATGAAACAATTCAATCATAAGAAAATAAGCAAGCATCACATTTAAAGATCATAATATACCATCAAGGAAGCAAGCATCATAATTCATAAAGGAAGAATGCACCATACTTATATCCATAATAGGCAAAACAAGATATAAATTTCAAGAAGAGAATTCCATTTCCAAATAGAATTAGTAGACTAGTCATTAGAGAGCACTAGGGAAGAGTGTCATCACATGATCCTATCACCTTGGGTTGTCCTAGACTGATCCTCTTGGACCCCGAGCCCCAAGTAGGAATCACGTGGAACTATATCAACCTCTCTTAGAGATGAGGTGTACAGTTATGCCTAATGCTATAGGCATATTCTCCCACTCCCACCCTCCATATGGCTTTTAAGTTTCAAGTTCCACACATCCAAAATGCTTAAATTACCATGCTAACAAATTCGACTTTATACCTATGAATTTCATTGGTTTCAAAGTCCCAAATGCTTTCAACACATCCCTCATTTGCAGACCCACAAACCTTAACCAGCATGGCCACACATTTCTTGTAGAGCTTTGGTCAACAATTCTCTTGCCCTATATTTAATAACTATAAGAAAGTGTAAATAAAACACAAATCAGTGACCTTACATCAACATCCAATTAAACCACATTCTATTCACACAATTTAATTACCTGTCATGTTGACTATACCCACGACAGAGTCTTTGTTGTAATAGAGTTTGAAGGTAGATATTATAGTGCATTGACTTGTATTTAGAGTCATATTTTTTCAATAAAGATAGGGAATTAAAATCTTTTTGAAGACAAAATCCTTGTAATCAAGACAAAGGAAAAATACTTGAAGACTTCAAAAGTTTGAGACGATCATAGTATTGTGATTTGTTGTTGCACTTAAGGAGCAAATGTGAAGGTCAAGATATAACTTGTGTTTTTGTTTTGATCTTAGTCTAACCAATGTAATTTAATGGTTAGAGAAAAACATCAAGTTGATGATGCCTTAAATATAAGTTGTCATGCTTGGGGAGTGATGAGAGGACTAGATGTTACAAGTTGTTGTTTCTTTGGAAAGCACTATATGAGTGATGGTGAATGCTTGGCTTGGAAATTTGTGCTCTTAGAAGAAGAGTAGGATAATATTGTTGAATATTTTATTTCTAAATGGTGTGAATTGAATTGATCTTGAAGGGTTTGAATCTTCCTTGAAGGTGTAAAAACTTGTTCTTGCAAATTGAAAATGAAAATGGTGCAAGGGTACCCCAATACCTATGAAACCCAATTTTGGATTTTATTTTCTTATTTTGTGATATTTTATGTCAATAAGTTCATTTTGAACCCTTAGAGATCATATAGGATCATTTGTGAAGTTTTAGGGTCATTTGGGAAAAAGTTACAAAAGTTGCTCAAAAGTTGTCAATGCTGTCATGACAACTTTTCCATTATAATGACAACTTTTTGAAAAGTTGTTAAAAGTCAGATTGGGGTCATTTATAGGTTGAGAAATGATTGTGAAGGTATAGATAATCCTTATTCACATGACCCCAAGGGCCGGGAGAATTATAATTAAAGTTTTGATCAATAAACACACCAATTTCTATGTATTTTATAAGGTATCAGTCAACAATTTAATTTGGTACAGATTGTACTTGTCACTTGGAGACTTAAGACTACTTGGAGATTAAATTTATTTTAATCTACTTTAATTTGGTTTTGGTTTCACTCAAATCCATTTGTTTTTTAATAAATTTATTGCAATTTCTTTTCAGATTCATTGAAACCCTATCTATGGTAACCAGTGGGCTAAATAAATGTATAACTAAGTCCTCCACCAGTGGAAAATTCTAAAAATAGGTGGAGATACTTATATTTGTGGATGTATGATATTCCAAAATTTTAGAGCTTGGTGAGAATGTTTTCATGTGTGTTGAATTATTAGAATGTATGATATCTCTAATTATAAGACCATGCAGGACACCAACACTGAATAAATGCCTTGTAAAGAACCATAGGATTGATCCACCTTGTGTATGGTGGTATAAGGATATGTAGGGACCCCATAAATAAAATTAAATTTATTGAAGGCTATTTTTATAAGTGATGACAAGTTCATAATTGACTATCCTAAAGAGGCAAACTGTGATAGTTTTTGTAAACCAGTGCCATTATCCATAAATCAAAGTATTAGAAAGGATTTGGGTCTCTAGTAGTCAATGAAAATAATCCTAATGTTGTATAGGGTGCCTCCAATCAAGGTTAAAATGATTTTAATCCATTTATGCATTGATTTGGCCTTTGGACATCAAGGTTGATAGTTATGACTATGAAAGGCTAATAAAAACCAATCTTATTAGGTGTGGCATTATGGATAACCACTACTAAGAATTGATCATGAGTATATGATCCCCAAAACTAGTTTTCTATGTTGTCCATGTTTCCTTTCTTAATGTTGACTCAAACCCCTATAGGGTGTTCAAGCCTAGAGGCCCAAGAAGTATACCCTTGAGAGAACTTTAAAGGATGGAATATGAAATCATTGATGTTGTATGTTGAAACCTTTTTTGTTTCCTTCCTCTGCATTAGATTAGTATCAAACCTAGGGGATATATATTAGTAGAGGTAAGAAATCATAAGCAAGGAGAATTTTAAGTCAAGACAAGATTCCTCCAAGGATAAATTTGGAGATAATAGTTTGAGATGTGAGAGACTCTCTTGCTCCAGAATTGAGATCATTGAAGGAATGCCTTGATGAAAGACTCACATCAGTTGAGACTAACTAGAAAAGAGGTGCAATCACAGGAGATTGGAGTGACCAAGAAGAAGAAGAAGAAGAAGGAGTGGGTGAGGAAAATACACCACTATAAGAACATTAAGGAGAAAGATATATTGAAGATACGAGGTTGCAAAGAATGATAGTTCTCATATCAAGTTGGACCTCCCAATATATTTTGGAAGTTTGAATGGAGAAGAACTCCTAGATTGGAAAGGAGAAATGGATAAATACTTTGATTTTGAAGAGATACCTAAGGGGAAACAAGTGAAATTGGAAAGAACAAACTAAAAGGACATGCATCCCTATGGTTGGATTATGTGCAAGAAGAGAGAAAGAAGAAGAGTAAGGAAATGATTGCATCTTGTGATACAACGGTGAAAAAATTGAATGGAAAATTCCTACCTAGTTTCTATGTCATGCAATTGTATAAGAAGTTGAAAATCTAAAGAAAAAAGACATGGATTTGAAGACCTACACATAAGAGTTCTATAAAAATAGCATTAGATTAGGCCACATTAAATAATATGTTGATAATTTTTCAAGGTATTTAAATGGGATAACATATAGTGTATAGGATGAAATGACTCTCTTGTGTCCAAGGATCATAGAAGAATGCTATCAATTGGCCTTGAATAATGCCAATTCAAGAAGAATGCTATGAATGAAAATCATAATAACATTCATTTGAATCCATTTTTGCAATGAAAGAGACATTTTGGACACCCAATACATTGACTATACCCTCACTAGCAAAGACATAAAACTTGGAAAGAATTTACATTTTATTGCATAAAATACATTTACATTGTTACATGGTGGACTTGATATGCAAGTTGAGGGACTCCAAAACTTTAAAATACATTTTATTGTAAAGGAAGGTATATGGTCGATTGGAGATCAAATGGATGAATGTAATAGACTTTTCTTCAATGAAATTTAAATTAAACAGGACTAACCCTATCTCTGCCCACGTGGGTACAATCCTCTTATTGGTTGCCTAAAACGCTTTCTTTCATTGCAATATGGATAGAAAAGATAGATTTCTAGTATGATTGTTCATTTATATGTTTATTTGGATTGATTTGTGAAGATTTTGAAGTGTTTGAACCCTATTTAGATGTGACTGTCCTTGTACAGTTAGGGTGTGCAACAACAAATTGCCTTGGTAAAATGATGAATTGGTGAGGCCCCTCACTCCCATGGATGTTATGGGAAGTGGAAAGACATTTAAATATGTTATTTGTATGTTTCCTCATGTGTTTGTTGCAGGGTTGAACAGGGGTGAAGAGTTAGAGGTCTCTAATGGAGACAAATTGTTGATTGAAGGGTCACATGTGATGGGACCAGTCATGGTCTAGGAGATTGGTCCATTAGAGGACTACTTTTTATGACATGGATGGTTATGATATGGATAAGATATGGTGTTGGATCCATTGAGGGGATCTAGAAGTGCTTGGAGATGCTTGGAAGAGAAAGCCATAGGTAAATGTACCTAGAATGGAGGGTTTTGATGTTGGGTGATTAAAAATTGTTGTATTCTCTTGAAAAGTGAAAAATCCTTAGTTTAGGATCATTTTGTAACTCTATTTTTGGGTTAGAATTTTTGGGAAGGTGTTGTGATAGCACTTGCTTTGTATTTGGAGACCTATTGGAGGGGTAAAAGCCTGTACACCAGCAATTGTTCATATAGATGGTCCAAAGAAGTGATAGTTGGTTTTTAAGTATGTTATACAACTCCAAAAAGGGTATCTAGATATGTAATATTTTTTCCTAGTGTTGTGGGAAGTTTTGGAGAAAACCTTGCAAAAATGTCCAGGCAGGGCTACAAGGGAAATAGGCCTACTTAGGACCTTGTTTGGGATTCTTGGGTTGCTCTCCAATCGACCATATGCCTTCCTTTACAATAAAATATATTTTATACAATAAATTGTATTTTAAAGTTTTGGAGTCCCTCAACTTGCATATCAAGTCCACCATAACTATGTAAAATGTATTTTATGCAATAAAATGTAAATTCTTTCCAAGTTTCTTGTCTCTACCCATGAGGGTACAATCAATGTATTAGGTGTCCAAAATGTCTCTTTCATTGTAAAAATGGATTCAAATGAATGTTATTATGATTGTCATTCATAGAATTCTTCTATGAAATCAATCCAAATCAACATATAAATGAACAATCATACTAACATCTATCTTTTCTATCCATATTGCAATGAAAGAAATCATTTTAGGCAACCAATAAGAGGACTATACCCTCATGGGCAAAGACAAGGCCAGTCTTGTTTAATTTACATTTCATTGAAGAAAAGTATATTACATTCATCTATTTGATCTCTAATCGACCATATACCTTCCTTTACTCCTCCTCCTCTCCCTTCTCACTTAGGTCACTTTCACATTGAAGATTTTATGGAAATTCTATAACAAGGATTGATTTCAAGGTAAGAAGAGGATGCTTACGAAGTATTCTAGAAGACTCATTTTTCATCTTGTTGCATTGCACATGACTACAAATTTGGAGATTTTTAGGGATGGATTCAAAGATTTGATTGATGTAAGACAAACCATTATCAACACATCTCACATCATGTATGGAAAACATTAGCCATATGCAAGGAAACAATAGAGAAATATTGAGAAAATACATTGTATTTTAGAATAAGTATATAACCAAGCCACCTTCATAGAGGACTTATGATGTTGTGACAAACACAATGACAATCAAGTTGTAAATGGTTATATCATTCCATAAGTTGTGAGATCTAATAATGATATTTTTGCAATTGAGCCACATAAGGGATGGGACAATATGTGTGTGCACAATAAAAATTGTGTTTAAGTTGCCTCGATTGCCTCCTCTATATTTTTAATTTGAGGATTTAATGTTATATAGTGAAAGTTGTGCTTGTAATGCCTTTGTTTTCATCCCCATTTTGGATGTGCACGGACCATATTTGATTATAATCTAAAATGTATTTGGATTTAATATGTAACTAAATAATAATACACTAATACACAAAATTTGGTCCAAACTACAATGCTTTGATATAGAACCTCTAGTGATTCCTTTAATTAGTAATATGTTATCAAATTCAATTCAATAAAAAAAAAAGATGGAATATTATTTAATGTATCTTCCCATTGTCTAGTTACTATCATATAAGACCTCTATTTATAATGAGGTGACGGCAAGGGAAAGAAAGTCTAGTGCCTCCCATACTTCAATATAGGTCTAACCTTATTTTGTTTTATATTAAATTATGGTTATGATGCATCACATGCGACTTGGTGTAGCTAATGACAAGTGAATAAGTGTAATAATAAATAACATGTGACTATCAATAAGACTTCCACAACTAACTGAACATTTAAATCAATATATTTTTATATCCATCACATGCATGTGGTCTAAATTAGTATAGAGTGGTCTAAATTAGTATAGAGTATCTCCTAATATCTATCACATGTGTGCTACTAGTGAAAGTTTCCTAAACCTTGCGAGACACGAGTTAGAGCTCATGACATCCATCACTTGCATGCTAGTGGTGAATATTAGTTATGAGAAACTTATATTAGATAAGATTAAATAATAGGTTGAGTCATCTTATATCCATATAAATATAATGTAATTGATATTTCATAAAGGATGTACTTCTCCTAAGACTAGCAGTTGCATTTCAATCAAGCTTCGACAAGTTTAATATATAGAATACAAAGATATAAGATTAAAAAATTATTTGTGTCACATAGATTTCAATTACTTTTTGTATCTAGGCTATATATTGCTATATTTTAAAGAAACAAAATGGAGTCAAGGGAGTAAATAGTAAAGACATCTCTTAACCATGTTCTAGAGATCTTCTTTTTAACTGATTACTTTATATAAAGCATCTCAAAAAACTAAACAAGAAGTAAATAATAAAAAAGGAGTGATAAAAAAATTAATTTAGAATACAATAAACTATATCTTCAACATCTAACAACATTAGATAGGACAATATACATTTATGAAAAGGCTTGATAATATCTTAGAAATACAACTACACATTGATTTGTCTTAAAAGAAATATTAAGACAAATAATATATAGAATTATAAACTTAGTCAACAATACTTCCAAATGATAAATTAAAATTGACAGTTATAAATTAAACTTCCAAATGAATGGGTAGAGGGCAAGTGGACAAGTTAATTTTAAAAAACAAAACAGAAAAGCATAGCCGTTACGAAACGGCCATCGGATGAGCCGTTAAAAAAGCAGCGTGGAGGGTTTAAATTTGATTTCTCCTTCTCCTATTCTCATCTTTGTGTGTATTTTCTTTCTGTGTTAATCTTTGTTCTGTTCATCATGTTTTTCTCTTGACGTTTTTGTTTGGATTGTTTTTTTTTTCCATTTATTTGTAATGGGTGAGGAAAGAGATCCATTTCTGTGTTTGTGCTCTGTTCTTTTTGGGCATGGCCATGCCTCTCTTGTGCTCTGTTCTGTTCATCATGTTTTTCTTCTGAATTTTTGTTTGTTGTTATGTGTTCTTTTTCTCCTTTAATTTGTGATGGGTGAGGAAAGAGATTGATGTTTGATGGTCTGTGTTGATGAGACTCCTCAAATACAACATTCAAAGCCCAGGTATGTTCTCAACTTCACTTATGTTTGTTTGTGGTTTCAAACATTTGACTGATTATTATGCTTCTACCTTCATGATTGCAAAAATGCCCAACATTAATTTGTTGCTAATGCCAAACATTTTGTGGATGTTTTAGGGACTCTGGCGGGGAATTACCTGTTGCATTTTTCAATTTTACTACTCCTGATGACTTTATGGACAGACCGGGAAAAGAAGTAATTCCAATCTGACTCCTCTTATAGCATTAAAATCACTGGTATGTGTTCACTTCAAGTTTTACAGTTCCAAACATTTGACTACAGAATTATAATGTTTCTGTACAATTATCATAAAGTGGCAAATATGATTCTGCACTTAGATTCTGTAGTTTTCTAGATTCTGTAGTTTCTATAGTACTAATCAATTCCCTTGTAATGTATAGGTTTGTTTTTCGTATGAAATCATTGTAGCGCCTTACCTGTTTCTTTTCTTCACATGATGCTTGTCGGCCTCTGTCTAGTTTTTAGGGGTTCCTCTGTTTTTGTGCAAATTGCAAAGGCCCCCACATAGTAATTACTCACGCACGCACACATAGTAATTGCATATAAACATAGAGTAGCAGATTTGGGGAGGTCTTCTAAAGGGTTTGTAGCTTGCTGGGGTTTATTCACATTCGTATTGCCACAAGGTCAAGCAGCCTAATAATTGTTAAGTTTAAGTGCTTTATCATTCTGCTTCGTTTGGGCTTTATCTTGGTCTTGGTCTTTCTCTTCAGATCATCACTTTTTTTCCCCTTTTTCTTGGTCTTGGTCTTTCTCTTCAGATCATCAATTCGCCAATTGGTCTTCATCCTCTTTTTCTAGCTCCTCGAAAGCTTAGCAGTTCTCCTCCGTTGAAAATCACTGTTGTTCTTTACACAATTTGTATCACCTGCACATAAATCACTTAAAACAGAAACGAAGTTAAAGGAAAAAAAATCTCCCACCAGTGCTTTCTCCTCTCTTGTGTTATGTTTTTAGTTATACTTTCTATATCATATTTTGTGAGGTGGTCTTCATTTCTTAGCTTAGTGTGATGTTCACAAGAAAAATCCTTTTGGACATTGTCCTTTATACCATAACTGTTCATATCTTTACAATCACCCTCAAGCATCCTTGTTTCTTCCTTAGTAAAGTGATGATCTTATCTTTTTCATCACTACTGGGATTCTCAAGACAATCCTCTAGCTGATTTGTGCTTTCTAGAACCAATAAATCTTCATATGACATATGGGGTTCCCAAATATCTCTATCTCTGCTGCAGCTTCCTCTACAATGTGGGCCGCTTTCACTTGAGCCTTCTCTTGTGACAGACTGCATTCCTTCTCATCGCAGTCTTCTAACTCTTCTCTTTCCGCATCATAATCTTCAATGCCTTCCCCTTCTTCGGGTAACACAACTTAACAGCAGCGGTTATGCAGCCACGAAAATTGTGAATCATACGAAGGAGAAACACTTAGTTTTTTTTTCAAAAGTTTGTAAAAAACTATATAAACAAATCAGATTTCGTGGCTGGATAGCCACTACCCAACTTAACAGCTTCCTCAAAGTCAACTCTCTCTTTACATTTATCCCATTCATTTATTTCTTCTCTTTGTAACTCTTGGAAGATCTCATCCAAGGGTCTTTTATCCACTAATATTTCGGCCAACTCTTCAATGGATTCTATCTTTCCCTGCTCTTATAATGCCACTCCTTAGGGCTTTGTTGTAGATTTATTTTTCTTTGCTTGCTTATGGTTCCATAAATCACATTCCCCTAATAGACACCATAACTCTTTCAATTCGATCAACCCCTTTAAGCTTCTTTCTTTCTTTGTTAGCTTCTTTCTTTGTTTTTTCCTTACTCTTTCTTCCAGCTTAGTTATCCTCTTTTCACATCTTGATATAGCTCCTTAAGTATATTTTTTCAGCCCCAACACAGAGCTGCAACTCTCTTCTCCTCTTTTGTTCTAAATAGTTGATATATAACCATATACTGATATTCTTTTGCCATTCTTCATTTCTTTAAAGAAATTACTACAAATTTTAAAAGCACGTCTACAAGTGCATACCCCACGAGTTAATAAAAAATGACCTCAACAATTTTTTTAGATGATGCAGCGTTGTGTTCATAATCCTGCAAATTGCTCCACACAATATATTGTGTTCTAACTTTTCAATTCAATTTTCAACAGCAGACTGTATTTATGTAACCAAAAATTTAAAAAAGAAGCTACCAAAACACTCCACTATAGTTGGCAACGTCCATTCACAGGTTGATGTGCCTTTTCTTTTCCAAGTTGCATGCTTCTTCTCCGCATGTGGTCTTCAAGGAAAATGCTGCCTAAAAGCACATGACATCCACCTTAAAGTCTCCTCAAACTCCTATGTGAAAAACTTGACTAAACAACTTTCATTCAACTCTACACATCAAAAATGTTGCAACCGTAAATACTGTGCATGTACTAAATGGAGAAATAGAGGCAAATACTAACATAGAGCATGTTGTCTCTCACCCACAGGAAAGGTTTGCTCTGTAACTCCTAGTTTGCATCATAGGCAAACTAGAAAACAAGGAACCATGGAAATCGAAGAAAAAAAATTGATTAATCTCTTTATCATTCTTCGGCTGAAGATTTCACATTATTTCCCAGAAAAACTAACTCCTACAACAGCAACCAATCCCCTTTATTTCAATTTTACCCCTAAACTTTCTCCTACGGGGATTACGACTAAACAGAACATGACTTGGGAAAAACTAAAAGTGACTGTTAAGTCAGACTCTGAATGACTGATATGGGACAGCTGTTACACAGAATGCTCCGCATCAATTGTTTTATTGGCTTAGCCTAAAGAGGAATTTGAGGTATTTTAGGTCTAGCCTTTCATAGCCCAAGTGTTGGGTAACCTCTGGATTTGGTTGCTAAGGAAAAATGTTCAGCAATTTATCAATCCTGGCACGGAGAATATTCCATCCGCCCCAGGGATAAAGGCCATCTTTGAAACATACATAATACCCACAAAGTTATATGTGTTGCAAGGACATATTTTTAACTTTAGTTGCTTGTGATTCTGTTTAATTCCCTTGCTTCTGATAGGGCCAAGACTGTAAGCTAGATAAGACATTTTAGCTATGAAAATGGTTCCAGCTTTTGAGCTTTATTAAAGTGGGAGGTGTGGCTGTTAGGAATGTCTCCTGAGTCCAACCAGTTTAAACCCAGTTTTATAAATGAAGCCTACTTTTTCGAGATGACAATTTCTATCTAAAAAGGTTATGAAACATATGTCATGTATATGGCATATAGACAAAACAAATTATTTCTCTACGAATCTTTCTAAAAGTATTTCATCTAGAAAGAAACTTTTGAATGGTTTATAGAGTGTTTTGCCCAGACAGATCATGCCACAGTGGCAGTGGGTATCAGCTGCCTTGGAAGTTGTTCGTAAATATGTTACCAGAGTAATGCCAGGTGTTCAAATCAGTGCAATTGTGGCACCAATGTGAGCCAATTTCTTACTTGTCTAGTCTAGACATATGTCCCAAGATTACCATACAAAGGTACAATAGTTTGTCCAAGTTCATATCAGGATGATGGTGTAGACAATGTTTTTGTTATTGCAAATTTATCGATAACGCATCCTTAACCTTAAGACAGATGTTCCTGATAATTACAAAGCAAATTTCATTTGGGACTCTTTTTATCCACATTTATATGATTGTCCCTTAACGTCTTTGTAATATCTCCATACTTTTTCACATCATATTTTCAGATATTTCATCTGTCCCAAGCATCTTAGCTACTATTTACATAGACTTTTATAAGAAATCATAGTTCATATCCATTGTTGAGTGCTAATTATATTATGTTTATGGATTTCTTACTCATTTTTAATAATATTTACCATTTATGGAATAAATTTTCAGCAAGAACGACCATATACAATAATATTTCTTTTGACATTGTAATTAAGAGGAAATTTGTATGACAATTTTTTAAGTGCAATCAATAATCTTGCTCAAATGTAAACAGTGAGATAAAAATGTTAGTAAACAAAAACACATGATACCAAATAAAAAATACAAAAGATTGATAATAATTATGTGTTTAAGTCAAGTTCTTCTTAGTATTTGAAAGAACTGATTGAAACATCTCCACCAAAGGAAATTTGGTTGAAAATATGTCAAAATATGATTGTGAGGAAGAGAGAAATTCTCAATACGGGTTCTTAGGAGGAGGCGGTGGCGAAGTAGGAGGAGGGGAGGGGGAGGAGGGGGAGGAGGGGAAGGAGGAGGCGATGGTGAGGGGAGGAGGAGGGGGAGGGGAAGGGGAAGGAGAAGCAAGGGATGGGGAAGGAGGGGAGGAGGAGGAGAAGGAGAAGGAGGAGCGGGAGGAGGCGGGTGGCGAAGCAGGAGGAGGGGAAGGGGAGGGGAGCAGGAGGAGGCGGTGATGGGGAGGAGGAGGAGAGGTAGGGGAAGGAGAAGGAGGGGAATGGGAGTAGGAGGAGAAGAAGGAGGGGAAGGGGAAGGAGTAGGAGCAGGAGCAGGAGGAGGAGGAGGAGGAGGAGGAGGAGGAGGAGGGGAAGGGGGAGAGGTAGGGGAAGGGGAAGGAGAAGGAGCAGGAGGAGGCGGGTGGCGAGGGGAGGAGGAGGGGAAGGTGGAAGGGGAAAGGGAAGGGGAAGGAGAAGTGGAAGTGGGAGGAGGAGGGGGGGAGGAGGAGGGAAGTGGAAGGGGGAGGAGGTGGAGGGGAAAGGGGAGAGGTAGGGGAAGGGGGAGCAGGAGGGGGAAGTGGAAGGGGGAGGAGGAGGGGAGCAGGAGGAGGAGAAGGAGGAGGAGAAGGAGGTGGAGGATGAGGAGGAGGGGAAGGTGGAAGGGGAAGTGGAAGTGGGAGGAGGAGGAGAAGGAGGGGATGGTGGAGGGGGAGGGGGAGGGGGAGGGGGAGAAGGAGGAGGAGAAGGAGGTGGAGGATGAGGAGGAGGGGAAGGTGGAAGGGGAAGTGGAAGTGGGGAGGAGGAGGAGAAGGAGGAGGAGGGAAGTGGAAGTGGAAGGGGGAGGAGGGAGGGGAGCAGGAGGAGGAGAAGGAGGTGGAGGAGGGGAAAGGGGAGAGGTAGGGGGAGGAGGAGAAGGGGAAGGAAGGGGGAGCAGGAGGGGGAAGTGGAAGGGGGAGGAGGAGGGGAAAGGGGAGAGGTAGGGGGAGGGGGAGGAGGAGCAGGGGGAGGAGGAGGAGGAGGAGAAGGTGGATGAGGGAAGTGGAAGGGGGAGGAGGAGGTGGAGGAGGAGGGGAAAGGGGAGAGGTAGGGGAAGGGGGAGGAGGAGAAGGAGAAGGGGAAGGAGGAGGGGGAGAAGGGGAAGGGGAAGGAGGAGGGGGAGAAGGGGAAGGGGAAGGAGGATGGGGAGGAGGGGGAGAAGGGGAAAGAGGAGGGGGAGGAGGAGAAGGAGGAGCAGGAGGAGGCAGTGGTGAAGCAAGAGGGGAGGAGAGTAGGAGGAGGCGATGGCAAGGGGAGGAGGAGGGGAAGGGGAAGGGGAAGGGGAAGGGGAAGTGGAAGTGGAAGTGGAAGGTGGAGGAGGAGAAGGAGGAGGGAAGTGGAAGGGGGAGGAGGAGGGGAGGAGGAGAAGGAGGAGGAGGGAAGTGGAAGGGGGAGGAGGAGGGGAGCAGGAGGAGAAGGAGGTGGAGGGGAAGGGGGAGGAGGAGAAGGAGGAGGGGAGGAGAGTAGGAGGAGGTGATGGTGAGGGGAGGAGGAGCAGGAAGGGGAAGGTGGAGGGGGAGAAGGGGAAGGGGAAGTGGAAGTCAAAGGGGGAGGAGGAGAAGGAGGAGGGAAGTGGAAGTGGAAGTGGAAGGGGGAGGAGGAGGGGAGGAGGAGGGAAGTGGAAGGGGGAGGAGGAGGGGAGTAGGAGGTGGAGGTGGAGGGGGAGGTGGAGGTGGAGGGGGAGGAGGAGGTGGAGGGGAAGGAGGAGGTGGAGGGGAAGGGGGAGGAGGAGAAGGGGGAGGAGGAGGAGGAGGAGGAGGAGGAGGAGGGGGAGGAGGAGGAGGAGGGGGAGGAGGAGAAGGGGAAGGATGAGGGGAAGGGGAAGGGGAAGGAGGAGGGGAAGGGGAAGGAGGAGGAGGGGAAGGAGTAGGAGAAGGTAGGAGGAGGGGAAGGAGTAGGAGAAGGTAGGGGGAGGGGGAGGAGGAGGGGAGGGGAGGGGAGGGGAAGGGGAAGGAGGAGGGGGAGGAGGAGCAAGGGGATGGGGAGAAGGGGAAGGAGGATGGGGAGGAGGAGGAGGTAGTGGCGAAGCAGGAGGAGGGTAATGAGGAGTAGGAGGGGAGGGGAGCAGGAGGAGGCGATGGTGAGGGGAGGAGGAGGAGGAGAAGGTGGAGGGGGAGAAGGGGAAAGGGAAGGGGAAGGGGAAGTGGAAATGGAAGGGGGAGGAGGAGCAAGGGGTGCTTCAGAAAGCCCCTCGTTGACAACTTCTTTCCTATCCGGGTCTGATCCATAGTCATCCGGCGTGGGAACCGATCTATGGATAGGTCATAACTACTCTGCCCCGGCCATAACCTCTCTAGTAGCCACTATCTATCGAAAAATAGTTAATGCATGTATTGATGTCCTTATAATAGTAGGGCTAGGCGTAACGTATTAGGGGAGAAGGGGAAGGAGGATGGGGAGGAGGAGGAGGGGGAGGAGGAGAAGGGGAAGAGGAAGAGGAAGGGGAAGGGGAAGGGGAAGGGGAAGGGGAAGGGGGAGGGGGAGGGGGAGAAGGAGAAGGGGAGGAGGAGGAGGGGGAGAAGGGGAAGGGGAAGGGGAAGGGGAAGGGGAAGGGGAAGGGGAAGGGGAAGGCGAAGGGGAAGGGGGAGGAGGAGGAGGAGGAGGAGGAGGAGGAGAAGGGGAAGGGGAAGGGGAAGGAGGAGGAGAAGGGAAGGAGGAGGAGTAGGGGAATGAGGGGGGGGAGGAGAAGGGGAAGGAGGAGGAGTAGGAGGGGAAGGGGAAGGGGTAGGGGAAGGAGGAGGAGGAGGAGAAGGGGAAGGAGGAGGAGCAGGAGAAGGGGAAGGGGAAGGAGGAGGCGGGGGAGGAGCAGGGGAAGGAGGAGGAGGAGAAGGGGGAGGAGGAGGGGGAGGAGGAGGAGGAGAAGGGGGAGGGGGAGGGGGAGAAGGAGGAGGAGAAGGGGGAGGAGGAGGGGGAGGAGGAGGAGGAGAAGGGGGAGGGGGGAGGGGGAGAAGGAGGAGGAGAAGGGGGAGGAGGAGGGGGAGGAGGAGGTGGATGAGGGGGAGGAGGAGTAGGAAGAGGAGGAGGAGAAGGAGGAGGTGGTGGTGATGGAGGAGCAGGAGGAGAAGCAGTAGGAGGTGGTGGTGGAGGAGAAGGAAGAGGAGGAGAAGGAGGAGAAGCAATAATAGAAGGAGGTGGTGGAGGAGGAGGAGCAGGAGGTGGTGGAGGAGGAGGAGCAGGAAGAGGAGGAGAAGCAGCAGTAGGAGGAGAAGCAGCAGGAGCAAGAGGAGGAGGAGGAGGAGCAGGAGGAGGAGGAGGAGGAGGAAGAGAAGGAGAAGGAGGAGGAGGAGGAGAAGCAGGGGGAGGAGGAGGAGAAGCAACAGGAGGAGGGGGGAAAAGAAGAAATTTGTTTTTTATTCTAAATTTGAGAATGAAGATGGTAATGCATTTATTGCATCTTTAGTCACTCATTCATGTGACAATACATGGTTACTTGAATTAAATGCATCTTTTCATCTATGTCAAGCCCACTTTTACACAAGTGGAATGCATGATGCAACATGACACCCTACAATTTATTTTCTTCAAAAACATAATGTAATCCAAAAATAATTCATTGCTAAACTTGAATTAATTAAAATGTAAAAATTGCTAGATAATGCTTGCATACCTAGTGACACAATCCTTGTATCACCAACAATGCTCAACTTTGTAGAGTGGGAAAGGAGTCTTTGAGTCATGGGCTATAAGATGTCCCAACCTTACTCCTAAATAGTGATATAAAAGTCTAATCTAGTTAAGTCAACTATTAGGAAAATTATTTTAATTTGTAATCCCCTAAGTCATCTATGAACAAATACACTACAAATAATATTATAAAAAGAAATGATATATGCTCACTTCTTAAGACACCTAATTATTTACAAAAAATATTGTAACAATTATGATAAATAAGAAATTATAATCACTTCTCAATATTTAAGTAAGTAGCAACTAATTATTGTTCCTATGGTTAAGATTACATGAATAAATAAATAAAGATTTTTTTCTTTTATTAAATATTAATTTGATAGCTAATAAGGAAATTCTAATTTAATTAAGAAGATAAACTTACTAATAATCCTTTAGGTAAATTACTAATTATAAAGAAAGAGTAAACAATTATCTTTTGATTTTAAATTTAAACTCTCAAAGTACAAACACAGGAAGAAAATCAAATTTTTAGGGTAAATATCTTAGATTTAAAGAATGGTTTGAATTAGTGAATTAAGCAATAAAACTCTCCTTAAAATTAGTAACTACAATAAATTTGATTTAAGAATAGACAACATTTATTATATTTTTTTGTAGTCCATTCTTGCGACTTAGCCCATCAAGACAGGTTTCCTATTATGGGACATGCTAAGGAGAGACTAATCCTTGGAGATGTACCAAGCCGCTAATAAGCTATATAACATTTAATATAGTTTACTTACTACACTCTAATGCAAATAATTTTGAAGGAATTTACATTTCACTTAATTATTAATCACAAATTTTTACTTAAGAACATTAAATCTTATGATCCTCTAATTATAAATCACCCCAAATTAAATATAAATAGTCTTCTTATAATTTAGATTTAAAATAATTATCATATAATATTTAATAAATGAATACAAGTGATATTTCAAAACATCAATTTATTTGAACAATAAGAACATTATTATAAATTAAATTATCTAATTTTTAGCAACTATTTGTTTATTATCTTATAAATTAATTACATTAAATAACACTTTTAAATAACTAAATTATTCACCCAATATTAAACATCCCATCCAAAAGGCAACGTCACCCAAAACAATCCATTTACTGTATTATTAATTAATTAAAAATTAAAATACAATGAATATAAATTTTTTAATTAATAATTGTGAGGAAGAGATTTGATAGAGTTGGAGTCCCTACCTACTATTTAAAAAAACACTTAGATAATACAATTTTGAAACTATTTGAAGCAGCAACAATTACCAATGCTGAAACAAAGAGGATGTGTTATCAATGTTGAAACAAGACAGATGTATTGCAAGCCCCGTCTAGAAACCAATGAGAATTTAACCTAACTAGACATAATGTTGATGCAATAATTTTTTTTAAAACATTAAACAATACAAATGCGGAAGTAAGTACAAACATAAGTTAAGACATTATACTAAAGTGCATAAACTCAATTAACATTCCCAAAGATTCCAAAACATGATTACTTGAGTCTGTAACCATTATTTGACCTTGAGGGGTGACAACTGTTATTGTGGTGTTGAGATTTTATTAACCTGGTCACCTTGTTTCTTTTGTTGTGATTGTTCCATGTTCTAAACGATGGCCTTTTTGAGTTGTGTTTTACTTCATGTTTGGAGAGAGATGATATTGATGATCATTGATGTTGTGATATGAGAACTATGCGTTTTGGTGATTGTTTATTGAGATTTCCATTATGGGGTAGACAATTTGGATCCTGGTATAGGATGTGATAGTCTTTATTATGCTCCATACTTTACTTTGGTGACTTTCATGATTTAATTGTTGATAAGAAGTCTTTTATGGTTTGGCTTTGTCTTCTATTCATTTCTTTTCGTTGGAGCATTAGGGTAGGTTATCTAGGAGAATAGAGGGGAAGTGGCTTGCAATGGGTATTGGGGCCCTAAAGTGGTTGCCAAGATAACTCATTGAAAGTTGAGTAATAAGTGATAACTTAATAAATCTATTAGGAGAGAAACATTAATAATATAATTGTGTGCCTCACCCTTGTCTCGAGTGCTAGTACAAGCTAGGATGGGAGTGGGAATGATGCTTGTCTGTCCAAGGGGTGTAATGATCTAGTATGATTGATCTATTTATCTTCATGAAAGGATTACTGGTTTTGCATGGGTCTTGCTCGAGGGTTCGGGGTCCAGAGTGACTAGTCTAGGGTAAATCAAGTAGATGGTTATGTGATTATACTTCCCTATATGTGTTATAGATTCCTACATTACATTTGGTACACCTGATTTGTGTCTTGATCATTTATACTTGATAACCTTATAACCATTTATTACCATTTTTATGTAGTGTACCTTTGTATTACTATTTCTTATTTTTGGATGTTTATTTGTGTGAGGTTTGGTGTTTATCTCCTCAACATGGTGGGGTGGATCTCAAGGTTCCATGTGGTCAGGTGGTAGTGATTCTATTACCATTGAGATTTGGTGTTCATGTTTATATTCTTAGATGATCCTTGTTGTTTGTCTATCTTCTTGTTCTTCATTGAAGACTGTCTTATTGTCCTTATGAGATGTATATCTTGTATTTATTTAAAACATCCATTCTAGAGATTATATATATTACATTTGTGACTTGATTCATTATTATGGTCCCTATGACATGTGACGTAAAGGAGGATGGGGAGAGGGGCCAAAGGAACACCCTAACCAGATCCACCTTGCAGAGATCACATGCGGAAGAAACAAACACACAAGTGAGAGAGAGAATGCAGTAAATTTCATATATTTATTTCAATTTGATTAATACATGTCAGGCTGTAAGGCCTTCCTGGTTTAGGCTAGATATTACAACTAAGTACAGAAGTCCTCCAACATGTGAGGATCTGAAACAATCTTCTATCTCCTAGCTTCTGTCTCTGATGTCCTAATTTTTCTGCCTAAAACTACCAACAAAGATTACATTATATATAAGAGGCTACCAAACAAGTCAGCCTTCAAATCCACCATCAAGGGAAGGAACAACCAGATCTAGGTCCACATGCTTCCCAATGATAGATACCAGCATTAAATCTGTGACCACAATTAATTGCAAGAGTCGGCCTCAACAGGAAACTAAAACAAACAACTCGGTAAGCAAGGATAACCAAGCACCAGACAAGCATCACCAAGCACCAAGGAACTTCACTGAGTGCTAGAGAGATAATTGACCAACCCCAGTAAATAAAGGAAACCAAGCAACACCGAACCAACTTGGTCAAGGAAGGAATTGAGCGACACAGGAAAAACACAAACATGTTTTTGGTGACACAAGATTGCCAAGGACCTGAGATGCTCCTACATTAGACACCTAGGGTTATTTAAAAATGATTCTCTAAATCATGAAGTAGGTACGATTTGAGCTGAATCCAACTCAGATTGTGAAATCCATGAACTATCTTCAATCGGTCTATTCTTCCACTCACTACTACATTTGGGGCCAAATTTCGACAGAAGTTTTTGACGGGTAACTTTTTCTTACGAATTTGGTGTTTTTTTTTGTAATAGGCCCCTATGATGTCAGTATTCTAATGGGTGTTTAATTGACCATTAGAACTCTGACAGATTCAGGGTATACATTTAAAAAAAAGTGAAACAACCTCATCATTTTTATTTTTATTGGAGAGCGGGAGAAAAGGAGCAAAAGCTGAGCGCGAGAGAAGGTATGTGATTTCTTCATCTTTCGAGCCTTTGGCATCATATTCGAATGCATTTCATTTTATTATTGAGGGAGTTGCTCTCTGAAATGACTGCATTCTATTGGTGTCGTTCCCTAGCCAGTGCTATATCTCTATTATTTGATGTTATTGGTGCTTGTGCTCAAGGATACCGATTCACTGTATTCAAATGTTTGGATTCATGTTTGTTGATATTACTGGCATATGTGTTTAATGATGCCATTGTATATTGTTGTCACTGAAATGACCGCATCCTACTGGTGTCATTTCCTAGCTCGTGCTTTAACTCCATTATTTGATGTTATTGGTGCTTGTGCTCAAGGATATCTTTTTTTTTGAAATGTTGACTGTGGTTATCAAATGGACAGCCTGTGAGCTTCTAGCTAGGTGCCATTTGTATTGATAGCTTAGGGCATCAAATGTATTGTATCATTAATAGTTGAGACTTTGTTAAAAGGAAATAGGACAAAGAATGATTTTTATTTAGTTTCTATATTTTGATCCCTAAGTGGCTTACAACCCTAGAGAAGTATATGCAGATTTACGAATCTAGTTGTAGGATACATAGCAGACGATAATACACAAGAAATCCATGCATCTAATTTGAATAGCAATTAATACAAAGAACTAGGGTCCTCCAATGGCCCAATCATCCGGACCTTGACTGTCCCCTCAACCAGTGACCCTTGAAAATTGGGTTATCATGCAATCAGTGAGTGATCCTTCATTCTCCTGGTCTGCCCTGCATCCAAACATATTGGAAATACGCAATACAATGATAACAAGTCTTCCACAATCCCCCTTCCCCCAAGGAACACTATCAACCATCCCTTCCACATAGCATTTCACTATTTTATGAGTGGATTATGCAGGAATAATTAACATTAAACAAGGAGAAAACTCCTCAACACATCTTGGAAACCATTGAATTCAATAATAAATGAAACCTAACACCAACACTATTCCTTTCATAGTTGCAGGATACATAGCAGTCGATAATTCACAAGAAGTCCATGCATCAAATTTGTATAATGATATCCAACTAATCAATAGGAATTTTCTTGATATGACCAATGATTATGCATTTTGATGGCAGTGTGCTAGTTCAAAAGGATAATATAAATCTGAAATATTTTTTTCTGATTTTCTCAAACTATAAATGTGGTTAAAGGGAAAATATTATGTGGAAAACCCACAAACCAAGCTAGCAAATGATTGTACATCAAATTATTCATATATTCATTCAAGTATTGCTATGCTTCAGCTACCTGGCCTTTGAGCTTCATCTAGAGGAATGTGTAGCTTTAAGATAGAGTTACTTCTTGGGCCTTACAATAGGGTGGAATATGATCAAGATTTGTTTAGGCTGTATCTTTCTTAGTCCCATTGTTACGTTCTTATGGTTCATGGTTTGAATCTATTATGGTTGTGTAAGGGATTTGTAGATGCTTTTTCTAACATAATTATTGGACACCATGATTGGAACAACTGTTTGTTGGCTATTGTACACATGAATCATAACTGTCAATGGTTCTTTGTGTTCAAGAATTCGTTGATCAATCTTTGAGATTTATTGTCCCAGCTTTAAAAGAGTGATAAAAGATATAGTGAGTGCTATCTTTTCCAAGTGTTTTGTGGGTGCCATTATCTTCTAGGAGTAATTTCTGGAACCAAATTATGTTCTTTGCCTCTAGTAAATATTGTAGACACAATCATCTTCTTGGTGAAGGGTTGCTTCCATCCCCATGAGGCACTATTGCATGGTTTCCATTCCCTTGTAGTATAGTGAACCTAATTTAATACAAGTGTGCACTATTTTGGGATCCATAATTTATGGCCCCTACACTATGGTTGTTAGCCTAAGACAAGCCTACCTTTGCATATAATAAGAGGCCAACATGAAACAAACATCCAGAAGTTAGGGGGTTTGTTCGTTGTCCATAATTTATTATTTCAGTGCTAAGGGATGATGGGTATATCGTGTAATTCATACCTAGTGTGTCTCTTTCTTTCTCTCCACATTTCACATTAGGATTATATGCTATAAAATACCAATGAAATCAACTATTGGTCAAATCTAATCAAAATTGCAGTATAAAGATTAAAATAGATCTTGAAGAAATATGGGAACCATTTTTGACAGATATTGTACAAACGAAGAGAATACTCCCAAGAGGAAATGCTTCAATGTGGAACAATTGAAGGACAATAGTTTACTTTTATATGCACATCTACATTATTTTTGATATATTTCTAAGATAACAAAACCATAGAAAGAATAACATATAGAAGAAAGTAAAGAATAATGATCATATTTTGAGATATTGTGGAAAATTAAAGGAAAGAATGCTTGGTGGGGCTATCATGCATTCAGTGAGTGATCCTTCATTCCCCCCTCTTTCAGTGATCCTTCAAAATTGGGTTATCATGCAATCAGTGAGTGATCATTCATTCTCCTGGTCTGCCCTGCATCCAAACATATTGGAAATACACAATACAATGATAACAAGCCTGTCACAGTCCCCCTTCCCTCAAGGAACACTATCAACATCCAGACCTTGACTATCCCCTCAACCAGTGACCCTTCAAAACTGGGTTATCATGCAATTAGTGAGTGATCCTTCATTCTCCTGGTCTGCCCTGCATCCAAACATATTGGAAATACACAATACAATGATAACAAGTCTTTTACAATCCCCCTTCCCTCAATGAATTACTATCAACATCCAGACCTTGACTGTCCCCTCAACCAGTGACCTTTCAAAACTAGGTTATCATGCAATTAGTGAGTGATCTTTCATTCTCTTGGTCTACCCTACATCCAAACATATTGGAAATATACAATACAATGATAACAAGTCTTTCACAATCCCCCTTCCCTCAAGGAACACTATCAACAAGTGACCCTTCTTCTTATCATCCATATCCAATGTTTCATTGAAGTCACGACCAAGAATGAAGGTCACCTTACACATACCATTCATGGATTCTAAAATGTTGTTCCAAACTCCTGAAAACTTTTCTATTGCTTCTTGTTGCTTCTTTAAATACTTCTTCTACCACAATGTCCTCCTGCCCCATCTTCTTGATCTTCTTGGCTAAAGCGGATGAATCCACACACAATAACCCAAAATGAAGGGTTTTGTATCCTTTAATGAATCTTAGTCACTGGTAATGCATGGATAGTTAAACCAGTAGTCTCCAAAGCATTCAATAAGTGAATATGAATGTTTGAAAAATTTCCTCTCAACTTCCCCAACCACTCCTAATCAGTTAGAGGGATATTTCTAGAATCTCCACTATTCCTATCCTTACCAACAATTCTTAAACATACTTTATCTGATATGATAATAACATGCTAAACTGAACCAATGGCATGTTCTTTGTGTGGTACAAGGAAGATTTGGCTATCAAATCTTCCTTTGTGCAAGTTGAGCGTGAGAGAAGGTATGTGATTTCTTCATCTTTGATTGGTATCTTTGACAGACAATGTCTTTCGAGCCTCTGGCATCATATTCGACTGCAAAATTTCAAATGCATTGCATTTTATTTGATCATGAATGTTCACTGAAATGATCGCATTCTACTAGTGTTGTGCCCTAGTCTGTGCTTTATCTCCATTATTTGATGTTATTAGTGCTTGTGCTCAAGAATATCGATTCACTATTTTCAAATGTTTGGATTCACGTTTGTTGATATTACAATTCATCATATCAGATAAAGTATGTTTAAGAAGTTTTAGTGTCTAAACACTCAACTAATCCCTCTAACCGATTAGGAGTGGTTGGGGAAGTTGAGAGGAAAGTTTTCAAACATTCATATTCACTTATTGAATGCTTTGGAGACTACTGGTTTGATTGTCCATGCGTTAATGTTTAGAAGAGTTCAATGAAGTATTTAAAGACATTCTTACATGTTTGGAGAGGTTTAAGAGGCACTTATCATGACTGTACCCTCACAAACAACAACATAGACTGGTTTTACTAAGTTTCCTTTCTCTATTTTGAGGTTTCCTTTCTCTGCCGTAGGGGTACAGTCAGAGGGTTCATTGAAAAAATGATCCTTTGAATGGTTACTATGAATATGAATGATTTGATATAGCATATTGCTCATTTTACTTGAAGTTTGGAATAGCTTGTGCAAGGGTGAAAGTATTTTTGATCATTTTGGTCATGACTGTTCCTCTTCACAGTCAAAAAATGTAACTGTCTAATGATTATATGTAATGTTGAATGGATTAAATGCTTTATTCTTGGTAGAAGTGAATGGAAGGAATAGTGTTGGTGTTAGGTTTCATTTATTATTGAATTCAATGGTTTCCAAGATGTGTTGAGGAGTTTGCTCCTTGTTTAATGTTAACTGTTCCTGCACAATCCACTCATACAATAGTGGAATGCTATGTGATTGAAAATTTCATACAAATGGTCCTTTGGCGTGTATTAAATATAATCCAGTCACTTATTGAATGCTTTGGAGACTACTGGTTTGACTGTCCATGTGTTACCAGTGTCTGAGATTCATTAAAGGATACAAAACCCTTCATTTTGGGGTTATTGTGTGTGGATTCAAATGTAAGTTTGATTTGGTTAATGTTTAGAAGAGATTGATAAAGTATTTAAAGATAATCTTACATGTTTGGAGAGGTTTGAGAGGCACTTATCATGATTGTACCCTCACAAACAGCGACATAGACTAGTTTTACTAAGTTTCCTTTCTCTATTTTGAGGTTTCCTTTCTCTGCCGCAAGGGTACAGTCAGAGGGTTCATTGAAAAAATGATCCTTTGAATGGTTACTATGAATATGAATAATTTGATATAGCATATTTCTCATTTTACTTGAAGTTTGGAATAGCTTGTACTTGAAGTTTGGAATAGCTTGTGCTTGTGTTGGAATTCTTGGTAGAAGTGAATGGAAGGAATAGTGTTGGTGTTAGGTTTCATTTATTATTTATTATTGAATTCAATGGTTTCCAAGATGTGTTGAGGAGTTTGCTCCTTGTTTAATGTTAACTATTCCTACACAATCCACTCATACAATAGTGAAATGCTATGTGATTGACAATTTCATACAACTGGTCCTTTGGCGTGCATTAAACAAAATAGAATTTTCAGCATATTATTATAATTCTATTTCTTTGTTGTAAACATGCTATTGGTTCAGTTTTGTAAAAAAAAAATTCATGTACAATTATTTTTTCCTATTTTTTCCATTTGATAACCACAATCAAAATTTTAAAATAGTGAATAACATCAAATAATAGAGATAAAGCATGGACTAGGGCACGACACCAGTAGATTAAAACCAAACCAATGACATGTTTACAACAAACAAATAGAATGATAATAATATGCTAAAAATTCTATTCTATTTAATACATGCCAAAGGACCAGTTGTATGAAATTGTCAATCACATAACATTTCACTATTGTATGAGTGGATTGTGTAAGAAAAGTTAACATTAAACATAGCCAGTGTTCTCTTTACTTTCTCAAATCTCTGCAAGTCAAAAACATTAGAGTTGTATAATACATTGTCAGTATCCTTTTTCCATGGGTCCTAGGTCTTTGGGTCCATGGAAAGGAAATAGATTACAAAATACACTTCAAAACAAAGGAAAAACTTAGCAAATTTAGTCTAACTCACTGTAGATGAAGGAACAGTCATGCTAATAGCTCCTCTAAGTCTTCCAAAACATTTATTGAACTCCCCTAAAGTCCTATTGGATCCCCAAATTGCTTAATCCAATCAACTTACATCAGGATCACGAGAAACTTCAAAGGATTAAAAACATTACTTGGAACAGTCAAATCATTATGCTTTCAAATCAATTACCTATCGACATATCCCTTGCGAGGGAGAGAAGCCAAACACATAAAGAACATGCACATAAACATAGCAGCTGAAAAACTTAAATGGAATACACCAAGAAGTACCAAATGATGAATGCTCAATTGTTATAATGGCAAAGCATCAGAACCGTCCATTTCTAGAACTTGATTTTATAGTCTAAATGATTTTTCTATAGTCGTAATGATTTTTCTAGAGCTTGATTTTGTATTCTTAATGATTTTTCTATAGTCCTAATGATTTTTCTATAGTACTCTTAATGATTTTTCTAGAACTTGATTTTCTAGTCTTAATGATTTTTCTTTCATCCTAATGTTTGTTGCTCTTGATAAATTAGGCCTTGAATTTGAATTTTTGTTCACTGTTTTATTTCAGTTTGATATTTCATTCATTTTTCATATACATAGAGAGTACACATGCTGATAAAAAATGAGCTATTTGATTAAGGTTAACTATTCATGATTGTAAATAGTCAATATTTCTGATGGTACTCGGTGTATTTCATTTTAAAATAATCATGTTTCTATGGCTATGATAAATGTCCCTTTGTGTTGAGAAAATTAGAGTTGAAAAAATGGTTGCAAACAAATCAGCCTTCTTCCACCAACATTCTAGTCAATGTACAAGTAACGAGTCATTCCATTCAAGAAAGACCATGTCTAACAATATCAACGCAGAACAAAATAAGGAGTATGCAGAATTTAGTGATTGTATCTTCCATTAGAGCCACTTCATATGCACAGGTGATGAACATGCATATTTACCTAAGTGCTATTGGGAGCTTACTCAACAACATATACCTTCTATGATCAACTCTTATATGCACAGGTGATGAACATTCAAATTTGTCTAAGCAGTACTTTTAGTAGTCCTCCTACACATGTACTATTGTGAAAATCATCACAAGTCCATTTGTTGGAGGGCTACTCAAAGTACACATGTTTGGAGGTCTGAAAGAAACAAGAGAATTTGAAGAGTCACAAGTCTTAAGATTGTACTTAATATAGCCAAGCTTCATTCAATGGTACATTCAAACATGAAACAAACATTTTTAAACCAGATTAAACTAGTAAACCAAAGGACATACTGATTATAAGTAAACTAGTAAACCAAAGGACATGCTTTTACTACTAAGTCTCTATTTTTTGGGCATAATGATTATAAGTACTTGACATATATCATAAATGTTGCTAATTAAGGTTGGTGGGATGATTACGCCTATCCTGAAAAAAGATTGTCAAATCATTATGCTTTCAAAACAATTACCTATCGATACATCCCTTGCGAGGGAGAGAAGCCAAACACATAAAGAACATGCACATAAACACGACAACTGAAAAACTTAAATGGAATACACCAAGAAGTACCAAATGATGAATGCTCAATTTTTGTAATGGAAAAGCAATATTAGAACCGTCCATTTATAGAACTTGATTTTTCTATAGTCCTAATGATTTTTCTTATTTCTTGTCTGTGCTTGGTCATAGGATTTTGAACATTGTTGACATACTTAAATGGAATACACAATACCAAATGATGAATGCTCAATTGTTGTAATTGCAAAGCATCAGAACTATCCATTTCTAAAATTTGATTTTGTATGGTCTTAATTATTTTTCTATAGTCCTAATGATTTTGAAAATTGTTGACAAAGAGTGTTTCTTTTTTTAATTGTAGTATAAATGATTTTTCTATAGTCGTAATGATTTTTCTTATTTCTTGTCTTTTGTCCCTTTTTGATTTCCTATGTCTATGCTTCATGACAGGATTTTTTCACCTTCTTTTGATGGTATATTTCATTCAGTCTATGTGGATCGAATACTATTTTGTTCACTATTTTATTTCAACTTCATATTTCTTTCATTTTTCATATACACAGAGACTACACATGCTGATAAAAAAATGAGCTATTTGATTTAGGTTTACTTTTCATTATTGTAAATGGTTAATATTTCTAATGGTACTCCTTGGTGTATTTCATATAAAAATAATAAATGTAGTAACGATGGTGCAGTGCATTATTGATATATAGGCTCGATGACTCTTGTCAATGTGCCAAACTATCGAGTGGTGGTGGGCAGTGTGTTTTGAAGACTTCATGGACACCGAACAACCCTGGATGACAATTTTGGTACTGCCCAAATAGAAAAAAGGTTGTTGATGTGTATATATTTAATGTTTCTAATGTAAATACTATTTATTATAATATAAGAACTAATGTAGACTGGGCATCATGGGGAAATAATGGTTGTGGATGCTTTAGTTGGGTTGATGGCAATTCATCTGGATCTATCTGCCCATATCCACTTATCCGCAATGAAGGATTTGAGTGCAAAACGTGTCAGGCTAGGGAAAATTCCAAAATTATATTTTTATGATGCCTTCTCTGTATTGTAATCGCATATCTTTGTTGCGAACATATGCAGAGATGAACTCAGGAATTAGTTAGTTTAGTATTTTCATATTGTAACTAATATTTTAATATGGATATGACGTAACTTCTCTTTGCCTCAAGTGTGCATATATATGGTTTACATCTTTTTTTAGAATAATTCTTCATGTTTATGGCTCAGGTGAGCCCCAATCTACTATCAATTGCATGATTTAATGTTTAGTGTTTTCTTGGTTGTTCTATTTGTTCCTTGACCTTGACTATGGATTGACTATCATTTTCAAGCTTGAGCGTGACTTCGTAACATGCACTGTTCGTAGATTTGTACGCAACACTGATTTATGAACGTAAATAACACATTGAATGTAATCTACAAATGTTGTATGTATGAAGTCTTGCTGAAGTTTGAGTGTCCTCCCTTTATTCTAGTGAGGGATTGGAATGAGTTCATTTTGGATGCAAAGGAGAAAGGGGATACTCAAAGAGGAATTACACCAGCAAATGGGAGAAGGTATAAATATTTTAATAGATTTTTATTATTAAATAATGAAATTTACATATACTAGTGTTCTAAGCGTCCTCATTACATGATTTAAGGTCTTAGTCCATGGACAAATTAAATTAGACTTACTATCCAAAATACATAAAAAACATGCACATAAACACAACAACTGAGAAACATAAATGTAGATTTCACAATAGCTGAGAAACATAATTGTAGGCATCATAGTCACAATCTTTTGGAGACAACGTAATTGAGTTGTGTACCCAAGCGGTGTAGAGAAACTTTTGCACCCCCAATTCCAAGTTGAATACATCTGTTGGAGGACCTTGTATTTATGAGCAACAGATGTAGTCAACTTGGAATCGGAGGTGCAGGAGTTGCTCTCCACCATCTGGGTATACAACTCAATTATGTTGTCTCCAAAAAATTGTGACCACGATGCCTACAATTATGTTTCTTAGCTGTTGTGTCCCAGGACCCCTTATGACCCTTTACGACCATTTACGATCCCTAAGAATACATCTTAGAGGTCTTAAAATGTCGTAAAGGGTCATAAGAGGCTCCTAGGAGGGGCTAGATGAGCTTCCACCTTCATGTGGTTAGCCCTGTTAAGTAGAGAATGTTTAACTATTCTCGAAACAAAGAGAAGCTCAATAATTTAAGGTCTCAGTCCATCTAGATGCTGAAAAAATGACAGGAATCAACGATGGAAAGTTTTTAGATTCTGAGAAGACGTATATGGAGTGGAGGCCAGATTGAGTACCAGTGCAGAGTGTTAATAATTATAGCCTTTCGGCCAAGCTCAAACTGATCAAATAAATACCCTTGTGTGATTTATAATAATAAGGAGATTATTATTTCATTTATATATATATATGTGTGTGTGTGTGTGTGTGTGTTGGTTGAATTAGTTAAGGGCCCAAGGTCGGCCTCTTGGCTTTAACATTAAATATATTTAATAAGACCAGGTCGGCCCTCTTGAAGATAATTCAATTCATATATATATGGTGTTGGATTCTAGGGAGAGAAGCACCAAAAACATAATGTGCTTCCCTCCCCCAAAACCTTGATTCTCTACCTTAAGCAAACTTAGATCAACATATATTGGTGTGAAAGATAAGCAGCTTTGGCTAATAGATAAGAACAAGTCTGAGCATGAATAAAGATCAGATTATGATCTGATCCATACAACCAACAATTATTGGCAATGTTAACTGTGAGTTGATTAGGGCTGGAAGCCTCTATTAGGACTGGACTCTTCCTCAATACACTAACACTAAGGTACTAATCAGGTTCTCCTCAGCACCTTTGTTAGTATAGTTGGAGGCATATAGACTGGAGTATACTTGGTTGATATCTGGGTATCTTCTATCCCTTCTTGTTTACTTTATTCTATGTTTAGCTGTGTTAGATCTCTATAGTTTGTTCATTCCAGAGTAGAATCTGAAATATATCAACAAGAGATGATGATTCAGTAACCTACATCTAGAAAACCTTCACAATTATCCCTTCTTTGGCCTCCACTTTTTCTTCTTCTCAAAAATGGTTATCTAGAAACTTTGGAGCCTGCTGATTCTTGTCGAACACAACCTGTGCGTGTTGATGACAATGAGGATGTGCATCATAGTAATACAAGTAAACATCTTAAATTGATTGGTGTAGTAATACAAATTTAATTGCAATTGGTGTTTGGATTAATGTAACAATTTGTATTGCAGCTGTAGAGATTGTAGAGGCCGTTGTTAATGAGAAGGTTGAGGTTGAGGCCAAGGCCAGACAAACTGACCTCAATGTTGATGATGTGACTAGATCAGTTAAAGAGCTATATGATTATGAATGCTGTCAATGCCTTTATTACTAAGGAATCACTGCCTACCATTAATGAATATTAATGAACACTTACACCATGAAGAAGACAAATGATTAAACAGAAAGAGAGGACCAATTGAACCATCTTGTGGTCCGTCTATATCACATTGAGAAACAACGTCAAGACTTGAGAATCAAAACAATCAAAAGTTTCTTCAAGACCATGAATGATCAACAACATTCCATCAGAAAACAAAACACTAATCTATGTTATCATTAAGCCATAAAATATGTCTTTAAAGTTTAGAAGCATCACAAAAACTTTCAAGAAACATAGTACTATCCAAAATATGTCTTTAAAGTTTATTTCTAATGATTATGATGATGTTGATGTTGATGTCTATAATTTATTTCACTTACTGATGCTTGCCTAGATTGAATTTTGATTTGCTAGGTTGGAGAATGCTTTCAAAGTTTAGGGTCTGTTCCACATGATACTCTTAGTTACAACTCAAATGCAAATCAACATATTTTTGATGCTGGGCAACCCACTATAGAAACTCATCCACAGGTGAAATTTAATGCTGTGAATCTTGGCATTGTTAATGTTATTACTTTTCCTCATGTTTCATATTTGTGAAAATGTTTCTTGGCACTATCTTATTTTTCAATTCCTATATTTGCAGCTTTTTAGATCATTAACTTAAGCATTACATGTCTTTGTTCAAAGTTTATTCTAACACTATATTATATCTTATTCTTATTACAATGTTCTTTGTTGTGGGGTAGGAGGTCAATCTTCATTGTCTTCATTGTGGGGGACAGTGAAGATTTCTCTGACAAATAGTAGGTCTTCTTTAGTATCTTATAATAACATGCTAAATTGATAAAGGTGTTATGGGCATTTAATCTACAATTACTAATAGATTAAGCATATTATTACTATGCTTAATGTTCCATTTAAATGCATTTAACACAAAAAAAAGTTTTTACAAAATTGAACCAGTGGCATGTTTACAACAAAGATGTGTTGAGGAGTTTTCTCCTTGTTTAATGTTAACTGTTCCTGCACAATCCACTCATACAATAGTGAAATGCTATGTGGAAGGGATGGTTGATAGTGTCCCTTGAGGGAAGGGGGATTGTGAAAGACTTGTTATCATTGTATTGTGTATTTCTAATATGTTTGGATGCAGGGCAGACCAGGAGAATGAAGGATCATTCACTGATTGCATGATAACCTGGTTTTGAAGGGTCACTGGTTGAGGGGACAGTCAAGGTCCGGATGATTGGGCCATTGGAGGATCCAATTTATTTGTATTAATTTCTATTCAAATTGGATGCATGGATTTCTTATGAATTATCAGCTGCTATGTATCCTACAACTGCATTTGTAAGTCTACATATACTTATCTAGGGTTGTAAGCCACTTAGAGATCAAAATAGAGAAACTAAATCAGAATCATTTTTTGTCCTATTTCCTTTTAACAAAGTCTCAACTATCAATGATACAATACATTTGATGCCCTAAGCTATCAATACAAATGACGCCTAACTAGAAGCTCATGGGCTGTCCATTTGATAACCATAGTCAACATTTCAAAAAAATGGATATCCTTGAGCACAAGCACCAATAACATCAAATAATGGAGTTAAAGCACGGGCTAGGGCACGACACCAGTAGAATGTGGTCATTTCAATGACAAAAATATACAATGGCGTCATTAAACATATATGCCAGTAATATCAACAAACGTGAATCCAAACATTTGAAAACCAATGACATGTTTACAACAAAGGTCTAATAGAACTCCCAACAATTCTTAAACATACTTTATTTAATATGATGAATTCTTAAACAATTAAGGTTGGAGTAGACATACTTTATCAAATCTTCCTTCGTGCTAGCAGTCTACAGAATTAGACCTTTATTAACAATTAATCATATCAGATAACTAGTATGTTTAAGAATTGTTGGGACTGGTCCTTTGACATGTATTAAATAGAATATATAGAATTTTTAGCATATTATTATCATTCTATTTCTTTGTTGTAAACATGCCATTGGTTCAGTTTTGTAACTTCACTGTTGTATGAGTGGATTGTGCATGAACAGTTAACATTAAACAAGGAGCAAACTCCTCAACACATCTTGGAAACTCCATTCACTTCTACCAAGAATAAAGCATTTAATCCATTCAACATTACATATAATCATTAGACAGTTACATTTTTTGACTGTGTAGAGGAATAGTCACAACCAAAATGACCAAAACTACTTTCACCCTTGCACAAGCTATTCCAAACTTCAAGTAAAATGAGCAATATGCTATATCAAATCATTCATATTCATAGTAACCATTCAAAGGATAATTTTGTCAATGAACCCTCTGACTGTACCCCTGCGGTAGAGAAAGGAAACCTCAAAATAGAGAAAGGAAACTTAGTAAAACCAGTCTATGCCACTGTTTGTGAGGGTACAGTCATTATAAGTGCCTCTCAAACCTCTCCAAACATGTAAGATTGTCTTTAAATACTTTATTGATCTTTTCTAAACATTAACCAAATCAAAACTACATTTGAATCCACACACAATAACCACAAAATGAAGGGTTTTGTATCCTTTAATGAATCTTAGTCACTGGTAATGCATGGATAGTCAAACCAGTAGTCTCCAAAGCATTCAATAAGTGACTAGATTGTATTTAATACATGCCAAAGGACCAGTTGTATGAAATTATCAATCACATAGCATTTCACTATTATATGAGTGGATTGTGCAGGAACAGTTACCATTAAACAAGGAGCAAACTCCTCAACACATCTTGGAAACCATTGAATTCAATAATAAATGAAACCTAACACCAACACTATTCCTTCCATTCACTTCTACCAAGAATAAAGCATTTAATTCATTCAACATTACATATAATCATTAGATAGTTACATTTCCTGACTGTGTACTAGAGGAACAGTCATGACCAAAATGATCCAAATATTTGAAAATAGTGAATTGATATCCTTGAGCACAAGCACCAATAACATCAAATAATGGAGATAAAGCATGGGCTAGGGCATGACACCAATAGAATGCAGTCATTTCAGAGAGCATTCATGATTAAATAAAATGCAATGCATTTGAAATTTGTGGTCGAATATGATGCCAGAGGCTCAAAGGATGAAGAAATCACATACGAAGAACATGCCATTGGTTTAGTTTTGTAAATTTGTTTTTTGTGTAATTAGTAATTGGCAGATTAAATGTAGATAGCACCTTTATCAGTTTAATTAGCATGTTATTATCATATCAGATAAAGTATGTTTAAGAATTGTTGGGACTGGTCCTTTTGCATGTATTAAACATAATAGAATTTTTAGCATATTATTATCAATCTATTTCTTTGTTCTAAACATGCCATTGGTTCAGTTTTGTAGATTTGTTTTTTGTGTTAAATGCAATTTTCATGAGGAGGGGTCTTTTCCTGAGGAGATTGATGAAGATTGTGCACCTCAAAAACCAATTCATAAGGTACCAATCCATGTTTCCTATTTGCTTATATTTTTGGTTTGGTAAATCTCCTTATAAGTTTCATGTTCTTTCTTTTGATTACTATGGATGAGATATATATCTTACATTTAACATTCAACTTCTTTACATTTTAGAACATGTAGTGTGTTTTTTGAGGATTTTACCAAATCAAGTTTTAACATAAACCAAAAACACCAAACTGATATCTTGCCCTTGCAACATGACAAAATATTTGTATTTGACCAATAACTGCAAGCAATTGAATGATAAATCCACATACCTGTATTTTTGTAAAATACCTAGAACATCAAAAAGATGGCTAAGTGGTTGCCGCCATGATTTTTATCTACTGAATATGGGAAAAAAAAACACCAAAAGGAATCGAATAGAAAACATGATTGGTCATTTCAGAGAGCATTTATGATCAAATAAAGTGCAATGCCTTCTCTTGCTCTCGATCAACTTTCACCCGCTTGTTTTCTCCCACTCCTTTTCTCTACAATCAAAATAAAAATGATTTGGCCATTTCAAAACAATGAATCGATATCCTTGAGCACAAGCACCAATAACATCAACTATTTTGATCTGTGGGTACCCTAATGTTGGCAAGAGTTCTTTTATTAATAAGATTACTCTACAAGCTTGAAGAAGCGATATATTTTGGCAAATGAAGAGTGGAAAGATGATGATGTTCCTGAGATCATGGATGGACACAATGTTGTAGATAAAATGGGAAGACATCTTTCGAGCCTAGCCCTGGATCCTTCGACAATTAGGGTAGGATCGAGACCTAGGCTAAAAAGATGTCTTCCTTTTTGTTGTGGAATATAGGCTCTGCTATTGCAACAACGACAGACTGCGATGTACATATCACAATAGCTGAGAAACATAAATGTAGGCATTATGGTCACAATATTTTGGAGACACAACATAATTGAGTGCTATTCTCAAATGATGCAAAGCAACCACTACTTTGCATCATCTCGAAAAACCACTCAATTATCTCATGTCTCCAAAAAATTGTGACCATGGTTCCTACATTTATGTTTCTTAGTCGTTGTGTCCCAGAACCCCTTATGACCCTTTACGACCATTTATGATCCCTAAGAATACATCTTCGAGGTCTTAAAATGTCATAAAGTGTCATAAGAGGCTCCTAGGAGGGCCTAGGTGAGCTTCCACCTTCACGTGGTTGGCCTTGTTAAGTAGAGAATGTTAAACTATTCTCGAAACAAAGAGAAGCTCAATAATTTAAGGTCTCAATCCATGAAGATGCTGAAAAAATGATGAGAATCAATGATGGAGAGTTTTTAGATTCTGAGAAGATGTATATGGAGTGGAGGCCAGATTAAGTACCAGTGCAGAGATGATGATTCAGTAACCTACATCTATAAAACCTTCACAATTATCCCTTCTTTGGCCTTCACTCATTCCTCTTCTCAAAAATGGTTATCTAGAAACTTTGGATAGTGTTTTCTCATCCATGCACAAAATGTGCTAGTGATCGTATAAAATTACTTTAGGCCTCCAATATTGATGAGATGTACAAGTGTAAAATGTTTTTGCGAGACTGTGATCAATTTTTGTAGTGTACATAAATGCAAGGCGGTGATTATTCTCGATGATCGACAGGTAGCTAGGACTAAAGATAACACAACTCAAGAGACCATCATAAGTTGTCTCTTTCTTCGATCTATATTATTGAAAGAATGTTTTACCTTTCATTAGCTCATCAAATCTAGGGATTTGAAAGAATTTAATAGAATATTTTCATGACAACGTATATTATTTAAGTTGACGTTGCATGAATTTATCTACTTTGTGCACTTGTATACTATGAAGACGGTGATAAAGAAGCATCTCCTCCCATGGCAATGCTTCTTTATCACCATCCTCATAGTCTACAAGTGCGTGAAGTAGATAAATTCATGCAACGTCAACTTAAATAATATATGTTATCATTAAAATATTCTATTAAATTCTTTCAAATCCTTGTATTTGATGAGCTAATGAAAGGTAAAACATTCTGTCAATAATATAGACCAAAGAAAGAGACAACCTATGATGGTCTCTTGAGCTGTGTTAACTTTAATGTGCCTATTCGTTGGTTTTTTGACAATTCATAATTAATTCTGACAGAAGCGCTATGCATTTGACAAACAAAATGTCAGGAAAAAATAATTTATGACATTTCGTGCGACAATAATGCTATACATTCGACAAGGAAACCTATCGGAGAATAGTGCAAAACTATCGCTATTCCAACAATTTAAGTGTCATAAAGAGAAAATATTTGACAAAACTTTTGACAGTGAGGCCATATCACCGATAGGTAGATCTATCGGAATATGATGCTAACTATCAGTATTCCAATAGTTATATTGTCGGAAATAATATGGTTCAATAGTCAGTTCTGATAGAGATTGTATATTTCTGATATGTCTTGTTATCAAAATTTTGATGGCTGAACCACAGGAAATGTCATTTCGAAGCTGTTGTCATTTGCAAATTTCCAACGTGATATGGTGTCAGTAAACTGACAGGTAGGTCTTATGTCACAATCTTCTATGAAAAAATAGCAATGGACTCATGTGTTGAAATTCTAACAAATGAGCATTGCAAATCTAACAAATGGCCGTCAAAATTTGGCCCCAAATGTAGTAGTGACTTAACCAAATATTCCATATACTATTTTCCTCTTATACTTCTACCAATTCTTTTCTCCAAAATCTACTCAACTTCTTTCATCTATTTCTTAGGATAATCATTTGGTACTGTCATTTCTTCATCTGACTCAAGATACTCATACAAATCGACAATGTTGAATATAGGTGATATATCCATGTCATCAGGTAACTCAATCTCATAAGAATTTCCACTGTCAAATCTCTTCAAAATCTTACAAGGACCAAACTTCTTCATTTTCAGCTTCCCATATGTTCCAACAAGAAATCTTCCTTTCTTCAAATGAACCATTACTTCATCACCAACTGCAAAATTCTTATGTCTTCTTGATCTATCAACTCTGTCTTTGTATTTCTGATTACTTTTCTCCAACTTATGTTTCACATCTTCATGCAATGTCTTCATGTACTTAGAAAACTTTACTCCTTCAACACTTCTCTTTTCTTCATTAGCAATATCCCTCAAATCCGATATACCTCTCGGTTGAATGCCATTTACAATCTCAAAAGGTGACTTTCCAAGACTCCCACTAGTACATTTGACCTCAATTTTCTACCAAAATTTTTGACCATCAATTAAAAAGGTTTAGGTTGGTTAGATTATAGAAGGAAAACTTTCTTTTTTTTAATCCATGCCCGTGTTGGTCAAAATTTTGACCAATACCATGTAGGTCAAAATTTCAACCAGCACGGGCATAACTTCAAAAAAGAAAAAAGATTTCATATCTCATTTCATTATTTGGTTTTAACTTACAGTGTGCAAAGGAGGAGCACCTGCGATTGTTTTAACTGTTATTTGGTGAGAGTTTGAGGAGGACCACTTGTGAGGGTTTCCACTATTATTTGGTGTAAAAGGAGGACCACCTGCGAGGGTTTCCACTGTTATTTGGTTTAAAAGGAGGACCGCCTGTGAGGGTTGCCACTATTATTTTGGTGTAAAAGGAGGACCTCTTGTGAGGGTTTCCACTATTATTTGGTGTAAAAGGAGGACCACCTATAAGGATTTCCTTACTCTGCATTTGTCTGGCATTGTTTTATGCTTCTATGCTATTGGTACTTGTTGGTTATCTACTTAGGGCCCATGAGCAATGTGCCAAGGCATCATGTATTGTCTATTTGCTGGCACATTTTTTATCACTCATGTATAAGTGTTTTAGATTTTGATCTCTATTTATATACATTTGATTCAAACTCAGTGACTCAGCAAAAACTTGCAAAACCCTACATTTCTGAATGCTAAACCTAAAGAGGGCCAACGCAACACCCCTACAAGGCACACACACCTTGCAAAACCTTGTGTGCATACCCCTTTACCTTGTGTGCATCATCTTTCTAATAGCATACACACCATCCTATTTGAACTTATGCACTCTCCATTACAATGTGTGCACCTTTCCAAATGTGCAACTTTCCAAACCCCACACACCATACTCCTTTTCCAAATGCATAGCCCCCTCATCATATCCCTCCATTTTCCTTCCATCTTCTACCTCATCATATCCTTCAAAAATGGGATCTAAAGGCATAACACTTTCCCTATCCATCATTCCTACATCATCTATTAATCCCTTATCATATATGTTACAATATGATCATTACATGAGTACCAATTCTTTACATCTATGGAATGATCATGGGATCATCATGAAACTCAAAACAGTTAAGGAAAAACTAAGATTTAATACGATGTTAGCAAATTCAGAGAAAAAATAGTCTACAGTAGTTTCTTAAATCATGTAAATTGCTTCCATTGATACTTATTAATGTTCATTAACCATTCAAGAACTATGAAATATAGAAAATCAAACTACCATAAGGAAATTTTCATAAATTGGTTACTTTTATTGTTTCCAAACAACACAGTTTGTACAAAATGCTTCCTCCTTCGTACTGTTCTTTCCTTATGCCTTGATCAAGCTATATAAGGTGTATGAAAACTTTTCCAACCAATTCCAATTAGTTCCCTTTGTTTACAAATGCATTTAAGCCTTTCAACAAGCTTTCCCATCTAATTGACACTAGTCGTTAGGATTTAAATATTTTAATTTTTTAAACTATATTTATATAAACTCCTATAGACCTATAACTTTAGCATGGGTCATTTTGTGACCTTATTACATCATCAAAATCTCTAAAATCCTAGCTAACCAACCTATGCATCATGTTTCCCTATTACATGAATTTGGTCCTATGGTTCTTACCAAGACCATCAGGATATTTTCCAATATTTACTAGAAGAAAGCACAATGCCATTATGTAAATAGCTAGATGCATAATTCATGTCAAGTATGTGGATGTTAAGTTCCAAGGAGAAGTGGTTTCCTATTTCATACACATCAACAACTAAATAGTAAATAGTGACTTGAGTTCTCAAAGGGTGTACTCCATATGAAGGTTTGATGAAAGAAAAGTCAAATATTTCTTATCTCTTAGTGTTCAGATTTGATGCCAAGGCATACATTCCTTATAAAATTCATCACAATCTAGTATCTAAGTTGGAAGTGCATTCCATCAAATAGAATGATGATTACAAGGACTATCATTTATATAATTGTTCATCCAAATAATCTTTATAAAGAGAGATGTCTTCCATGACAATATCTCTCTTGTACTTCCACCAGGCCACTTCCAGATTTGCTTTCACCTAAGAATTCTTACACTCATGTGACTTTGTCCCTGTTCCATCTCTTGATTACAATAGATGCTCCTACCACTCAGCTTTTATCATCTTTCCCTATACTCCCCGTTATGTAGATGACATCTACAATACCCGATTTGTACTTCCAAAAGATGTTTACTCTAGCAAAGATTCTTGAGGCGATCAATGAGATAGATCCATAGTCCACCACATTCCATAAGATAAAGTGATTGGGAAGCATTTGTATGGCATTGTTTTATGCTTCTATGCTATTGGTACTTGTTGGTTACCTACTTAGGGTCCGTGAGCAGTGTGCCAGGGCATCATGTATTGTGTATTTGCTGGCACATTTTTTATCACTGTATAAGTGTTTGAGATTTTGATCTTTGTTTATATACATTGTTGCTATTACATTCATGAGGTAATTATTATGTTCTTCACATTACATGAAGCTAGGGAACTTTATGCAATTATTCCACTTTCTAGTTTACACATAATTTTATCTTTTTCTAGGAAAAAGTTGTTTAACTTATGATCACATTATTGAAAATTTATCTGCATCATCACACCTCTAAAAATTGATCTAATGGACTAGCAACATGCTAAATATAAGTAAATGTGCTTATTCATATGTTCACTAATACCTTCAAGTTACAATGAAACATCTGCCAACTCTTTTATCTTCTCATTAGATGCTTGTTTCTATCAAACAAGAATCATTACTTCTAAACTATCCCAACTTGGTCTTTATACATATAGACCATGTGAAAAACATGCTTTTAAGGTGCCTGGCTTATTAGGATGGCATTGGAGAAAATAAAGGGCATCTATGCCATATTTTTTTAATCTTTTAATAGTGCACCCTCATGAATGCCTCTAATATATTACTCATTACTGACCATTCATTATACATCTTGACCTATGAAGAATCTTATTTCTATGATACTGTCACCAACATTACACTTCATGAAGTCTACAAAGTAATGTACTTGTTATCTCAAAATTGCCTAGTATGATACACATCACATTCCTCTCAAAAGAACCTATGGAATTGTCACTTGTTTGGCATTCTTACACTTATGAATCTTAATTTGAACCTCTGCTTGTAACCATTATCCTTTGAACTGACCTCCAACATTATTTATGTTCTTTGCATAGTGACATAAGAGCATGCATATCATCTATATTTGACTATCTCCTTGCATAGCTCATGATATTTCATTATCTTTGTTGGTTGCATACTCTTTCATTATGAAATCCATTCTTCATAGTGCTCACTGACATAAGGTCTCATGGCTGTGGTATCACTTCATGTTGATCATGCCACATTTTTTTATGAATTTCTCCTCATGCTTTGGGATGTCTTCTTTTTCTTAATGAATCTATTTATAAGCTAACTAACTACCCTTGTATTCCACTTGTACTTAAGGCTAACCTTGTCATATTTTCTTAAGTCTTTTATAAATTCACAAGACTGCTCTAACCCATATGAAGACTGTCATTTATGCTTCTTTTAAGGACTTCCCTAAAAAAAAATTGAAAGTCTTATGATTGTTTATAATAACTTCTATCACAAGATTACTGGAGATTGAAAATGATAAATTCAATATTTCATTGTGACAATATGTATGTTCCTTTTTGTGGAAATTATAATCAGTGAATGAGAATACAAAATACTTCTCCCATAGAGCCAAATCTATCATGTAAATCTCTGCAAGTAAAGCCTTTAGTTGCATTTTGTACTGCATTAAAGTGAGCTATGGGAAGACCACCTAAGAGTAAGTTAGGAAATTGATGCGAGAATCATAAATGAAAGAAGGATTTGGGACACATATACCAAGGTGGCATACCAGGGTCACTAATAGATCCTTGGGTGAAGATGAGAACAACATGACCATCCAAGGTCATTTGATATTGTAATGAACCTTAAAGGTCTTCTAATAATGTTTAGTAATGTTTTAAGTCCTTTGTGAAGGACCATGCTTTGTAAGCCATTAAAAGGCATTGATTAGGGATAAGGGTACCTAGGGATCTCTAGGGAAGAACAAGTTTATCCTAGGTTAGTAGGCTTTAAACAATGACCTATAAAGGTCCATAATAATTGTAAATGGCCAATAGATCCTTAAGTTTGATGTTAAAAGAACTTAGAGTGCTAAAGTTGGATAAATCTTTAAAAGGTTCAAGGCAATAATATAAATGCCTTAGAGGAAGAATGTTGTCGAAGTTGACAACTTGTTAATTGGTGTCCTTGAAGGGCTGGGAAGGGTAGTAAGCTTGTAACTTCATAAGGAGACAGTGTCAAGGGAAGGTACAACCTTGTTGTGTAGACATTTTCACCACATCGCACTTTTCTGAAGTATTATCTTGTGTTATTGCCAAGATGATTTCGCCCACCAAGATGATGTGCATCCATTTTATGGAGATCTACTAAATGTTTTATATGATAAAGATCACTACAAGTTGGCCCTTGGCCAGATCAATATTGCTCGCAATCTCATTGCCAAAGTGGCCAAAGACTATGTTAGGTTGATAAAATATGGGGATTCTCTTTACCACTGCAAATCTTTGAATGTTGTTGCACTTGAATGGATATGTACCATGGTTAAGAGAATTGAACCAAGTTTATCTTACCTCAAATAGGTGAGGTAGCATATGGCTAATCTAAGTCAATTTTTTAGAGGGCAATGATAAGTGGGCATGTGGAGTGGACAATCAATCAATGTGTTTCATTTTGGTATTTCTCATGAGAAAGTTGTTAGTTTTTAGACCAAAGTGAATTGTCAAAAACATTAGAGTCTTAAAACAAAAAATTCCAACCAAAATAGGAAATCTGATATGCTAATAGAAAAACTCATTTTGCTGAAAATAAGAACAAGAGACAATCACATATCTAAAATCTCATGACTACATATATCATCTATTAACAATGAAACGAAATTCATTGCACTAGATTAAAATTTTAATAAAGACACTTTATATGCATCAATGTTTTTGCATTATAACCTGAGTCAGACACTCAAGAACTACATAAAATGGCATTAATCATGGATTTTGGTTTACATGTGGTACAACAATTCCTTCATCGAAGACATTATTTATTACATTTATAATTATTTATTTAGGTTCCATAGCACTAGCATATACACAAAAAGAATATGTATTAAAAAAAATGGATACTACACACACACACACACACACACACACACACACACACACACACACACACACACACACACACACACACACACACACACACACACATATATATATATATATATATATATATATATATATATATATATATATATATATATATATATATATATATATAACCTATTAAAAAAAAGAGGCCACTGAGGACAATTACACAGGTCTCCAGAAACAACATTACCCAACTCTTTCTCTCAAGCCAAAGACTTGGTGTGTTTAATTTCCCACACTAGCAGTCAATTTTATGTTGAGTATATCTGTGAGGCCCTCCTTTAGTTTGAACGAATTAAGAATAGAAGATAGGAACTGATTTAACACTTCACCTAGTCAAAAGCACAAACCAATGAAATAATCCACATTAGGCCAAGAGAGGTTGACGCATTCAATACGAGAATACTTACACAAAATGAAACTGAATCATGCTAGACAATGACAATGAGAAGTTGACTATTGGCCCTTCTAGTTTTTTATTTGATAGTTTCCTGACAATGACACATTCAAAATTCACTTATGAGCAAAGACCTAGAACAAATGAAATTGATTAAATAATGAAGGTATGTTAGTTTGAGCTTCACTTAGTTTCGAGAATACTTTAATATTCTCTACTTAACAAGGCCAACCATGTGAAGGTGGAAGCTCATCTGGCCTCACCCCCCCTCCCCCTAACATCAATTTAAATTCCCCATTAACATCTAATTACACACTTCATTCATCCATTTATGAACTATAACATTCAATCAATACAATCACATAACATTCATTAATATGTTATAACATTCATTAATACACAACACTAATCAAGAATTTATTAACACATAACAATATTCATTAATGTGACATATAATTCAATATTAATACACAAAATTCATAGATAATTACTTAAAACAACATTCTTTCATTATCGAACAAAGTTAATCAAACAAGTTTTATCAAAGAGCATTTTTAAGAAATCATTTCTTTTTTGGGTTTTTCTTAGATTTCTTATTTAGGTAAAGGTTGAGAGAAGCATCAATATTATCTTCCTCCTCTTGTGGTTGTGATCTCAAATTATGATGCTTCCTCATGTCTCGAGGAGGACAACGTTGCTTCACTAAAGGGGGGTTTGCTGCAATAACAAGTAAATGGGTTAAATTTGCATACTTTTTTTTACTATTACATGTATTTCATTAACTAGTAGAACATAACATACATTTTTCTTTACCTGAAAATGCCACATCATCATGTATAATAACATTTTGATCTTCTGCCACCTCAACATGCTCTAAAATAGTCAACAAAAGGTTACACGACCAATTGCAATTAAAGATGTTAAATTCTATTAATAATTATGTAATTTATTTCCAATAGAAAATTAATACCTCCAACACTATGATGCACATAATGGCCTTTGTCACGCCCAAGTTCTGTGATAGGATTTGAAGGCTATAGTGAAATGTCATGCACATTGTTATCATGAAATAGTCAATTTGCATTCGAAATTAACTATTCAATTTGATTTACTTTTCATTTGACCAATTTACTTGTGTCTCATCTAGAAGTGTAGATTCTTTGTTGTGGCTTTTAGATTCTTGGCGTAGGTGTGTAGCCATGACTTCATAGTCTTCCTTCAATGCTATTCTCTTGTCTTCATCCGTGGGCTCTACATTGAATTCCATGCCCTGTATTTTTTGTTTAATATCATCACTTTTACATGTATGATTTGATTAAATAGAATTATTTACAACCTTATATATACAAATTTGATATGAAATTCCAATGCTGCTACTTACAAGTCAAGAGTAAAGTTTCATATAGCCACCAGAGCCAAGTTTGTGTTGGCCAACCTTTATTAATCTCTCTTGTGTGGCTTTTGATGTATCTTGTAGTCTATGAAAAGTTTGAAATATGTTAGATTATATATTTACAAAGATCACTAATTAGTGCATGATTACATTCTACTTAATACTATCATGACATACCTTCTTTTGTTGTCTCCTGGTTGAATTCCACTACTCTTTAGCCTTTTCTCTTTTGCATCTTCCATCATTTCATTCCACTCCATCGGTGGAATCATAGGAGGATGCTTGTACTTTGGGTTATCCTTTAGAGCCCTTCTATATTGGTCCCTCACAGTCTTTATATGTTTGGATGCTCTTTTAAGAATCATGACTCTATCAAAAGTTTTCTTTCCAAAGAGGTCCTCTAAATATTTAATGAGCTGATTTTTTAAGTCAGCATCTCGTTCATTCCACCTTTTTTGAAAAAACAAAATTGTTAGATATCATAACTTTAATATAGTACAATAAATGGAAGATAAGAAAAATATTGTACCAATATTATGAAGCTACGTACCTTTTACATATGGTGGGCCCGAATAGCTTCAATGTCATTTCAAAAAGATGATCATAAAAAACATCATTTCCTACAAAAATATCATGGGATTATCAGTCCAAAATGAGTTATGTATAAGTAAACTACAATTATACTATAAATAATAACAATTTTAAAGCACCTGGAAGCTTTGGTACTTTTAAAGGAACTATATAGTTCTTGTTCAACAAAAATGTCCCCGCAAATGAACCAGTACTAGTAACACGGGCTGATCTAGGAAATGGTTGATCTTCACTACTATTGGTCTGATCTTTTCTTGTACTAGGTGTAGGTGTATCTATTAGTGCACAAAATAGGTCCATGCAGTATATAAAATTCACATAAGAAAAATAATCAATGCATGATTAACACATAACAAAATATAGAAAAATAAGGTTTTACCAGGCTGGTACATAGGAAGATGTCTGCAAGCACCTTGTTGCGGACAATGTAGCTATTGATAGCGAAATGTTAATCTAAGGAGGCATCTGCACTTCATCATGAGATGAAGAATACATTGTTAGCAAAGACATTTGCAATGGATAAAGATTAAATGGGGCACTAGAAGCATCCCAAACATAAGTTGAGTCAATAATGTATACAAAGGTTAAATCAATGGTTAAAGGTTTAAGGATTATTTATATGAAGCCTATGCAACACTACAACCCTCACCATATTGACCATGATTCACACATGTCAAAAAATCTTGTAAGAAGAACACATCATATTTTAGATTATGATCCATAAGATAGTATAAAATATAAACATCTATTGAACTTTAATTATTGCTTAAAATTAATTACTACTTACATTAATACAATTGACTCTACGTATCAATTCTTCTTCAAGTTCCTTTGTCTCCTCAGTTTTGTTTGCTTCCATTATAAGGTTAAGAATTTCTTTACCATATTTAGTTTTTATTTGAGTAGCCATGAATACATGGTTAGAGTTAGATGCGATGTCATCTATAAATGCTGCCTCAACTTCAGATCACAATTTATCTACTACTATTTTTACTTTTCTCTATCAATAAGTATCAAGTTGTGACATTAATATCAATAAAATTATATCGAAATAACTTCAAAGCCATAAAAAAAAGAACATAATAATATGACATTTTTTTCTATATAATTTGTAGAAAACCACTAATTAAGGTTTACCTTTGATGAAGGTGTACTATGAGAAACATCCCCGCCTGTATCTTGAGATGGATCCATGTTGCCCTATGACAAAGATTAGTAATTCTTAGCAATCAGAAGCGATTGAAGTCAATATTAATTGGAGGTAATTTGTTTAAATGTTATACTTACCAGTCCCATAATAGGGAATTTTTTTGTATCTACGCGATTCAAATTGTAATCTACTAGAAGCTCTTCCCCTGCACTTATTGATTTTATCGCACATACAAATACACGATTTCCCTCACATGCCTTGAATATACAATTTGGTCGCTTATTAGTTGACACAGGTCGAGAACTATTTATAAAACCTAAAATATTCCCTGTTACTTTTGGCCTTCCATCAATATACATAGTGAGCCTTTTAGTTTGATTATTTTCTTTGCATTGTATATAATTTGTTGACAATGCATACCTGCGCATACTTTTTTTATATTACACAATTTGCATCCAATTATTGTAATTGTAACAAGGTCCTACATACTCCATAAATTCAACAACTTGATTATAACTGACCTTTATGTCATCCATGGAAAATAAGCCCAAACCATGTAATGAAGATGGAGCTATGTGATATATCTTTTCTTTAATAGAAAAATCATTGTTAATTGGAGGTAGTTCCTTGGGTACCCATTCTTTTTGAAGATGTGTGTACCTTAAGGGAACCTTCATATTGCCTTTGGTCTCATTATCATAAGAACATGACCCCCCTCAACAAGAAAAAATTGCATTCATTTATCAAATTTTCTTCTAATCTTTTGACCTGTAGTTGATCTCCCTCTTTTAGACCTACTATATGTCTCACTTTTATCTTCTATTCCCGCATTTTCCTCACTTGAGGAAGATAGATCAGACAAATACCTATTCGGTGATACCTACAATCCATCAAATGAGAGACATAGTAGGATATATATATTTTGCTGACTAAAGAGAAGGAAACCAAATAATAAATTGTACCTGTCGATCCATGTCAAAGGCATTAAATTTCCTACATATGTAAATCATTTATCTTAAGTTATCCAAAAATTACATGATATGTAAGCAACAAATTACATAAAAGACAAAATTTACATGATGCAAAATATACTCCATGACTATAAAGTTCAACACATAATAACTTAATTTAAATTTCTATGAATAAATCAATACCTCATATGTAGCATTGATCATACCTTGACATACATTTTATTGATCATGTTATTGATCATCCTCCTCATCTATGTCATCATCATGACTATCATCATCATCATCATCATCATCACCATCATCATCATCACCATCATCATGACTATCATCATCATGACCATCACGCCTTGATCAACACCCTCTTCATCACCATGATCATAATCATCACCATCATCACCATCAATATCGTCAGCATCACCAGAATCATCATCATTTTCTTCTTCTTCATTGTGTAACAATCATCCGTGATCATCATTTACTTCATCTTATGATTCTTCAGTATCTTCTTCTTCCATCACATTATAGTGTATCGGCCTTCCTCTTGGATCATGTCTAACAACAAATGACCAACCCAGTTTATGTGGAACGACAAAGTAAAACACTTGCTCACATTGGCTTGGAAGAACATAGGGCTCATTTCTAACTGGTTCAAATGACCTTGTATTAATCATTGTAAATCCACTATCATGTTCAATGAAAGTCTTATCGGCATCATTTTGATTTAGTTGTAGCCTGTACCATTTGATGACAAATAGAACTAATTTGAATGAATTAAAGTCGCAGTCAAGTGTATCATCCAAAATTCCATAGTATCATTTTTTAGATTGTCGAGGATGTATATTATTTTTAGATGAAATATTAGTGACCATGAAGACTACACTTATCCCAGAATCACAAGTTTTCTTCATGTCATCTAACTTTTTTATGCAAAATTTACGGCCATGGTAGTACATAGCTTTGTGGTGTTTGATCTAAAATTATTCAAACATGCCAAGATTATTTGCATCAATCCATGATTTGATATTAAACTTATGGGTCATGGTTAGTAAACTTATACGTACCTTTCTACCTCTTAAACCATATACTAGATCAAGCATCATTGGCGTAACATTGGGATCTCCATTATGATGAGCTTATTTAACCAATGATCCCATGTTAATGAGTGACCATTTTTTTGATATTGTTGAATCCATACCATTATCCAATCAAGATTGTTTGCAATATACAAATGTAGTACATCCCACTCATGACCAATTGTAAAGAAAACAAATAGACCGCTTAGAAAAAACTTATATTGAATATCTATAAAAATTAATAAACTACAATAACATCGTATAATTAACTCTCACTTTCTTCAATCTACCTTTCCCCATCAAGTACTCCCCTTCAAATTTTTTAATAGAGTTGGGATCCCAAATGCGATATACATGGATATTTGCCACAAACTTGCGAAGCTATTCACTAATGTACACCATGGTCTGATATACCATAGAACCCTCCAGACGTGCTCTTTGTCGAACCAAGCCCTTCATAAATTTTAAGTGCCTCTCAACCATCCACATTGATCTAATTTGTACAGGTCCACACAATTCAATCTCCTCAACTTGATGTATGAGATAGTGTTCTTGAGCATTGAAAAAAGTTATAGGTAGACACTTTTGCATTTCACACATAAGCTGGGGAATTTTTCTCTTCCAATATTTTATATCTTTTTAATTAATTTCTTTAGATGATAACCACCTAAAAGAGATTCAACTCACAAGAACATATAAACAAGATTTTAGATAAAAATATACAATAAATTACATAAAAAGTAAAGCAAGTCATAAATATAATAACACTTCTAACCTCATGTATTCTCGAAGATTGTATATAACTTGTTTAACACTTTTTTCAAATTGGTATGGGAGAGATAAAAGTAGGGCATACTGCAATGATTAAAAAATGATCTTTTCAATATATTGTAAAATAATACAATAAAAAGTACATGCAATTTTACAAATATATTGTAAATAGAGAACATGACTTACCTTGACAAAAGTATGCCAATCATGTGTTTTCAACCCTGGCCCAAAATCACCTTTCTTTGATACAAAACTGCTTATATTTGTAGCAAATCCCGTTGAAAATTTTGTTTTTTTTATGACTTCTTTTAGTGCATCACTTTGCTGCTCAGTTAATAACCAAGGAAGGGCACTCATATTTATGCAATCTCCATTGCTATTTGATTCAATAAAAATTTTTAGTGCATGATTAGATTCATGAATGTCATTACAAATTTTGGCCATTTTTTCTTTATCATGCCTTCCATCCAATATTTTCCATAGTGTCTTTGTTACATTCTTTCCAATATGCATGCCATAAAAAAAATGCACAATTAGGAGATCCTTGTAGTAAGAAAACCTACTAAATTGACTAGGATAACTTTTTAATCCTCTAGGAAGTCAGTCATTGATGCCTTGACGACCTTCACGAGCATCAATAACATCATTAGTACATATAATTATTATGACCATCTTGATGCGGTGTTTATAAATTAATTTACATAACTATTAAATGAAAAAATACTTGGTACAGTCATTGACAACATTATCTGCTCCCTTTTTATGGACATCCAAAGAGGAATGTTATTGTTAATAACAAAAACAGGCCACACTGAGTAAGTAGATCTCATATCTCCAAATGGATTGACACTGTCCGCTACCACTGAAATCTTGAGATTATGGGGTTCTTCTTTAAAGTGTGGCCATGTTGTTTCTATGTCTTTAAATGTAGAACCATCTGTAGGCATTCACATAATGTCATCTTGACTTCTATTGTGTGCATGGTAATCCATAAATTGTGCCAAGCTAGTGCACCTAAATAATCATTGAAGACGAGGAATAATGGGAATGTACTAAAGAGTCTTGTGAGGCACCTTTTTTGTTATTTGATATGACTAATATCTACTAATATGACAATCAAGACATTCTGTTGCAAATTCATGTTATTTATGATATAGAATGTGATCATTGGGACATGCATATATTGTCTGATACTTCATTCTAATTTGATTCATAATGGTAGATAATTCTCAATATGAATGAGGTAGAATGTTTGATGGTGGTAACCAAAACCCACCTATCAACCTACAACAACAAATATGAATTTTTAATATAATGAATCGTAATGGTATGCTAACATTGAAGATGAAAAAAATGACATACCTTAGCATACGTGACATTTCTATATTGGATAAACCATTCATAACCTTCAAGTTCACCAACAACACTATAGCAGAGAGAAGAGTTGTTTGGGAGCCTTGGTATAGGGGCTTGTATGCCTTCTCAAGTATAGCTATATCAAGATCATCTTCATCATCATTATCAAATGCGCTAGTACCATCATCATGATCATCTTGATCTGCTACACCAATACCATCTTCTTCAATCATGTCCTCTGGAACATTATCAGCTACGCCAATACCATCATCTTCAATTGTATTCTCTACCACAGGATCATCTTCTTCCATGGGAGCATTATCGTCAGCTTGGATATTCACACCTCCATGTTCCTCCAATTGGAAATCCACATTCACCAATCGACAAAAATCGTGCCCCCCTTCAATGTGACCATATTGCCTACAATGACTCTGGGCTGTTATGACTAGAATTCTTTGATTCTTTAAGCCCTTACACTTTTTGCAAGGACAATTACATGTATCAACATCTTTTCTTTGGAACTCAGACCAAAATCTAGCAATTGTCTCATTATTTTGTTCTGGGTTCATATTGCTAGGTGTGGAATTTCTTCGCAGGATATAAATATACAAAATGTAAACATACAAATATTAGTAGTATCTTGTATATAATAAAATATATATATATATATATATATATATATATATATATATATATATATATATATATATATATATATATATATATATATATATATATATATATATATATATATATATATATATATATATATATATATATATATATATATATATATTATAAGATTATACAAGATTTACAAATACACACAAAAATCATGCTCACTAGACCACGGAATATTCAAAAGGATAAGTATTTTGGGAGTTATTATTATTTTGGGAGTTACACAAATCTCCTCATTGTAGTGGAGGTGATTCCATACCTAGTACAAATTATTTCCTCTAAAGCTTCCAGATGGCCTTTCTCTGGGAGTTGCAACCTGCACAGGGAAAATGATTGCATAAGTATCTATTACACCAATCATAAAAGTGAATCCATACTCCCCTGTATTCGTAAAATTGCTCTAGACAAGTAAACACCCATAAGCATAATATGCTACATTATAAGTACTTTAACCCTGGCTGCAATAGTCGGATTAAAAACTATAGAATTCCAATTTATCACATGCCTAGGAAAGTAGACTGGTTTGTATAGTCTTTTCTAAAGTGTTACATGGGATCAACAAAAAAAAATACAAGAGAGAATTGTTAAAAGTTGAACAAATGATGGTGGACATAACTGACCTTCATGAGAATGTAATTAGTAATATAGATATACATATCTTTACACCTATGACAGATTTCATATATGGAAGATAAGCTCAAGTATGACTTCATCTTTTTAACCACTCTAAATTTCTCTAGGATACAATCGGGGATAACTTTAAGAAACCCCCTTTTAGGAAAAAGTGTAAAATCCTGGCGAATCGTACATTACTTTAGGGGGGAATTTGTTCTAATGCAAGTGAATTTTTTTTTCAAATCCATGAGTTTTCATAGTTTTTATTGACGATTTTTTCCCCGCCGAATGAAAATTTCATAAATTGCTGGCGAATAATTTTCTTTGGAAGTAAAAAATTATAATATATGAGGTGAATGATTTTCTTTTGAAGTAAAAAATAATAATATATGAGGCAAATGATTTTCTTTTGAAGGGTAAAAAAATATTTGTATTGGCTAATCGTCTGTTAATTATGGCAAAAAAAATATTTTGTTGGCGATTTTCAAAAGATGGGAAATATTTTGTTATAATACCTTAGACTAACATACCTAACATTTATACATTATTTTATAATGTTAAATATATTATTTGAGACCATTCGATGATCCAAGATTAATGGCTGAAGTTTAATTTCAGCCCCAATTTCTTGAAGGAAACAAAGTTGTGGAGGAAGTCACCAGAATGTTCACATGTATCAAATAAGGGTTACTTGTCTATAGACTATAGTGTACACATGTTGGTATCGATATTCATGGTTCTATTATTATAGTGCAACTTGTAACCTCTTAATTCGGTAAGCAATAAATGTCTTGTTAGTGAGTACAAGTGACATTCTTTAACTTGTAGCGTAGAGTAGACATGCACCACTTCCAAATTCGTACAGACGCTATAATCGATATCTGACATTTTTTGCATTTATGGGAAAGATTTACTGCTAGATATGAAAGATTAAGGACAAAATTTTAATTTCTCACACGCATGCATTTAGGGGAAAGATTTACATGAAAGATTTAGAGGCATGTTAAGGACAATGGATTTAATACCATTAAAGACATAATAATTTATTGCTAAGTTACGATCAAGAATTCAAGGGTTATTTATAGATGATCTAGCTTCATTATTCATCAATTCATCTTTGGCCTTTGCTAGATAATTTGTTTGTTTAGGGTTTGGAGTCTGCACTCTGCAAATAATTTGTTTTTAAGTTTTCTGAAGTTTTACTATTTTAGATGGATACTCCAATTAGGCTTATATGCACATCTGTGGAGGCCCAGAAGGCCTTTCTGGGTTCCTTTTCTAATGAAACCTTAGAATCTTTCTATAAGGAGTGTGGGCCTTTCATAATAGAGGCTGTGAAAATGGTGTTGGGCCGAGAGTTTCTGAACAATGAAGATAGGTACTGAGTCAACACAGACATTATGTCCCATTTTTTGGCATCTCTTCTTGACCTCGGAGGAGAGAAGGTGGACATGTTAATGTTGCTGAGGAGGGTTTTTAAAGAAGAATACCTAGGGGAAATGTTAATGTTGTCATGTTCGTAGAAATAAGGTTGGGGATCCCTTGGGCAAGTGAAATACCCACGCTTCTCCTCCTAGGCCAGAATGTGGCCATGCAACCTTTTCTTTTGGGCCTGAATGGTGGCCAGTATAAGTGCCATAGGAAATGGGCTCTGATTGCTAGGGATTTTCTCCAAAAGTGGTTTCTACTTGACGAAGAGGAGGCTTAGGTAGGGCAATTCAGGTGGCTCGATGAATTCTCATAGTTAATCCTCTCTGGAGAATTCTACTTAGATGGAGCCAAAGGGAAAAATCAATAGTGAACTACTAGTCTACTAGTGGTTTTTTCTTATAAAAACATACCTCATTTTTTGGTTTTTTTGTTTATAGTAGGTTTCTTTTCTTTTTTTTTTCTGGTTGTGGACAATGTTTATGCAATTATTATTTTATGAAAAGGAAATACAATGAAAATTTCACAAGCTTTAGCTCATTTCAATTTGTACAAAAACTGGTTCTTACACTTCTCTGTCATTGTGATTGCAATATTTTAATTAGTTGCTTTATGATTTATCTACATATTAGACATGTATGATGTAACTTGTAAGTATGTTTCAGTAGAAATAAGGAAATGTTCAAACGATGTCGATGGTATTTCCATTTTTAAATCTAATTATTTAAAATGTATCACAGTTGTACAATGTAGACAGTTGTAGTTAATAAAAGAAATGTCTTATCAGTTATCACTGAGTACTGACATTAAGTTTGGGTAATTACTAATGTTACATGTCAAAATTCACACACTCATACATTTAATATGAAAGATTTTTAGAATTTTGAAGGACAAATGAATTAATAAGATTAGAGAAAGAATTTATGGTATTCTAATTATAATGTATGAGAATTATATGTGAATATGTGATTATAATTATCAATGTTAAAGTTATAATCAATAAAAAATATCATTTTAACTTTAAGAATACTATATAATCAATTTAACAGACAAATGAATTAATAACATTAGAGAAAGAATTTATTATTTTCTAATTATAAGGTATGATAATTATATGTGATTATAATTATCAATGTGAAAGTTATAATCAATAAAAAATAACATTTTAACATTAAGTATATTGTATAATCAATAAAAAATATACTTTAACTCATGTTTGGGAGACCTAGCGAGTCAGTGACCACAAAAATCTTGTTATCTCTAACACTAACCTTAACTCCGGCCTCTGAAATTTATTAGAATGTAATATTATTAAAAAAATAGTGCATTTTGAATTTGATTGGCTGAAATTGTTAGTGTCGTTAGGTGAGTGGTGACTAGGTGAGTTAATGGGACCCACGGGTGCCCGGGGCCACCACAGGCACACAATGCCATTGTGATCATTGGATGATTGTAGATCAATGACACGTGTCCCTAAACACATAACATGTTCCACTTGTAGTCTCGCATGGTCCTACCAACAATGTCATTTGATGATGACGTGACACGTCTAACTCGTAAGGTGAGTCAGCTGTCAGGTGAGTGGTGACTATGTGAGTTAATGGGACCCACAGGGGTTGGGGCCACCATAGGCATACAATGACATTATGATCATTGGATGATTGTAGATCAATGACCGAAGTTGTATTCCGGGATGAAAGGGAAAAGAAACCCCATATTTTCAAACCCATTCTAGAATCATGACACGTGTCACTAAACACGTAACACATTCCACTTGCAGTCTCACATGGTCCTACCAACAATGCCATTTGATGATGACATGACACTTCTGACTCATGAGGTGAGTCAGTCGCTTAGTGAGTGGTGACTAGGTGAGTTAATGGGACCCATGGGTGCTGGGGCCACCACAGGCACACAATGACATTATGACTATTGGATGATTCTAGATCAACGACTAAAGTTGTATTTCAGGATGAAAGGGAAAAGCAACCCCATCTTTTCAAACCCATTCTGGAATCATGACATGTGTCACTAAACATGTAACACATTCCACTCGTAGTCTCGCAGTCTCGCATGGTCCTACCAACAATGCCATTTGATGATGATGTGAAACATTTGACTCATCACTCGTGAGGTTAGTCAGCTGTCAAATGAGTGGTGACGACTGCAGATTGTACAATTTTGGTGCTTTAAGTTTCACTTTCCAGTTTCCAATCTAATTTTTCATTTATAAGTATAAGTAGTCTGCAGATTTAGAAAGGGTTTATGGATTATAAATTTCTAGTTTAAGGAAAGCAATAAAGTCTCTCAGCTTTGTTCCCAGTCATAGTCTGCAAAAATTAAAACTAACGGGTAACTTCTAAAATCCTGAACACCTACGTCCCACATTTTAAATTTTTCAAATCTCTTGATTTACAACTTTACTATTTATATTATACAAAAAATTAGCCTGTTAGGGTTTAATTTTGAAATTGGAATCACCCTTGTAAATTGTAGGCTTGTAGCTGTGTATAAATATTTGAATTTTCCTATGAGTAAATAGTGATACCGGTTACCAACTTACCACTATGGGAAAAACAAATATCAAGAATAAGGCAATGAGTAAAAGGCCAAGTCAGATAATAGAATTCCATAATCTACTTAAAACACCAGGTTTCACTAATTTATTCCATGATATTTATGATCCTATTATTCATGGAAATAAGGGAGTAATGAAATTATATTTGCACTTAAAAACAAGTGGAACGATCCGAATAAGGGTTCAAAATTTTATTCATTTAACCCCGTGGTAAATGCAACGGTAAATAAAATTGGACTATGGGTTGCTGGGTCGACACACATGGCATTACCTCAAGTATTCCCTTGCCCAGAAATTGTCATGGTTTGCATTGAAAATTATGATGAAAATAGAAAAGCAATTGTAAATAAAAATACTTAGGAGGAAATTTTTTCCATAACCAAGAGTGAATTTTCTAGTCTGTTGAACCTAGGGTTTGAACAAGAAAACTCAAATGTGCACATTGACCTGGGAAAGCTGGTAGAGGATTATGAAAAGTTATATGCAACACAAAGAGATTCTTATATCAGAGGAATAACAAATGGTTCTAGTTTGAGTCCAGATCATAAGCCTCCTTATGATTATGATATTATTGTGCCATGGGCACAAGACATTATTTTCTTGCTAGCATTTTGTTTGGGATTGGATAGTAACAAACAAGTGGGTGCCAACATTCTTGAAATGCTTTTTCATATTCATTTTGAAAAAGAACTAGTAAAATATTGTTTTATTAAGCACATTGTTCATTGCATGCAAGATCGATTACTAATGATTCAAAGAGGTTCACAGAAGACATTTAGATTCACAACCTACTTGTGCTATCTTCTCTTAGCAAAGCATCATGTAGTATTTTAGACAAAAAAGCTTTGTAGTCAAGGCCAAAATCCAATATATGAGTGGACTCCTTAGATAAGGATGATTGATAACAGAAGGAACTACAACAATTTTGTAGACTTCTTTTTGGCACCAATGTACCATAAAATTACAGGCACTCCGATGCCTAGAATGCCTGTTACTTGTAGAAATTGCATCCAACTCGAAAGTCAAATACAATTGGCTGACTGGTACTTAATGGAAGAGAACACTATATTAAGGTTTTACAGTTTAGTGGTAGAACCCTACAAACTTCTAATACATGTAATAGAGAGGGTATTTGCATTGGAATATGTATAGTAGATGGAGAGCATAGATATACTCTTTAATGGTCAGCAAAAGAAAATGATATTTCCTTCCTTGCCTTTCTCTCTTGGAGGGTTTACATTTGAGAGAAGAGGATTCAAAGTGGCACAAGCCTTTTTTTCAATTTTTCACTTTGATGTTGATAGTCACTGGCAGTATGATCCACTCAACATAATTGGAACAAAGCTTAGAGAGAATGGGAACTCTGCAAGAAAACGTCAACATGAAAGTATGCCATTGATTGAAAAATTTAAAAACATGGAGTCCTGGGACAAGGTCAAAAAAGAGATGGAGAAATATGCTGCTGAAAATAATATGTCAATACAAGAATTGTCATCACAAATAATGGCATTGCACAAATAGAAAGGAAAAGTGCAGGCCATGACATCATCCAATTTCTACCAGAAAGCTACTCAACCATCTACAATATCTATTCCAAAAGAGCTAATGGATGAATGTATTGATGATAATTGGACTCTAACCAAAATTTCTAAATTTTGGGAAATGAGGAAGAATCTCAGTCAGCCAAAGACCTCTGTAGATCTTTATGATGTGGAAGAGGATACAATGTTTAACAAATTGTGGAATAAGGAGCATCCAGTTGAAGCATATGACGGTGATGACCATGACCATGACCAGGATTCTGTGAGTGTGAATCCCACATCCAGTAAAGGATATTCAATTAGTAAAGGAGTTGATGCATCCATAAAAGATAACTATACCAAAGGGGCAGATATTGTAGAAAAAATGGGCTACCCAAGTTTTGGTGGTCTAGGTCCTGGTGGACAAGGGGTTTGGTCTCCACCTGACCTAGCAACTCCACCAAAACATGGTGAGAAACTAGGCCTTGGAATTGGGCTTGGAGTTAAATCATCAAAGTCATCAACTCAGTCAATTCCATTTGTTCTAGCTTCAAATACAGTTCCAACTATTCCAAGCACTCAGATTCAATCTAAATCAATTGCCACTCCCATAACTGTGGATATCATGGGTACAACTACAATTAGTGGTTCGAAAAGGACATTACAGATAGACATAAAAACAATTGTTCCCAGAGATCAAGGCAGTGTAAAGAAGCAAAAGGTTATGACAAGTATTGGTACAACAATGCTAATGGTGACTGTGAGTCCAATAATTGCCCAACCTTTAGGACAAAACCCTTAGGCTCATAACAGTCCAAAAATTCCACTTGTAATGGGTCAGGGTGTTGCTAATCCTCATGGCGGAATTAGTAGCACCACATGCAACATAGGTGGAAGCTCCTACATCAGTGCAAACTTACTATTTCACCATTCAAACATTCAATTGTGTCACAAAACCCTAATTTTCATTACAATGATTTTGTAACTAACTATGAACAATTAAAAAAAGGAATAGACAACATAGTAAGACAATGAAGATGGAAATAGTTGCTATAGCTCATGATGAAAAACCTGCATCCAATAGGTTATTTCCCATATATATATTCATGGTTGTTATGCCCCTAGCTAGAGATAACAATCCACCAGAGAGTCAGTTAGATCCATCTCAATTTCAAGTTAGCACCCTCCAAATGGATTTATCAAAAATTTAAAATGTGGACAAGATAAATGTGTCCAAAATGACCAACCAAGTGGTCTATAGTTTAGTGATAAAGTTGGAGAGAGAGAAAGGAAAGCTTTAGGGAAACATAGATAAGTTAAAGGCATACCTAGAAAATGTAAAGGCAAATGAGAATGCAGCAAAAAATAGGTGCAAAGAATTAGAGATAAGGATAAAAAATTCATCCTCTAAAGAAGTAATTGGACATCAAGAACATATGGATGTAGAACTGAAAACTTTGAGGGAAAAAATGGAACATAGCGAATAAAAACTTGAGGATGAAAAAGCCTCTTCATTAAGTTTATTCAAAAAGTTGGAGAGTGTGGGATAGGCAACCAATAACTTAAAGAAAGAATTGGAGAATGAGAGGGTAAAAACAAAATAGTGGGAAGAGAAAGCAAAAGAGTGGGAAGAGAAAGCAAAAGAGTGTGAAGAGAAAGCAGAGAAAATTAGAAAAGATAGTGAACACCAATTCTCATAAATGAGAGAAGACCTAAAGAAGGAAAATAATACAATTAAAAATTATGAAAACAACTTGAATGACCATGTAAATAATACAGTCAAGCAAATAAAACAATTCTTTTCGGGCCAAATAAAGATGTTTGGTGATAGGTTGTGTGACTAGTTTGAACTGAATGAAACTCTTACTGATGTTTTTGGGAAGCTAAAAGAGCACATTGAGAATAACTAAAGTTTTTGTCAGAGACTGAAAACTACAAAGCAGATTATGCAAGAAATCAATAGAACCAATGACAAGCATTTAGCAAGCAAGGGAATTCAGGACCACCTTGGTGCAACAATAAAGGTGAGCTCTGTCTTTCAAAAATGTCAAAAACTAACAGAAGCAGAAGAAACTCTTTCCCTATTCAGGCCAAAGCTCACCAAGATGAATAGTAAAACAACCAAATTGATATCTCTTGGTTTGCCAAGTCCTAGTCCTGGTTACTCATCAACGAATTTTGTTGGAAGAGAAGCTTACCAAAAAAAGTTGGAGGACATAGTGACGTCTGATTTAGGCAACCTTCCTCAGGACAGAACTCATGAAGGCATTGCAAAGTGCATCAAAATATTCACAAATTTGAATGCAGTAATGGAAGGAACATTTATTTTAGCTCACTCTTCCAAGTATGGATGGCTAATGAGGCTGTAGGTCATTTACTATAACATCACAAATTTTTCCCTTCCAACTGGCGAAGAATCGAGCATACTAAAGAAACTAACAGAATCATCTTCATCTCATCAATCATAGTATGTGAAAGTACTTTCAATTTCAATCATCTCTATATCTTTAGTATATATCATTGATATTATCCTAAATACTAGAGTTTAGAATTGAGTTTAAAGTAACAAGTTTGAACTTTATTTTTTGAACAGGATCAATGTTGCAGTCTTGCAGATGCTATTGCCAATGCTAATTTACTAAACCAACCTATCAAATGCAAAAATGTACAACTAAAGTTGTAGAGATGTTGTAGACTTGTAGTTGTCTTACTGATTTAGATTTTGAGACTTCTCACTTCACATTAGGCAAATCAACCTGAAGTTGTTGTTGCTCCCTTGTTTCTATAAAAGGGAATTTAGGGTCATTGGCTTAGGGTAATGAAATTGAAATTGGGCAATGTGACAAATTGCCAATGGGTATTGAGTCATTAACTTTTGTAAACAGAATCACAAAGTTGTGTTCTTACTAGTATTAATGAATGAATTGTTACATTGTATCATATTTGTAATTATATTAATGAGAATCCGTATTTCTAACTCTAAGAATTGTAATATACAAATTGCTATGTTGTCAAAACAAATAATGAAAAATCTACAAGAATTGTACCATATGAGTAGAATAATACAAATAAAAACCATTATTAACTGTGGAATTGAATCTTGATGACATTATCAACCACATTCATGTTTTTGACATTGGAATATGTTATTATGCATGATTGATGATGAGATACAGAAACTGACAGTAGACTTCAGGAAAAAGCTTAATAAATACCTAGGACCTGCTACTTCTACAATAGTTCAACTTCAAGCTGCCACATCATATCATCATTAAGATCATTGGATTCAGTGCCATCAACTTCATAGCTTCCTTGTTTCTTCGATATGTTTTCTTCAATATACATACCTCTGCTTAACTAATGTTCACCACTAGCAGTACCAATACCAGTACATGAGTCAATGACATCATTATCTCTGGCATTCCCACTCCTAGTCCCACTTTGGTTTGAAATGTTGCCCATCCCTCTTCTCTGACATTTCTTCCTCCACAATTTCAGTGCCCTTTTGTAAGGAAAAGTATTGACTTCATACCTGGATGTATAGAGCCTCAAGCAATTTTCTAGATTCTTGTCTAGTTTGTTTCTTAGCTTTGACTTTGGGAATCCCAAAGCACTAAAAACTCTCTCATCCTCCACTAACCCCAATATCATGGTCACAAATAAATCAGAAAGCTTGAAATATTCTAATATTGAATCAGTGAACAATTCTCTCTTAGCTAGATTTTTCCAAAGCCTTGATACCAATCCATCTTCATAAGGGTTCTACATAATATTATATTGTTCCCTCATTATCATTGAAAAATGACCTGATTTCTCTCTCAAATGATTTGCATCTAAAATTCCATTTAGAGTTACTCCAATTAACTCTTTGGTTTTGCAGAAATGATCTATCAGAGTTAGTAGCTTAGTTTTAAAATCTTTCAGACTGTTCATATTCCAATATCAAGGAAACACAATAGCCATGGATTCAAGTAGTTTGACTGGAGGGAATCTTTCTCTAAGCTATGCAGAAAGATCAAAGGCAATGTGCTTCACAGAAGCTGTTACAGACTCAATGATCTTGGTAAAGTCTTCTATTTTAATACTTGATACTCGCCTCCTGGGGTTCTTTCCTGGTTCCTCAGACTCAATCCTGGAAAAGTAGTGCATTGGTATCTCAACTCCATGAACTTTTGCACATAACTCCCCCTTTGAACTGATTTTTAAAAAGTTATCAGGATTGTCCAAATCTATGATTTTCAGCTAGCTGGCAAATTTTACATCATCGACACATAATTCATAGAGATTATCGAGCGTCAAGCATGTCAATTTATGCAGCGCAACATATTCTGCAATATACATTGCTCTTTCCTAGGTGTTTTTCATTATATTTCTCATTTCCTCAAGCATGGGGAGAAGACCTACTAATGTTAACAGTGTCTCTACATTACTTAACATTACCAGCAGTGCAAGAAATTTTAGTTGCCCTACTTCATCATGACTTGAGTTCATTAGACCAAGTAATGATTAATATTCTGAAAAAACTCAATGTGCTAGTCCATCCAAAGAGATCTATCTGGTATCATCATCCTTAAGAAGCTTGTTACCGTCGGTTAGTCCCTCGACAAAGTGTTGAAATTCCCTCAATTGTTTCGAACTTTAACAAAAGTATTGGTAGAGCTCTTTGATTAAAGCTTCAATTTTTTGTACTAGAGCATGCTTGCTGACAACTCCAAAAGCTAGATTCATTATGTGGGCCATGCAGTGAATGGGAGTAACGTAGGGTGCACAAAAAGATTGTATCCTTGCGCAAAGACCACTCCTATGGCCTTGCATTATTGAAGCTCCATCTGCTCCAGCACACACCAACTTTTTGGTAATGGTCATGTCATTTATACCTCCATATTCAATTAGAGAACTCTTTACTAGTTCAAATAAATTTTTTGCTGTCGCATTATCCCTCGTTTTAGCAATAGTTAGTAGATGAGGTTGGCGGACAAAATTATGTATAGTATAAACATGCATGCATACCTAGGAAGTATTGTCTACTACTGTAACCTTGTCTAAAGATAATGTAATATAATTTGACTCTTTAATTTTTGCCTTTAGATCCTCTTTTTCAACCTCGGCAAGACAACTTGCCCATTCCCATCCACTGTTTATTGACCAATGACTGTTAGGATAGTTACAAACTTTTAGAAAGTGTAATAAAGAACTCAATGATGGGTAGTCTGTCATAGGATGCCCTCTGCTCAAAATATTAAACACAACACTTAACTAAACAACTTTTCCCATTAGTTCTACTTCCAATGCTTTTCCAAAACAAGCTTCAATAGAGATTTTAACTTCACTAGGCTTTGTCTTTATATTATGCTAAAATTCATATAATTCTACATTCCTAACATGCTAAGATTCCTCCTTTGTTTTCCATCTTATCACTAATTTTTGAACTCCATCTATGGTTTTCTTTTCGTAAACTTTACCCATATGCTTCTCTATGGTGTTAATTTTTAGTTGCAGCCTCTTTTCCTTCTTATTTATCTTGCTACAAATCTCACATCTACATTCTACCGAAGGCTCCCCTTCAATTGGATTATCCACCGGTTCAATGAATGGATACTTTGACACCTATTCTACTTGAAAATTCCTTGATAGATCCCACATTCTATCATTCTTTGATTTTTATTTTCTATTCTTTCCCGCACCATCATCTTCTCTAACATTCTCAGTCTCATCCAAGTCAATTATATCATTATGGCTACTCTGGGTATTTAACTAAAAATCTTCTTAAAGTTCATCATGACCTGAGATATCAGGTTCACTGACTTCTTCAATATGTCATGTAGGTTCAGCCTCAGGTTGTGAATTTTGAAAATCTTCTTGTGATGAAGTAGCTTCCCAATTTTGGCCAGAAACATTTCCAACACCATGACCAAAGTACGATGATAAGGTTTTGTGTTTTGTTGGCCTCTCTTGGCCCTCCCCATATGCTAGAGCCTTACCCTTATTCTTGTTCAACATCTCGATTCTTCAATGAAATAAAGGCTACCAACCTACCAGTGAAAAAAATTGTTTACTTGTTGAAGAAGTGACAAATGATGATAGAACTATAATATACAATGTTTACATAGTCACAAAATAATAATCACTTAACTTTGCCTCAAATTCAATCAGAGTTGTGACTCACCAAAGCAGTCAAGACTCAATAGTCTGAACTTTTCTATCGATCAAATTGAACCAGTCCAAATTGTGTACAATAACACTGATGTATGAATGTATTTATACTAATCTTTTTTGGTGAATTGGGCAGGAGGTATTAGGTCAGTGTCCAAATATTTGGTGACCCATGTAATTATAAAACATCTTGTGTTATATCCTAGGTGATTGTGTCATCCAATACCTTGGTATGATTAATAAAGTTGGCGAAAATCCATCGGTTTGAAACACGCATCTGTAAAATGGCTGGCAAAGTTGGGGCCGCCTAATATATATATATATATATATATATATATATATATATATATTGGCAAATATAGGCTGTCCACTTGGGGCCTCTTTGAAATTATAGGCGAATGTTAAAAATATATTGTGCCCAAAAATTATATGCCATTGGCAATGATTCTAGGCATTGGACCCAATTTTCATAAACCAATTGGCGATGATCCCAAGCATTGGACCCAATTTTCATAAATACGGGGTGATATGATCATTCCTATATGGCCAATATATTCACCAAATCGGGGGTCGGCGATAAGCAACATTCACCAAATGGTGAATAATCACCACTAAAGTTTTCCCTAGATACAATCAGATACATGTAAGAGACAAATCCATAGAAAGCCTATAGTTACACTTTCATTCTCCCTAAAAGTTGTCAAACATCATGGGAACCATCGGCAATTTCTCAAAATCTTATGAAAATCAAAATAAGAAACTACTCATTTCACCTGATGAGTAATAGTTGAGGAGATAGTGCCTTGTAGAGAGTACATGATTATGGGATAGATTGTCAAAGTTCTTGAAAAAGTATTGGTTTTTAGAAGCCTTACATATGTATAAACTTCCTTTTTCTTTGTACAAGTGCTATATCAAATGTATAATCTGAGACCCAAGAGCATACCCAGTGGGTTGACAAGCTCAATAGATCAAATGTTATTGGCAAAAAAATAAAATATGAATGGTATAGGTTGAGAGCTATATCAAAGTGTAGATGGCCCAAGAAAGAATAAAAAAGGAATAAGTATGATGACATATTCTATCATCATTGATGACATATTCTAGTGACCCTTAAACTAGGCTATCCAAGAAATCTGAGAATGTTCTTCCACTTCACTGTCTACCCTACATTCAAGAAAATTTGAAACACATAAAATAATGAAAATCCATCCTTCACAACTCCCTTCCATTCATGGAAAACAGTAAGTACTATCTCAGTACCCTGTTCTCATGGTATTTCATTGGTGCACTGTGTAGGAACAATCACTGTTGGTTGTGTTTCAACACACCAACTTCCTCTACACCCATAGACACTCATGAATGGATTTAACTTGATAAAAAAAAACTATTCTAACATACTCATTATGCATGAAAAGGAAACAATCTTAAATCCAATCTTTTCATCTGTCTAATTTGATTGGTGTATACCCTGACTGTACAGGGAGAGTCATGTCTAGAGGACCCAAAAATGCTTTCAAACATACACAAAACTATTCATAACTCCAATGACATGCAACACCATACCCTAGCAATCATTTGGATCCATACCAACCATAAAAATAAACATTTTTCAATAGAATAGTCAAACTGTACCCTCACGGGTAGTGACTGGTAGATTACCAATGAATTTACATTTTCATTACTTGAAAATAGTTTACATTCATTGTTATGATCTGGAATCAATCATTAACTTGGTCCTCCATCTTCTCTTCCTCTAGCACATGCATCCAACCAAAAATAAGCCTCTTCAAGGCCAGTTGTAACCACCAACTAACTAGAAGAGTCTATTGACAGTTAGTTACTTGTTAAGTTTGGTTGTCTAGTTGACAACAAGTTGTCAACAAGTTGTCAACTTCGACAACATTTTTCCTCTAAGGCATTTATATTATTGCCTTGAACCTTTTAAATTTTTATCCAACTTTTATCCAACTTTAGCACTCTAAGTTCTTTTAACATCAAACTTAAGGTTGTATTGGCCATTTACAATTATTATGGACCTTTATAGGTCATTGTTCAAAGCCTACTAACCTAGGATAATCTTGTTCTTCCCTAGAGACCCCTAGGTACCCTTATCCCTAATCAATTCCATTTAATGGCTTACAAAGCATGGTCCTTCACAAAGGACTTAAAACATTACAAGACATTATTAGAAGACCTTTAATGTTCATTACAATATCAAATGACCTTGGATGGTCATGTTGTTCTCATCTTCACCGAAGGATCTATTAGTGACCTTGGTATGCCACCTTGGTATATGTGTCCTATTTAACATTACTTTAAGGCATATGTGTCCCAAATCCTTCTTTCATTTACGATTCTCGCATCAATTTCATAACTTACTCTTAGGTGGTCTTCCCATAGCTCTCTTTAATGGAGTACAAAATGCAACTAAAGGATTTACTTGCAGAGATTTACATGATAGATTTGGCTCTATGGGAGCAGTATTTTGTATTCTCATTCACTAATTGTAATTTCCACAAAAAGGAACATACATATTGTCACAATGAAATACTAAATTTATCATTTTCAATCTCTAGTAATCTTGTGATAGGAGTTATTATAAACAATCATAAGACTTTCAGTTTTTTTTTAGGGAAGTCATTAAAAGAAGCATAGATGACAGTCTTCATATGGGTTAGAGTAGTCTTGTGAATATATAAAAGACTTAAGAAAATTTGACAAGGTTAGTCTTAAGTACAAGTGGAATACAAGGGTAGTTAGTTGGCTTATAAATAGATTCATTAAGCAAAAGAAGACATCCCAAAGCATGAGTAGAAATTCATAAAAAAATGTGGCATGATCAACATGAAGTGATACCACAGTCATGAGACCTTATGTCAGTGAGCACTATGAGGAATGGATTTCACAGTGAAAGAGTATGCAAGAAACAAAGATAATGAAATATCATGAGGTATGCAAGGAGATGGTCAAATATAGATGATATGCATGCTCTTATGTCACTATGCAAAGAATATAAATAACATTGTAGGTCAGTTCAAAGGCTAATGGTTATAGGTAGAGGTTCAAATTAAGATTCATAAGTGTAAGAATGCCAAACAAGTGACAATTCCATAGGTTCTTTTGAGAGGAATGTGATGTGTATCATACTAGGCAATTATGAGATAACAAATACATTACTTTGTAGACTTCATGAAGTGTAATGTTGGTGGCAATGTCATAGAAATAAGATTCTTCATAGGTTACGATGTCTGATGAATGGTAAGTAATGAGTAAGATATTAGAGGCATTCATGAGGGTGCACTCTTAAAAGATAAAAAAATATGGCATAGATGCCCTTTATTTTCTCCAATGCCATCCTAATAAGCCAAGGACCTTAAAAACATGTTTTTCACATGGTCTATATGTATAAATACCAAGTTGGGATAGTTTAGAAGTAATGATTTTTTTTGGATAGAAACAAGCATCTAATGAGAAGATAAAAGAGTTGGAAGATGTTTCATTGTAACTTGAAGGTATTAGTGAACATATGAATAAGAATGTTTACTTATATTTAGCATGTTGCTAGTCCATTAGATCATTTTTTAGAGGTGTGATGATGCAAATAAATTTCCAATAATGTGATCATAAGTTAAACAACTTTTTCCTGGAAAAAGATAAAATTATGTGTAAACTAGAAAGCTAAATAATTGCATAAAGTTCCCTAATTTCATGTAATGTGAAGAGCATAATAAGTACCTCATGAATCTAATAGCAACAATGTATATAAAAAGAGATCAAAATCTCAAACACTTATACAGTGATAAAAAATGTGCCAGCAAATACACAATACATAATGCCCTGGCACATTGTTGACGGGCCCTAAGTAGGTAACCAACAAGTACCAATAGCATAGAAGCATAAAATAATGCTAGAAAAATTCTTCCAAATCACTTGATCTTATGGAATGTGGTGGACTATGGATCTATATCATTGATCACCTCAAGAATCTTTGCTAGAGTAAACATATTTTGGAAGTACAAATCGGGTATTGTAGATGCCATCTACATAACTGGGAGTATAGGGAAAGATGATGAAAGCTAAGTGGTAGGAGAATATATTGTAAGAAAGGGATGGAATAGGGAAAAAGTCACATAAGTTTAAGAATTCTTAGGTGAAATCAAATCTGGAAGTGGCCTGGTGGAAGTATAACAGAGATATTGTCATGGAAGACATCTCTCTTTATAAAGATTACTTGGATGAACAATTATATAAATGATAGTCCTTGGGATCATCATTCTATTTGATGGAATGCACTTCCAACTTAGATGCTAGCTTGTGATGAATTTTATAAGGAATGTATGCCTAGGCATCAGATCCGAACACTAAGAGATGAGAAATATTTGACTTTTCTTTCATCAAACCTTCATATGGAGTACACCCTTTGAGAACTCAAATCACTATTTACTATTTAGTTGATGATGTGTATGACATAGGTATCCACTTCTCCTTGGAACTTAACATCCACATACTTGACATGAATTATGCATCTAGCTATTTGCATAATGGCATTGTGCTTTCTTATAGTAAATATTGGAAAATGTCCTAATGGTCCTGGTAAGGACCATAGGACCAAATTCATGTAATAGGGAAACATGATGCATAGGTTGGTTAGTTAGGATTTTAGAGATTTTGATGATGTAATAAGGTCACAAAATGACCCATGCTAAAGTTATAGGTCTATAGGAGTTTATTTGAATATAGTTTAAAAAATTCAAATATTTAAATCCTAACGACTAGTGTCAATTAGAAGGGAAAGCTTGTTAAAAGGATTAAATGCATTTGTAAACAAAGGGAACTAATTGGAATTGGTTGGAAAATTTTTCATACACCTTATATAGCCTGGTCAAGGCATAAGGAAAGAATAGTATAGAGGAGGAAACATTTTGTACAAACTGTGTTGTTTGGAAACAATAAAAGTAACCAATTTATGAAAATTTCCTTATGGTAGTTTGATTTTCTATATTTCATAGTTCTTGAATGGTTAAAGGGGTATGCACACAAGGTTTTTCAAGGTGTACATGCCTTGTAGGGGTGCTATGTTGGCCCTCTTCAGGTTTAGCATTCAAAAATTTAGGGTTTTGCAAGTTTTTGCTGAGTCATTGAGTTTGAATCAAATGGATATAAACAAAGATCAAAATCTCAAACACTTATACATGAGTGATAAAAACCATGCTAGAAAATACAGAATACATGATGCCCTGGCACATTTCTTATGGGCCCTAAGTAGATAACCAACAAGTACCAATAGCATAAAAGTATAAAACAATGCCAGACAAATGCAGAGTAAGGAAACCTTACAGGTAGTCCTCCTTTTACACCAAATAACAGTGGCAACCCTCATAGACAATCTTCCTTTTACACCAAAATAATAGTGGCAACCCTCACAGGTGATCCTCCTTTTAAACCAAATAACAGTGGCAACCCTCACATGCGGTCCTCCTTTTACACCAAATAATAGTGGAAACCCTCATAGGCGGTCCTCCCAAAACTCTCACCAAATAACAGTTAAAACAATTGTAGGTGCTCCTCCTTCATGCACTCCAAGTTAAAACCAAATAATGAAATGAGATATGAAATCTTTTTTCTTTTTAAAGTTATGCCCGTGTTGGTCGAAATTTCAACCTACATGGTATTGGTCAAAATTTTGACCAACACGGGCATGGATTAAAAAAAAGAAGAAAATTTTCCTTCTATAATCCAACCAACCTAAACCTTTTTAATTGATGGTCAAAAATTTTGGTAGAAAAATGAGGTCAAATGTACTAGTGGGAGTCCTGGAAAGTCACCTTTTGAGATTGTAAATGGCATACAACCAAGAGGTATATCAAATTTGAGGGATATTGCTGATGAAGAACAGAGAAGTGCTGAAGGAGTAAAGTTTGTTGAGTACATGAAGACATTGCATGAAGATGTGAAACATAAGTTGGAGAAAAGTAATTAGAAATACAAAGAGAGAGCTGATAGATCAAGAAGACATAAGACTTTTGCAGTCAGTGATGAAGTAATGGTTCATTTGAAGAAAGGCAAATTTCTTGTTGGAACATATGGGAAGCTAAAAATGAAGTTTGGTCCTTGCAAGATTTTGAAGAGATTTGATAGTGGAAATTCTTATGAGATTGAGTTACCTGATGACATGGATATATCACCTATATTCAACATTGTCGATTTGTATGAGTATCTTGAGTTGGATGAAGAAATGACAGTACCAAATGATTATCCTAAGAAATAGATGGAAGAAGTTGAGCAGATTGCCCAACAGAATTGGGCAATCTAGTCAACTTCAAGAATTGGTAGAAAGTACAAGAGGAAAATAGTATATGGAATATTTGGTTAAGTGGAAGAATAGACCGATTGAAGATAGTTCATGGATTTCACAATCTGAGTTGGATTTAGCTTGGATCATACCCGCTTCATGATTTAGATAATCATTTTTAAATAACCCCAGGTGTTTGATGTAGGAGTATCTCGGGTCCTTGGCAATCCCGTGTCACCAAAAACATGTTTGTGTTTTTCCTGTGTTGCTCAATTCCTTCCTTGACCGAGTTTGTTCGGTGTTGCTCAATTTCCTTTATTTACTGGGGTTGGTTGGTTATCTCTCTGGCACTCAATGAATTTCCCTGGCACTTGGTGATGATTTTCTGGTGCTTGGTTATCCTTGCTTACCGAGTTGTTTCTTTTAGTTTCCTATTGAGGCCGACTCTTGTAATTAATTGTAGTCATGGATTTAATGCCAGTATCTATCATTGGGAAGCATGTGGACCTAGATCTGGTGATTCCTTCCATTGATGGTGGATCGGAAGGCCGACTTGTTTAGTAGCCTCTTGTATATAATGTAATCTTTGTTGGTAGTTTTAGGCAACAAAATTAGGACATCTGAGATAGAAGCTAGGAGATAGAAGATTGTTTCAGATCCTCGCATGTTGGAGGATTTCTATACTTGGTTGTAATATCTAGCCTAAACTGGGAAGGCCTTACAGCTTGGCATGTATGAATCAAATTGAAATAAATATATGAAATTTATTGCATTCTCTCTCTCACTTGTGTGTTTGTTGCTTCCACGTGTAATCTCTGCAAGGTTGATTTGGTTAGGGTGTGCCTTTGGCCCCTCTCACCATCCTCCCTTGCGTCACATGTCATAGAGACCATAATAATGAATCAAGTCACAAATATATTATATAAAATATCTAGAATGGATGTCTGAAATAAATACATGATATAATACAAGATATAGATCTCATAAGGACAATAAGACAGTCTTCAATGAAGAACAAGAAGATAGACCAACAACAAGGATCATCTAAGAATATAAACATGAACACCAAATCTCAATGGTAATAGAATCACTACCACCTAACCACATGGAACCTTGAGATAACCTAGTCCACTTATTTGAAATATCAAATATTTATAAAAATTAATAAAGATATTTATAAAGGACACAACTAAATAATAATTCAATAACTCAAATATGCACAAATAAAATAAATACGCTTACAAATTTTGCCTGAAACTGGATTGTACCAGGGACACTCCTTATGGATGATCAACCAAACACATTTTGATTCCAGACTCAATATATTTACTCATAAATTCAAAATCTACAGTGCTTAGATCAAAATTTCATGTCTCCACAAATGAAAAATATCATATATCAGAAGTATAATATTCTGCCAATATTTTATAACTGGCTGTATGTCCCCTTTGTTTCATTTTACAATTAATATTTATAAGAAATGAGAAGGCATACGATTTCTTTTAAAAGATGCACCACTTCATAAAATATACCAATACTCATTAATTAGTGACATAGTTCGGTGTAAGGAAACTAAATTTTAAAACTATCGTAACCACTGCAGATGTATGTGAGGCATGGGCACATATGCTAGGTGGTGTTTAAAATATATATCTTTAAATTTCTACTTCCACCACATGATATCACCTCTAAGATATATTTGGTGCTTCAGAATGATTTGATTAAGCTTGTAATTTCTTTTCCCTTGGATTTGCGTGAGCTTTCTCCTCACCCGTGCATGCTTGGAAATATGCAAAAATCAAACAGTACTGGTTTTCATCGCATAATACACATCTTATTTCCTTTGTGTCTATGGTGCCTATTCATCTTTGGGAAAACATACTCCAATCATCCACCTTCAAGGATCTTTGTTTTGGTGAAATGTGGCTTCCTTTTTCATCGTGCAAGAAGCTTAACATTATCTCTTGTGCACATCCTTCATCCCGTGTCCTACTCTTACACACTCGATGAGTCTTCATCCTACAAAAGCAATATCAAATATTAGTAAATGGATAATATTAACATGTTTAGGGGTCTGCCCGATGCAGGAGATTTTATTAAGTAGACTCAATCCTGACGCCTGTGATTGATTCATGATTCAATCATATTTGGGGCATGCCTAATTTCTCATCCATACTCTGGTGGTAGATTCCAATGGGTGAGTTAAATGATATTTGCATTCTATCACAATATCAGCTCTGGATGTGAAATAAATCACTCAATACCCAATTCACTATCATGTAACCATCTGTAATATGCCATTTCAGACTTAACAATCCCAGTGATGAATCCTACGAGTATATCTCATGAATTTGTGAGTATGATAAATTGTTGTCTTTCAGTGCATGATCCTGACCAATCTTATGCCTCTAAAGCAATAATCTCAAATATTGTAATGAAAGTCTATGTATAATCTTCTAAATATCCCCATTTCCTATATAGATTTGGCAAAAAACTATTGTTGGGTGTAGACGCATCTACAGAAGATTCATAGATATTTGAAACTCTCCACATTATGCATTTCTGGATAATCTCATGATTTTTATATGGTGTGATCAACATATTCCACATATGCATGTTAGAGATAATTAAAACAAGATTAATCTAAATCAATCACTTACAATCTGCAAAATGAAAAAATATTTCAGATTAGTTATAACCAAATATCAAACTCAAAGGTAATGATAGTTGGTTTTGAAGAGTCTATAGGAATTTTAATGATTATTTATTGTGAATACTCAATGCAAGGATATGGAAAGAAAAAACTCAATAAATTGACAATTGACAGAGATTGTTAAAATTTATATTAATGTGCAAGAAAATATAAAAATACAACACTAATAGCATGATAAGAAGTTTAAAAAAGGAAATCAAATGGAGGTCCTGATTTGTAAAAATGAGGATTCCATCAGTGGCTCTTGTTGGAGACACATGTTCCTTGCGAGCATGATGACTATCCCAGCTATCTCTGGAGGAGCAGACCGAGCATCCATGCTTCACATGATGCAAGGTGTAGATAGGGTGGCCTAGGCCCCCCAAAAATGAACATCATGTCTTTCCTCTATCAAATAGCTTATCCTAATCATGTAACACTTTGGATCTCCTGAATATGGTATCACATCGTTCCTTAATAAAATATGATCCATTAACAAATGTTAAAAAACAAACATTGCATAACATGTACTTTTCCTTCATTACTTGTCTAGAATTAAATTTTACCCTTGCTTTATCAACAAGATCATTTAAAAAGAAATAAATTTCATTGTATTTTAATCCTAGCATCTCATTTCTCAGTTGACTCATTTGATCAATGCACATGGAAGAAAAATCCTCAAAGGATTTATGATGAAAACTTAAAAGTATTTCCATAAACATATTCTTAACAAATATTATCACAGGGATACTTACCTCAGTATGCTACTCATACTTCATACCTGTATCAACTACATCACTCTTATGAGCAATACCTATTGTCTCTTCTTCGTGAATACAATCCTCAGCACCTGACTTTTGTTTAGCCTTTGATAAATCCTCATGTGTTATGTTCTCTTTAATGAACAAAAGATTCCTATGCTTTTGATCAATTACACAATCATATGGATAAATCTTCTTTGCACAATTCTCTAAATGTTGTTCCTCATCATAAGAAAGTTTTGAAAATTGCTCACATTCAGAAATTATTTCTCCTCTTCTATCAAAAATATGATCAAATATGACACTTGGAGAATTTTCAAAACCATGTTCATATGATTGTATTTCTTTCTCATAGGATGAACTAAAAAATGTTTCACCTTCTGAGTGCATATCATGAGTTGTGTCAACCTCTTGAGAAATGTATGCTCTTTTTGGTTCATAGCTTCCCTCCCCATGAAAGAAATATGGATTAATTTCACAAGGTGCTTTGTTTCTGAAAAGTAATTCTTCATGCCTTATAGGGAATAAATCTGATAAAATCTCAAAATCAATCATAGGTTCATCAAATATTATACCTTCTCGGGATTTATCACACACTTTCTGAATATGTGTTGATCCACTATTCCATTTTGAGAAAAAAATTGGGCCATTCTTTTCAACATACAACTTATATTCCATGTCCAATAAGGCTAAAATTTCATTCACGCTGAGAGAAACTTCTTCCTCATTTCCATATTCCCCACAATTTAATTCTTTTCCAGTCTCATCGTGATCAGATTCTTCTTCAATGGGATCTAAAATTTCTTCTATAGTTGGATTTGAAACATCACCTAATTCATATGCATATTTATTCTCTTCTGCAATCAATTCTTTATCCATAAGTTTGAGAAAGGTAAGGAACTGATGATCATGTAAGACCTAGTTCTCGCATTCTATTGAAAAGATCAGAGGCTAGAGGTCTGCATTCTAAAGGTATTTCTTGATAGATATTAAACATCCTCATGAAGAATTGTACTACAGATTCTTCATCTTGCTTCTCTAAGTTCAAAAATGCGTCGAAAGGGGATATGCAATTTGGATTTTCTTCATCATCACTACGATTTCCATCAAGCACAAAGCTTTGTTCAATCTGATCATAAGACTCCTCTTCTTTGTTTTCATCATCTTCTTCTAATATCTAAAAAAAAAGCTTTAGATCAGGGTCACCTAATGAGATTCCCAAGTTTTTGACCTTTCTCATTATTTCTTTTTGTGAAGGCATAATTGTTGCAGGTATCTTTTGATATATATTTACCATCCTCATGAATAAGTGTGCAAAAGACTCCCCTTTGAATCTCTCCAAACTGAAAAATGCATCAAGTAGAGACATACTATGATCCTCTTCCATGTTGCAACTTTGGTCTTCACACCATTCATAACACATGTCATCTTCCTCGCTTGCATCATGAAATTCATATAGGAACCATTTTTCAAACTCATTCCAAGATGAGATACATTGTGTAAGTAGTGATTCATAAGCTTGTCTCGCATTGTCCTTCAATGTTCTGACAAACAACTTCATCACCTGATCTTTTGCATCAACCTCATAGTCTTCTATGAATGTATAAAATGCATCCAAATGTTGAAGTACAGATTCATCCCATTCTCCATAAAACTTTGGCACAAGTTGTGAAAGTTTTGGGGATAACTTGCTAGGTTCATAATCAAACTTGTTGAAATCCAATGGCCTGATGCCATCTGGAATAAAAGGCTTTCTTTCAAATGATCGATACATTTGAAAAACCTATCCACCATCTCCTTTTGAGTCTTCTCCCTCAGCAGAGCTACCAAATGAAAAATTGTATTGAATAGAGTTGCCACCTCTTTCAAGGAATATATTGATTTTTTGATCTTCCGGGTTCTCACTTCCAATAGAGTACGCTTCCAAACAAACTGATAGAGCTACTTTCAAATTCTGGTCTGCAAAATTAGAAATTCTGGGTAACTTCACAATATGTATTGTGAGCAACTGTCCCTAGCAGAGTCATCAATCTGTTGGTTCCCAAAACCGACGGATTAGAATCCTACAAGTCTTGCTAACTCAATACTGGGATATCCAACCAGCTATGGCCAACTTGACAGAACTGAATGGTATGATTCGAGTTCCCTGCACTTCTGGCTCTGCAAGGCCAAGGTGGGTGTACCTATTCCTGAACCAAAACACTCAAGCCCAGGATGTTTATAGCAGCATGGTTTAAATATTAATGTAATGAAAGAATCCTCAATGGCAAGATGACAGGAGACTTTCAATTTTGCACAACGATATTGAAATCACTAAAATGACGCTAATTCGTACGACTATATAAAACAATGCTTCAAGCTTTGAATTCTATAAATAAGGATAAACAATTATATGTATATATGAATAATTTATAATAAAAGAGTAATTGTAAATTTTAATGATAAATGAATATAATATGTTTTCAAATGGCAAAGTATAAAATAATTACCAGCATATAAATAATGAATTTAGAGTAATAATAAAGACCAGTGTCTAATTTAATGGGCAAACAGAGTCAATATTATAAGTTGAAACGTAGAACTTTATGCAACTTTAATGAATTAAAATTATAAATAAATTAGTAATCCAGACATGATAGATTAATTATATGAATGCAATTTTAAAATAATCTAGGATGTATTTGAACTCCTATAATATGGAGACAAACTAGACATAAACATAGGAACAATTGAATATTTCTCGATATTTATGTTTATCAATTTTAAAATGCAATAATAACCCAGTCCACTTATCTGAAATATAAAATATTTATAGAAATTATTAAAGATATTTATAAAGGACACAACTAAATAATAATTCAATAACTCAAATATGCACAAATAAAATAAATACACTTACAGATTTTTCCTGAAACTAGATTGTACTAGGGACACTCCTTACGGATGATCAACCAAACATGTTTTGATTCCAAACTCAATATATTTACTCATAAATTCAAAATCTACAGTGCTTAGTTCAAAATTTCATGCCTCCACTAATGAATAATATCATATATCAGAAGTATAATATTCTGTCAATATTTTATAACTGGTTGTATGTCCCCTTTGTTTCATTTTACAATTAATATTTATAAGAAATGAGAAGGCATGTGGTTTCTTTTAAAAGATGCACTACTTCATAAAATATGCCAATACTCATTAATTAGTGACATAGTTCGGTGTAAGGAAACTAAATTTTAAAACTATCATAACCATTGTAGATGTCTGTGAGGCATAGACACATATGCCAGGTGGTGTTTAAAATATATATCTTTAAATTTCTTCTTCCACCAAACAATATTGCCTCTAAGATATATTTGGCGCTTCAGAAAGATTTGATTAAGCTTGTAATTTCTTTTCCCTTGGATTTGCATGAGCTTTCTTCTCACCCGTGCGTGCTTAGAAATATGCGGAAATCAAACAGTTTTGGTTTTCATCACATAATACACATCTTATTTCCTTTGCGTCTGTGGTGCCTATTCATCTTTGGGAAAACATACTCCAATCATCCACCTTCAAGGATCTCTATTTTGGTGAAACGTGGCTACCTTTTTCATCATGCAGGAAGCTTAACATTATCTCTTGTGCACATCCTTCATCCCGTGTCCTACTCTTACACACTCGACGAGTCTTCATCCTGCAAAAGCAATATCAAATATTAGTAAATGGATAATATTAAGATGTTCAGGGGTCTGTCTGATGTAGGAGATTTTATTAAGTAGACTCAATCCTGATGCCTGTGATTGATTCATGATTCAATCATATTTGGGGCATGCCTAATTTCCTGTCCATACTCCAGTGGTAGACTCCAATGAGTGAGTTAAATGATATCTGCATTCTATCACAATATCAGCTCTGGATGTGAAATAAATCACTCAATACCCAATTCACTGTCATGGAACCATCTGTAATATGCCATTTCAGACTTAACAATCCCGGTGATGAATCCTGCAAGTATATCTCATGAATTTGTGAGTATGATAAATTGTTGTCTTTCAATGCATGATCCTGACTAGTCTTATGCCTCTAAAGCAATAATCTCAAATATTGTAATGAAAGTCTATGTATAATCTTCTGAATATCTCCATTTCCTATATAGATTTGGCAAAAAACTATTGCTGGGTGCAGACGCATCTGCAGAAGATTCATAGATATTCGACACTCTCCACATTATGCATTTATGGATAATCTCATGACTTGTATATGGTGTGATCAACATATTCCGCATATGCGTGTCAGAGATAATTAAAATAGGATTAATCTAAATCAATCACTTACAATCTGCAAAATGAAAACATATTTCAGATTAGTTATAACCAAATATCAAACTCAAGGGTAATGATAGTTGGTTTTGAAGAGTCTATAGGAATTTTAATGATTATTTATTGTGAATACTCAACGCAAGGATATGGAAAGAAAAAATCAATAAACTAACAATTGACAGAGATTGTTAACATTTATATTAATGTGCAAGAAAATATAAAAATACAACACTAATAGCATGATAAGAAGTTTAGAAAAGGAAATCAAATGGAGGTCCTGATTTGTAAAAATGAGGATTCCATCACCCTCCACCAAACCCTCTGTCTCCTCATGAAGAACTGAATCAAGAAAAAAATGAAGAAAATGAACATCAATTGCCTCCATCGATCGAGAAATCCCTCCTGGAACACAACAAAATTTGATGAACCAAATTGAAAAAGGGCAAAAAGAATTAGAATCTTTAATTAATAGGTTAAAAGATTCTAGTGGTACAAATCCTGGAAGGGAAAGACTTGCAAAATCATTGGAAGCAATCTTGACCCACGTAAATGTGGTTAGTGGGCAAATTAATTTATGGCGGGATAAAAGAGAACAAAAATAATATTATGCAAATAAATTATCTTATGCAGACATAAAAAGAAAAAAATCACAAAAGATGACATTTGCAAGCTATTTAAAAAACTAGGGGACACAAATACTCTTAGAACTACAATAAAGAGGTTCCCAATTCATTGGTGCGTAAATGAAGACATTAAAAACAATTTTTGGGAGAGATGGTGGATGGTCTTTGATTTGCCTCCTTGTAACAATCATTAGGTTCCTATATATTTCTTGAGGAAACTCTATTGCAAGTTTGTACTCAAGGAGGTGCCAAATTATTTTGACATTCTGGATTCTCTGGGTAGAGGAGGGGGGTCATCATTTGATCGAGCAGGGGCACATCATGACCCTAATGCACCTAGGGCTTCTATTTGCAAGCCACAAGTGGATCATGTTAATATTCCTTCCATTGTGAAGGAACACGTAGAGGTAGACACACTAGGCACGATTAGTGCTTTGACACAGACTCTCAATCATTGTGCCACTCCTTTACCTGAGGGTGACCATGGTCAATCCTTGAGGGGGCATATTTGTTGGTCATGTGGATGCTTGTGCACATTTGGTACTGGTGAGAGAGAGGAAGAGGATTTTGGAATGACGATTGATAGCTTTCTAAATACGACATTTGGCATTGACACACAGGTAAATATTTTCAAGTTCATTAAATTGCTTCGATCATATTTCATTTATAAAAGAATAACTATTTAATTTAGTATCTATTGGTTATGATAAAAATTCAAGGCAAGAGTGTCAGTGGTAGTGGAAGTGGCAATGATCCTAATGTCCCCTTTTACACATCGTCATCAATTCCACAAGTATGTATCAAATAAAATATTTTAATTAACATATTTGATTATTATGTAATTATATGAATAATTATATCATAACTTATTGTGCATGTGCATTAGACATTCATTGGTGGACCATCGACGTTCACAACAGATAGTGAAGGGTATCGTGCAACTTTCCTTGAGGTATCTTTATTTGCATATTAATTTGATTATATTTAATTAATGAATGAATGACTAAATCACTAGACAAATTATGATTAAAATCCAGAGGCATGATGATTACTTTCTTTCAGCTAGGTTTGTGAGGTCACCATTGAGTCCACAGGTATATATGTAATAATGCATTATAATTAACATGTCAGTAGTACATTCTTATATGAATGGTTATCTTATAATTTTCCATGTACATGTGCACTAATTGAATGTTGGAGCTTCAACTTTGACACCACACATCGGAGGACGTGGTGGAACTTTCATGGAGGTATCATTTACTCATTAGTAGGGTTGTAAAAAATATATGTAATCTTGATAACTGCATAATACTTTTTTTTGTTTCATTTTCAGCTTTTGACATCAGAGACTCCTCCTTCTATCCATGATACTTTGGATTGTGGAGTAGCTGCAACAGTAGCTAGTTCTGAAGCACTGACTAAGGTATGAAAGAGATCACTTAACTTGAATTGTTATTTTAATAGTTTGTATTGAATTTTATAATGATATTCATGTATGTATTTTAATTATTATTTTGATCATTGTTGTAGGGACTTATTACTCAAGATCGCCAACATACGCCTTTGGTGGATGAACATAGAGACTATTTGCTAGCAGTAAGTGAATATTCAATTTTATGTCATTGTATAATTCAATTTTGATGTATATTAGTTATCTCTATCTAAATTTTTCTTTTATCAGGTCAAGCTACAAAAGAGTCTAGATAGGAGGACGAGTGAGCGCACTCAGAAGACTACAACATCCATTGCATCTCCATCGATGTGATGATCGAAGACAGCTCAAAATTTGTTTTCTTCCCCTAGCGAGAAAGGATTAGATTAGGGATATGGATTGTATGCCTATATGGCATTAGTGGACATATTTTTTGTATATTGTATAAGTGATATGTTGTACATCCATTTGGCTTTGAGGAAGCTAGTTTTACTGTATTGAATATATTTAATGTATGACATTATTGGACATATATATTTGGCTTCATGACCTACAAATTTTTTTTTTTTTTATGTTTTAGGTATGTAATTCATGTGTTTAGTGTATTGATGTATACTAATTTATGTTTATGTGGATGTCTTATGTTTTGTAAATTTCCCATGCCTTATAGTTATGCTTATATGTTTATTGATGTATGTTTAACTTGCTGACTATGCTACAAATGCCAGTCACTGTCCTCAATAACAGTCAACTCCTTGACTATAATAATAACAAAAGTAATGAAATGAATGTAGAAATGTATAAATATAATATAAGGCAATATTTCTACGTCACAACCTATCCAAGATCACGTGGAATCAAATATTTATATTCATTGGTGTGTTCCCTGTTCCACGAGACAATCACAATATAAAGACATGACCTCGAACAGGAGAGGCAGTATATGGCAAGGTTGTCGTCTATTGACCCCAATACCAGGCCTATTTTGATTTGTGGGTACCCTAATGTTGGCAAGAGTTCTTTTATTAATAAGATTACTATGACAAATGTGGATTTGCAACCTTATTCTTTTACAAACTAACTTCTAATTGTCCCCTAACTAACTGATTGTTAATGACAAACACTAGAATACATATTTGCACTCATCCTATTGCTCGACCCGGAGTCATCGGTGTCGTTTGAATGACTGTGTGTGCCAAAAAAGGTTGTTAGTAGCATTTATCCGGCCATTCAAAGTTATTGGAACAAACGGTTCGATGCTACAACCAACGGTTTGAAAGATACACAATGTTGGCCGTTTGAACTGAGGAACACTATGAGTTTTGACATCGACTGAGAATATGTTTTGAAATATAAATGAACTTGAATCTTTGTAAACTATGATAGGCTATTGTAGGCCTTAGTAACATGGTTCTGTATCACCTGACATATTGATGGTACCTTGCATGAGCTCTGAGATATGACCCCACAAAGATCGCTGATTTCATGCTTAAGAGACCTTGAGGGACACTTCAGCTCAGAGTCGTCGATGGGGTTTGAATGACTGTGTGTGCCAAATGAGGTTTCCACTAGTGTTTAGCCAGCCATTTGGAGTTGTTGGAATAGAGGGATTGATGCTATGACAAACGGTTGGAAAGATATGCAATGTTGGCCATTTGAACTGAGGAACACTATGAGTTCTGACATCGACCAAGAATGTGTTTCCAATTTTAAAAAAACTTGAATCTCTAAAAACCAAGATAGGCTTTTGTAGGCCCCAACAACATGGTCCCATAGCACTAGATAGATCCATGCTACCTTTCATGAGCTCCAAGATATGACCCCGCATAGATCATTGATTTCATGCTTAAGAGACCTTGAGGGACACTTCGGCTTGGAGTCGTCTATGAGGTTCAAACAACTATGTGTGCCAAATGAGGTTGCCCCTAGTGTTTACTTGGTCATTCAGAGCTATTGGAACACACGGTTCAATGCTATAGCTAATGGTTGGAAAGATATGCAATGTTGGTCATTTGAACTAAGGAACACTGTAAGTTTTTACATCGACCGAGAATGTGTTTCCAAATATAAATGAACTTGAATCACTAAAAACTGAGATAGGCTATTGTAGGCCTCGGCAACATGGTCTCATAGCACCTGACAGATCCATGCTACTTCGCACAAGCTCTGAGATATGACCCCGCAAAGATCACTGAGTTCATGTTGTTGGGACCTTGAGGGACACTTTGGCTTGGAGTCATCGATGAGGTTCGAATGACTGTGTGAGCCAAACAAGGTTGCCCCTAGTGTTTACCTAACCATTCGGAGTTTCAGAATAGATGGTTTGATGCTACGACCAACGGTTGGAAATATTTGCAATGTTGGTCATTTTCCATTGAGGAACACTGTGAGTTCTGACATCGACCGAGAATGTGTTTCCAAATATAAATGAACTTGAATCTCTAAAAATTGAGATAGGCTATTGTAGGCCTCGGCAACACGGTCTTGTAGCACTTGATAGATCCATGCTACCTTGCATGAGTTTCAAGAAATGACCCCACAAAGATCATTGATTTCATGCATTTGGGACCTTGAGGGACACTTCCGCCTGGAGTCATCAATGGGGTTCAAATGACTATGTGTGCCAAACAAGGTTGCCCCTAGCATTTACCCGACCATTCAGAGCTGTTGGAATTGATGGTTCGATGCTACGACCAATGGTTTGAAAGATACACAATGTTGGTCATTTGAACTAAGGAACACTTTGAGTTCTAACATCGACCGAAAATGTGTTGCCGATATTAAAAGAACTTGAATCTCTAAAAACCAAGATAGGCTTTTGTAGGCCCCAAAAAAATGGTCTCATAGCACTTGAGGGATTGATTCTACCTTGCATGAGCTTCAAGACATGACCCTGCAAAGATCACTGATTTCATGCTGAAGGGACCTTGAGGGAGACTTCAGCATGAAGTCGTCAGCAAGGATCAAATGACTGTGCATGCCGAATGAGGTTGCCACTAGTGTTCACTTGACCATTTAGAGCTTTTGGAACCTACGGTTTGTTGCTATGACCGACGGTTGGAAGGATGTGCAACGTTGGGTGTTTGAACTAAGGAACACTTAGAGTTCTAACATCGACCAAGAATGTGTTACCGATTTTAAATGAAGTTGAATCTTTGAAAACTGAGACAAGATTTTGTAGGCCCTGACAACACAGTCCCGTAGCACCTGATGGATCCATGCTACCTTGCATGAGCTCTGAGATATGACCCCATAAAGATCACCAATTTCATGCTTAAGGGACCTTGAGGGACACTTTAGCACGGAGTCATCGGTGGGGATCAAACTACTACGTGTGGTGAATGAGGTTGCCACTAGCATTTACCCAGCCATTCGGAGCTATTGGAATAGATGGTTCATTGCTAAGACCGATGGTTGGAAGGATATGCAATGTTGGTCATTTGAACTGAGGAACACTGTGAGTTCTGACATTGACTGAGAATGTGTTGGCAAATTTAAATGAAGTTGAATCTCTGAAAATTGAGACAGGCTTTTGTAGGCCCTGACAACATGGTCTTGTAGCACCTAATGGATTGATTCTACCTTGCATGAGCTCTAAGATATGACCCCACAAAGATCACCAATTTCATCCTAAAGGGACCTTGAGGGACACTTCAGCACAGAGTTGTTAGCGGGGATCACAACAGGTATTAGAAATCCAAATTCTAATTGGGAGTTTTAAGCAAAGTGAGTAAGGTCTTGGATAGGGACATTACAGATCCATGCAAGAACCTTTTCTTTGTTATTGCTCACTAACCCTTTATAAGAGAAAATGTTTACAAAAACTAGCATGTACTTGCATGAGGACATTATATATTATAGAAATCCTGCACAGAAGTAGCTGGCAAGCCGCTCAAAAAAGTAGTAACTGATAGCAAGTGTGATAATGTAGATGCTTTAATAAACCACTATCTTCTTTACTCAAGCAACATCTGGTTCATTTACTCAACTGGGGCATGTTTGGGAACAAACAGTCTCCATTTAAACTCAAGTCTCTGGAAGTAGTTATATTTTTCAGTGGAGGAGATAAACCCATTGATCTTCAATAACTTCATGCTCACTGAAATTTCCATTTCTCTTCAATTAGGATACTCTTTCCAAAATTGCATCTACCTTTTACCAATTTGGGAAATTGATGGGTCTATTTGTGGACCTCCAAGGATTTGGTCACCTAAATGAGAACCTTGAGATGAATTAGGAACTTCTTTATGAAAGAGATTAGTACCTTGAGAAGCTCTCCACTTGTTAGCTGAATTAAAACCTTCGACCATAGATGGCTGCCCTTTGTTGTAAAATGAGGAGTGAGACTGCCTTGCCAAAGGTGGCAATGAACTTACATTTCAGGGATAATGCCCAACATGAGTAACTTGGTTTCCCAAGACCCCATAAATGCAAGGCCATTGACGAATAGGCATTTCTAATAGAAATATTGCGGTGCTAGAATGAAGTGCATGACCAAAATTCTCTGCTTGATATTGAACCCAATTTGAGGCTTGATTTCATTTTCTTCTTGATCATTGCAATATTTTCTCCTCAATTGAACATTTTGTAATAAGTTGATATACAATCATAGTTTTCTGTTGGCCAATCCTGTGGGCTTGTGATTGAGCCTGTAGATCCACAAAAGGGTTGAAATCTGGATTTGGTGGGAAGAATAGTATTAGCAAGAAGTCATTCACTAACATCTCATCTTTATAACAACTAAATTTGGATTCACTAGAAGCATTAGTTCTCAAAAAAAAATAGTAAAACATACCATATATAATGATTGTGTCGACACTCGGCTGCATCATATAATAAGTTGAAATTAGATAATCATAAAAACACTTTGTAATGCATAGCATACATATCATATACAGCGACATCAAATGAGTTCAGCATCAAGGAAAGATGAGCATCATCCCTTGGAAAGTAAAGGCCCTAACTTTCATGGAATGAGCATATCTAACATGTACAATACAAACTAATGCTTTGGTGTGCAGACAAGTGAAATAAGAAGTGATCACAGTCAACAAATGGTGGAAAATAAATTGAATTTCATGGCAAGGGTATAGCACCAGAAGATTGGTCTTAAGGATAGGGATATCTGATGATTTGGATCATCTTATATTGTTCATTTAAAGGTTAATCAATAACTGTTTGAACCTGGAAGTGATTGGAGGGCACCGATTTGAGAAACCCTTGGTTTAAGGGTTTGAAGAGACCAAATTGGGTTTTTTTTTTTTGGGTTATAGGAGGTCTGAGTATAATTCCTTTGGTATTTTAGAGGTTTTATGACATAATAAGACACTGTCTATAGTTTGAAGTCTTGGGGTTAATTATTTTCATATAGTTCCTTTATTAAATCAAGGATTTCAAAGCTTCAACAATTGCTTTATCTTTTCATGGTAGTCTACCCAAAAATGCCCATAACTCATTGCTATTTGGATCTTCCACTCTTTGACACCTTCCCAAGGCTCTCATTAGAGACTTTCTACTTATTTTCAATGTTTTGCAAATCTTTCTAATGAGTCAAGATTTCTTCATTTGAGTGCTTACTATTGTTGATGTAAGTACATGTTGTGTGACATTACTATCTTTCATGTGTGATGTAGAACCCATATTTAGATTCTTTACAATAGATTTTTCACTTGGAATCATCCATCGCTCTTATCCCAAGAATCTTCATGATGGGCCAAAATTTCATATTTCTCATCATTTCAACAAATAGTTGACATCTTCCTGTCATGTTTAAATTCTCAAAAAATGATCTCCAAATACGATTAACATTTCTTTGACAAGTACACTTGGGGAATCTTGTCAGGCATTTCTTGCAAAATGTTAGTATCAATATAAATCAAATATTTTGGCTTTCTATATTTAATAATTCTAGGAGCATAAAAAATGTCATTATGTGTGAATTGCATACCATCCTTGAGTGCCTTCAACATGAGATGATGTTGTGCCTACACCTTGGGATGTAGATAATGGTGTGCCTTCAACATGATAGAAGGGTGTGTCCACATCTTTGGAAGTAGAAAATGGTGTACCTTCAAAAATGATACATTGGTGTGCCTCCACCTTCAGAAGTAGATAATGGTGTGCCTTCAACATGATACATTGGTGTGCCTCGAACATTGGATGATGATGTCTCTTGAACTTGGGAACTCATAGATGATGTTTCCCGCATCTTCATAATTCAATTGTCTCGTTGCACGCAAGTTTCTCATTCATTGTCTTTTTTATTCCAATTCCAATTCTCTCTACTTTGTATTGATGTTTCATGTTCCTCATCCAAAGAAAAATCTTCTTCTATGGTATCTAATTTTTTTTGTTCACGAAGTTGTCTCATTCTTTTCCTTTTCTTCTCTTTGTCTCTTTCATTCTCTTCTAGTGTTAAATTCTTTGCTCGTTTCCCTTGGCATGATGACGATTTCTACATATGAATTTGATTACAATTTTAAAAAATATAATATAAATGTAAAACAATAAGTCAAATTATAATAGAACCCTCTTACAATATGAAAAATTTAAAATATAAATTTATTACAATTATATCAAATTATGTATTGAACAAGTCTATATCATCCCAATTATAAACCAAAACACTCTTTTTTCATATTTGACATGTAAAAAACTAAAAAATTTACCTCAATCAATAAATTTTAGTGATAATGATTGACTTTCACAATTCGATGTTGATTTTTAAACAAAAAGACGGTGCAATTTGATAGAATATGCTTCATTTTCACTATCAACACCATG
>BSBK01012522.1:0-114426 GCA_027943335.1 Chamaecyparis obtusa | reverse complement strand
ATATATATATATACATATATGTATATATATATATATATATACATATATATATATATATGTATATATGTATATATATATATATATATATATGTATATGTATATGTATATATATATATGTATGTATATATATATGTATGTGTATGTATGTATGTATATATGTATGTATGTATGTATGTATGTATATATATATATATGTGTGTGTGTGTGTGTATGTATGTATGTATGTATGTATGTATGTATGTATACATGCATATATATACATACATATACATATGTGTGTGTATATGTGTGTTTATGCATGTTCATCTTTGTGATGTTTGGATTGCAAGTACCGGGTATCATCTTCCCTGAATTGGTAGGATTGAGCATTCCCTATCACAATGTCTCAATGGTAAGATAGGGGAGATACCATTCAGGTCTAAATCCCAACCTAAGCCTTTTATTATCCTAAGATAATGGACAAGTACTTGATTAGTTAATTCTCTAAAATTGTCAAGGTGACGTCATTAGTGAACCCTTCCTTTGAGCGTGATTTTGGGTATTTTGGGTTTAGTCAATTTTTTCTTCGTGTTGTTTTCATGTCATGAGGTTTGAGGTGGTTTTGTATTTAATTAGTAAAGTGATTTATAAGATTAATTATGTATTTAAATAATTAAATCTTATTAAGTATGAAAATGATTAAATATAAGAGTATTTAATTTATAAGAATAAATAAAATACAAGTGTTAATTAAAAAGACTAAATTAAAAGTCTAATTTGGAATAAGAGGATTTAATCAATTATTAAATCCAAAATTAAAATCATAGGCATAGTTGATTTATTTAATATTTAATTATCAATTGCCTCATTATTAATGTACTAAAATATTAATTAATTAATTAATTATTAAAATTGTAATTAAAGTTGCACTTTTGATTTACTAAAATTAAAATATAAAATTTAGTTTAAAGTTGAGTGATATGCACAAATGAAAATTATTAATTAAAAATAAATAATAAATAAAGGTGATGTAAACAAGGTTGGAGTGGAGTTATATTTTCTAGGATTTCGAGGTAAAAGTGATTCATTGATTTTAATAGTGGAGTTCTTTTTCTCTGATTGAGAGTTGCATGTTTTCAACTCTGGTAGCTAGTTTTCCTTTATTAGGATTTTGGGGCTCATTATTTTATCAACATAGATTTGTAGGCTTTGGCTCTGAGGTTGAATTGTAGGAAATTGTGAAAGCTTGGAATTTTTAGGGTTTTGATTGTTCTTCGTGGTTTCTACCAATTGGTGGTTTAAGGTAGGGTTTCAAACCTCATAGATCCGATTCTTTAAAAAGTTTGTTTGCTTTGTGCTTGCAAGATCTTTGTTGATAATTGTTTTGGAATTATTCTCTTGCATAAATTTCTATTTTGAAAACTTTTGGTGGAAGAAATCTTATATTGAGAATACCTCGCATTTTAGGAATATTGTAGATACATCTTGTTTTGAATCAGTTAGGGTTTGCTTGCAATTGTTGTTGAAACCCTTGGAATTGAATCAAATTAAAATATTTATTTAATTTTTGCAAATGGCTATAATTACTTTGTAGATCTAAGAAGAAATTTACTCCCTAGTAAAAATCAGTCATTTGAATTATCATTATTTAAATCGTATTATATATATATATGGAACAACATTAAAAAAAATGGTGTTCTCTGGTTTTACATCAGAGAAATTCTCTAATGAATTTTGATTTTTTAAAACAATATAGAAATATTACAGGAGGTGGTAGGATTATCCCAACCCCCTATCTCATGGTCACGAGTCACGGTGAGCCACAAACATCACTGTGGGAGCCATAGGCAACACCGTGGTGAGCCCATAGGAAACACCCACGGTGAAGCCCACGGTGTTCCCACGGGGATCTGCAACCATCACCCATGATGAAGCCCATAGTGTTCCCATGGGGAGTCACAGGAATAACCTATGGTGAAGCTGCGGTGATCCCATTGGGGCTTGCAGGGTTGGGAGCCACAAGGTCCCCTATCTTTCTTTTAATGATTTTTTTAATAAAAAAAATATTTATTTAAAATTTAAAATTAAGATTTAATTTAATATTATTAAAATTTATTTTTTATTAATTTTAATTAATATTTTATTAATTATTATTAATGAACAATTATGGTTATATACATATATATATATATAATATTATTTATAATTAATATTTGTTATTTGGATAATGTTATGTTTATATATATATATATATATATATATATATATATATATATATATATATATATATATATATATATATATCATTTCGCTAATGATAGTAAAGAGAGTTTTGGATTTGGTTAGATGTGTTAAACACGTATTTATATGTGTATCAATTATGTGGATTGGTCATTTTCTTTGGTAAAGGGTTATTAGGTTTGATCAATTATTGAATGTTAAAATAAGTAAGAGTAATTGATTGATTTAAACCAATTATTTTGGAACCTTTGATTTATGATTAATTATGTGATTATTTTGGTGATTTTTATAGTCTGTATGGGGAAAATTTTAAGCAACTTTAGGAGTTGGAGTACCAGAGGCCTTGGGATATTTTGTGTTGCATGATTTTCTTATTTGAACATTACTTTCAAACCTAATTTTTGGTTGATCTTTTATGTGACTTATTATCATCTTCATGACTCTATTTTGTTATCATGTTGTCTCTTATAGTCGTGTTTTGGTTGCATATTTCACATGAGGAAATATGGTCCCGATCTTTACTATCAACCTTGTTCTATTGAAGCTTATGATTTTCTAGAGAACTTTGAAGTATGTTTTTGATGTTATGGTTATGTGAGTACTAGTGTGTTCCTATTGCATTAAGGAACTGATTTGAGGATCATTATTATCATTTAGTTGTTATTCAATTTTTTAGCCTAGGTAGGTTAACTAAGTGTATAGATGGGGAGTGGCTTGCAATGAGGGTCAGATCCATGAGAAGTTGCCAAGGTAACTCATTGTAAGTTAATAAGTGATAAATTAATAAAATTTACTAGGAGAGTTACATTAATAAGATGTTTGTGTTCCTCACCCATGCCTTGAGCACTAGTACAGGCTAGGATGGTTTTTGAGAAGATGTTGGCCACTTGCATGGATTAGATGAGTTGGTAGTCTTGTCTGTATGAGACGTTACTAATACCACATAGAGTCACTAGGGGGTCGGGGTCCAGAGAGACTACTAGGGTAACTCTAGAGTTGACTCATGTGATGACACTTCCCTTTATTCATCTTAGTTTTCCTACATGTGTTAGTTGCCTATGGATTAGTATGTGTACCTTTGTATTTTGAGTTGTACCCTTTGAGATAGAGAGATTTCAGGATCTCTTGCTTAGTACTACCTTATGTTTGGTTTCAGTATTGTTATTCGAGTGGGGTTTGATGTTATCTCCTTAGCATAGTGGGAGTGGAACCACAGGTTCCCATGAGGTCGGGAGGTAGTGATTTTTTTACTATTTGAGACTTTAACAATCCTGTACCAATGTTGGATGATCCTTGTAGTAGTTGTACCCTCTTATTCATTAGTGTTGGAGATGTACTCTTATATTTTTTATATTATGTTCTTGTATCATTATTTTAGTTACTCCAGAGATATCATATTGTACTTTGTGTTTGATTTTTATTGCATACCCTATGACATGTGCAGGGGATGTCTTTTTATTATGGATGACATGTGGTATTGGTTGTATCTAGATTTCATGTATAAGATGATGTACTTATTTACATCATCTGGAGACTTTGCATGGTTGTTTTATTTAGTGTAATCACTAAAATTTACATAATCTATGTCAAGGAACCCTTAAGATTTGTAATCTACTTGTGAGTTAGATTTATATGTATGAAATGTCTTTTGTTATGTTGCTTCTACATTGTTATTCACTATTAATTTTAAACTATTAAAAAAAACTATGTAAACTTAGTAGCATGTTTTAGGTTAATCTCTCACGAGTTCCTTGGAAGGGAATTACACTTGGTATCAGAGCCCGAGTTTCTACACTAGGAACTCTGGGAATTTTGTATGCCCATTAGATGTCTAGTAGTTAAAACTTGAAACAAAAACTAAGAAAAATGACTCTCTTATATTCCAGACTATTGTTTTATGATTATATATCATGTCCATATTATTTTGACTTGTTTTGAGACATTGTTTTTCTTTTGGATGATGTAGAAAATATGGTCACTAGGGATAAATCTAATGGTAGAGGCCATAGTGGAGGATTTAGTAGAGGACATGGGAGGGTTAGGCATCACAACCCTCTTGTGAGTCACATAGATGAGAGTTTACATAAGGATATTGATGAGAAGCATGGTGATTCATGGGAGCCTAATACTAGGTAGATACTTTAGACTATTATAGAATGTCTACTCTTTCATAACAAGGCTGAGAGGGAAGAGTATCACCATTGTGATAATGAGGAGAGACGGAGATCCATGATTCCCAAAAAGAGGGACACTACCATTGGTCAAGGGGTGCAAAGACTAATTAGATGAGAGACCTTTTGAGATCATGACCTCCTCCCTTAAATGGTCTTGGTACTATTTTTGAGGCAGAGACATGTCTCATTGCATTGGATTGATGTTTTGTTATGCAACAATTTGAAACCAATGTAAGGGCTAGGTGTTATATCATGCACCTCAAAGGTTTTGCAACTTCTTGGTGGAGGATTGAGGAGCAAAAACTTGAGCCTACTATGGAGATAGTTATTTGCGAGATGTTTCTCAAGAAATTTTGGGAAGACTTTTTTGTCTAATCAATGGAAGCAACAACGTGTAGATGAGTTTCACAATCTATGACAGTTATCCATGATTGTTCAAGAGTTTGAGCGTCAATTTTTTGAGCTCAAACCATATGTAGGTTTTAGTGATAAGTCACCACTAATGGTACAACATTTCATTAGGGGGATTAATGGTCACATCATTGGGGAGTTAAGGTTTTTGAACCTAAAACCCTCAGGAGCTGGTCATTAAGGCTACCTTGGTGGAGGCAAATCTAGTGTTGGGTCATGGTGGTCAGATGGGTATTCAACCTAGTGGTCTTGCACCTTCAAGGTCTAGGGGGAATCAATATCATGGATATGGGAACTCTCAGAACCCTTCTACCTTCTCATGAGGTAATTAGGACTAGTAGCAGAAGGGATTCTCTTCTCTAGCTCAGGGTGGTAGTTCTCAAGCTAGGGACTTTCATAGCTTCTAGTGCAACAAGCACAATCAACCTAGTCATCATGCTCAGAGTTTTCATCAGGAGGTTAGTAGTGATGACCTACAATTGATTGAATATCTTGATTGAACTGGAGGAATAGTGATTAGAGATCATCGAGCTATTAAAGTGATATGTAAGATGATTAAATCAGTCAATATGTTATCATTAATGTTAACTAGTTTTGAATATACTTATCATGATAGTTACAAACAACTGAATAACTGTAGAAGGGAGAAATGGTGAAGAAATTAGATATCTACATAAGGATAAAATGGATATGATATATAAGGATAAGATATACATTGGGTAACTTATTGATGATTCTATGGCTTTATATTGTTGACTTGAGCATGTTACACTAATCTATTATAAAGAAGAGATTTCAATTGAACAAGTTAATTTGGTTGGTAATTAAATAATTATGTATACACTAAGCTAGTGCAGTGTATACCAAGTGACAGTAATAACTGAGTTAGTTATCACCGATGCATTTTAGTATTAACCGAGTATGGATGAAAATATTAAATGCTAAGATAGTTGGTTGAAATTGATGAGCAGGAAATTATTATGATTTCGAGATAAAGGATGAAGTTAGTTATAAGATCCATGGCTGACATAATTCATAGATGATCTAAAGGATGAGATTGAAACATATTATGGACACATCTGCTGAGGAAGGAAAAAGCAGCAAAATGGACAAAGGAGATTAAAAGGCAAAATTTGATGGTTGATATGAAAATGGTTTACTTGTCTATTTAAGAGACATGAGTTTCATTATTGAAACATGTCAGATGAATATAGACTACAAAAGATTTCACATGAAGACATTATTCATGCATTCCTAATCAAATTGGTTACAGACAGAACCAAGCTACAGACTTTACCGAGTGTTAGAGAACTATTCACCGAGTAAAGTAAGTTGGGGAAATATTGAGGAAGTGAATTGATTAATGATCAAATAAGTTTTATGATCATAGCATAGATCTGAATATTTGCAATTGAGTTGTATTTGAATCAGATCATAACTATATCAGTTTAACTATTGATTCAAAAAAATCTCTTAACCGAGTGGACCTAACAGTCTTTTTGTATTACCATATGATATTTGTTGACTCTTAATTGTTATCTTGTTGACCCCATAGCTGTAATACCCCAAAAATGGGCTATAAGTTCATTAACCTCCTACATCTACAAATCGAATGAAATCGGCATTGAAGTCCTAACCTAAGGCACATCTAAACATCATCGAATCATAATTGTTTATCTTAAATTTTGCATCAGGGAATATTCTTAGCAATATTCCTAATTATCTTAATTATCTTTAATTTAATGATTATTTGGCAATAAATCACATTTATCCTAAGTTTGATTAATTGAATATTTTCATATTTAATTAATTAGATTTAATATCTTGCCACTTAATTGTGTAATTAAATTTAATTCTATCTATTATTAATTGTATTATTTAATTTTGACAATAAATCCAATATCCTATGAATAATTGATTAAATTTTTATTTAATTAATTAAAGCAAGTTGTCATTATTTAATAATATAGTTTTTAATAAAAGTTTGATTAAATAATTGATTAACCCATAAATCAATTATTTATTTTCAAAAATCAGTTAAGTTGAGAATAAATCACTTTATTTATTTATTAAATCATAATTATCCATGTGCACATTCAAGGACCAGTTAAACTCAAATTGGAAAATCAATGCAAGTTGTTAGCTTTTTGAAACTCAACATCTTTTTGAGTTTTAAAGTTGATCTAAACTTCTAATTCGAGTTGAACTGTGCTTTTGCATGATTTTTGTGACTTAATTATCTGTTATTTAAAAATAACCCAAAAATCAACCTGAGTTATTTGAGTGGTTTATGGCTTTTTCTCATGCACCTCCAAAGCCCTGGATTTCTATAAAACCAAGGCTCAGCTCTTCATAATTCATCTCTCAAATTTGCATCCACAGAATCTCATATTTTTGCACAATCACGTTGGAGAATTGGAATTGGAAGAATCAAAGCTTATTGCGAATCCAAGCTATTGTGAGATCTTTTTAGTTTTGAGCATTGCATATCATTTAGCATAGACTCGTATCATTGTTAGATAAATTTTCATATAGATTAGATTTCATATCAAGTTTTTATCATTCTTATTGCATAGAAATTACCAAAAAAAAATAGATTAATTGCATTCATATTTCATATCAGTTTGGCATTCAAATCCTTCATTTAGGTGTCGTCTAGGTCACTGATCTCGATAACAATCTGAGAACATTAATCTCGCACCTACTAGAAGGCAGTAAATCACTTGGTTAAATTAGATTTCAATTTTGCACAATTTTGATTATAGCTAACCTTTAATGTTTTACTGAAGTGTTGTGTCTACAGATTAGGTACAAAATTCACACAATTCACTTTATTTATTTATTAAATCATAATTATCCATGTGCATATCCAAGGACCAGTTAAACTCAAATTGGAAAATCAATGCAAGTTGTTAGCTTTTTGAAACTCAACATCTTTTTGAGTTTTAAAGTTGATCTAAACTTCTAATTCGAGTTGAACTTTACTTTTGCATGATTTTTGTGACTTAATTATCTTTATTTAAAAATAACTCAAAAATCAAACTAAGTTATTTGAGTGATTTATGGCTTTTTTCCATGCACCTCCAAAGCCCTAGATTTCTATAAATTAAAACCTCAGCTCATCTCAAAGCATCTCATATTTTTGCACAATCACGTTGGAGATTTGAAATTTGGAGAATCAAAGCTTATTACGAATCAAGGCTATTGTGAGATCAATTTATTTTTTTTTACATTCATTTAGATTCTTTTTCATATTATTGTTAGATCAATTCATAGCATATCAGTTTTTACATATCATAGATTTCACATCAATTTTTCATTATTATTGCATAGAAAATACCAAAAAAATAAATTAATTGCATTCATATTTCATATTATTTTTGCATTCAAATCCTTCATTTAGGTGTCATCTAGGTCACTGATCTCGATAACAATCTGAGAACATTAATCTTGCACCTACTAGAAGGCAGTAAATCGCTTGGTTAGAGTAGATTTCAATTTTGCATGATTTTGATTATAGCTAACCTCTAATGTTTTACTAAAGTGTTGTGTCTATAGATTAGGTACAATTTTCACACACACATTTCTAGTGCCCACCATGGGGCAACCCACCTTTGCATGCTGGTTTTGATTTTTTTGGGGAGCTAAAACCCCAAAGTTTCAAAGATTTAATTTTATCTCCCAAATGGCTTGGAGTTTTGGTCTAGAATTTTTTTCACAGGTTTTTGACATATTAGGGAAGCTACAATAAAAAATTTAGAATTTTCTGAGATGTTTGAATTTTTAATAATTTTTTCTTGAAATTCCAAAAAAAATTAATATCTGACGCAAATCAGCATATTTTTTGGAAATTTTTATATTTTTAGAAATCTCTTTAAATTCTATAGGGGGTCCATTCTCTGTGTTTTAAATTTGGACATGATATAATAGCTCAAATAGTCAATTTACAAAAACTGGTCTGTTTTGATAAAAACGGGTCTCTAGGGCACAAATGAAGTGATTTTTCTAAAAATTTTGCATTTTTGGAAAGCTCTCTATTTTTTAGTAAGGGTGTCTATTTTGAATTTTTATTTTTGTGGCCAAAATCATATCAAAAAAATCAGATCTTGTTGACTAGGTCAAATGCAGTGCAAAAAAATTAAAATTTTGTGATGGATATGCACTTATTTTTCATATGATTCAATGCATGATATGAGTTATCATTTGGATTAATTTCTAGTTATTATTTCTCCTAACAATTGATTTTTAAATCTAACCCTAGGGTTTTCATAAGTTGAATATACCTTGCATATCATGTTTGTTTGTTGGCTTGTTGGAGAGTTCGTAGCTTGCTTGCATAGTAAAGCTCAATAAAAATTGCTAAAAATCAGGTAAAATCTACTAAGTGCGTTGCAAGGATCCTAGGTATTCTCCTTCATCTAATGACATTTCAATTTGGGACTTAAAATAAATCTCTCGTGTGTCTAGCTTGGGTGATTCTTTTCATGCTTTTGTTTTACACACTTGCATAATTGATACTAGGTTGTGACCCCTTAAGGATTCATTAAGTAGTCTTAGATACTTGTGATTGATCTTGATTTCTATCTTGGGTTATTGGACTCACTAATCCATCAGCCCCTCATTTTCACCCCGTGGTTGCAATCTTAGTGCCATAAAGGGGAGGGGTCAACAGGACAGAAGCGTTAAGTGTTCCACTTGGCAACCCTTTTGTGCTTTTAGGAACTCACTTGTTTTCTAAGTTGGGGACTCATTTTTAGCTTGTGTGAGGTGTTAAGTGTTCCACCTTGTGGACTCATCTCATATTCGCTTTAAGCGTTAAGTGTTCCCCTTTCTACTTTTTGGGTACTTTTGGTAGATTTTCTTTTGGGAATATATTTGTGCTCACATAGTAATTAGGCCCTATGAACACTATTCATGATTCTTGAGAGATTGGATTCTTAGTGAAATCTTTCTTGATGATAGAATCCTTGTAGGTAGGGAGGATACTTAGTGCATTTCACATTCAACTTGGTTAGTGTGTCTTCTCTTATTGATCGATACATTCTCTCCCAGGAGAGGTTGATAGATCACGTGGGGTTGACATCATGAGCTTTGGTGAATCAAAATTGGTTAGTGCACCTTCTCTTATTGATTGATACATTCTCTCCCCAAAGAGGTTGATAGATCACGTGGAGTTGGCATCATAGACCTTGGTGAAGCAAAACTTTGTCTTAGCATGTCGGATTAATCTGGTTGCTTTGTCTAGGTTAAAAGTGAAAAGGTGTCAAAAACCTTGGATCTGGAGCCAAGTCCCCTTGTGGTATACTATTGTGAGTCATCTTTAGAGAGGGTTAACCGTAGCAGACAATCCCTTCATAGGGAAAACTACGTTGACGGAACCTCAAGCGGTCATAGCCATTTTCACCATGGTAGTGACAGCCGCTATATAAATATCCTTATGGAAGAAATCTCCATGAGTATGGTTCATTGTTGGGTTGCCAGATCTCCCTAGTAGCTCCTGAAGATTAAGTTCTCAGACTGTGTCAAAACCCTGGTGCGCCGGGATTGGAGTTCACCCCTTTGGATCATAAAAGTTGCAGAGTCAAACCATTACTAAAAACCCTAGTGAGGCCAAATTTTCATTTTATAGGGTATATGTGCGTTATTGCAAAACATTTTTGGAACATACATAATTAGCGCTTCTGAGGATTAGAATGAATAAGTCACTTGATTGTTCATGCACAAGGTTGCTTTTTCCCTTGTTCATTGTTTTCAGACAAGCTTGAAATCACTTGCTTGCTATTTTGCATGCTTGTTTATCTATCTGGTTATTGAAAACAGACAAATCTGTTACAATCTTCAAATCTAGACATTGAAATTTGCAAACAATTCAAATCTAAAAACTCAAAATTTGCAAAATCTGAAGTAAAATCCTTTTCTAGAGTCAAAAGTCATCTCAAGAAGTCAAAAGTCATACAAGTTTCCATCAAGTGTCATTTCATTGCAACCCATCTGTCATATGATAGCAAACCCAGTGTCATACAAGTTTTCATGCCAGCAAATCTTCAAAGTCAAAATCTTACAACTGTCGTATGATATTGTCAACTGTCGTTTCATAGCCTACCCATTGTCATACTAGTTTTTCAGAGTGTCATTTGGGAAATTTTTGAAAGTTGTCAGAAAATTGTCAGGATTGCCAGATATTTAGGTCTTTCAGCCTAGTTTCAGAATCTGTCAAACGGATCATTGTGTCAGGAATAGAGCAGTAGCTATTAAGAGTCCAATCATTTTCTTAAAGTGGCTTTTTAAATCTGATTCAGCTTTCAGTCTAATCAATTTGAGTCTTTATCATCTCATGTCAAAACCTTGTCATAACTATCAATCTTCAATCAATCAATCATCAAAACAACTAAGTGTTGTGATATCTTGTCCGCTATCTTTTGGGAACCTACCCATACATGCAGGGCATAGTATCCTTCATCCATGTCTAATCAAATCTTCAAATCAATCAAACCTTGACAAGGTTGCATCATCTGATCATCTTGATTCAATTCATTCTTCAATTATCTGAATCTTATTCTTTTGTTTCACTCAAAGTTGATGGTTGAGACTAGAGCTTCCTCTCACAAGAAATCTATTACCACTATCCAGAATCTAACTTTTGAGCAACTCATCAATTTTGGTCTTTACCAGGATGATGGTCTTGGAAACTATCGATTGAAATCTAGTTACGTACCCCCTCCATCGACTCATGGAGGTACTCAACATACCCCTCATCAATCTAATCCAGGGAGTCCACAAACTCCTACCATGTCTCAAGCAGGGACAAATTTTGTCTCTCAAAGAGCTCAATCTCAACATGGTGCAGATCAGGAACCCACACATGAAGAAATTGCTCGCTACCAAAATGATGATGAATTTAACAAGATGATGAGACATTTCTTGAAAGAAAATAGAGAAGCATACTTTTTACAACTAGCTCATCAAGGAGCTAAACTTCCTCCCAACTTTAATGTTGAAGACATCATTACACATGAGGAAGAGAATCCACTCACAGCTATGATGAAACAAATGCATGCTATACAAGTTGAACTTAACAATCTCAAGAAAGAGAAGGAACCCAAAGAGTTCTCCATGGAGGCTCTATGTCCTTTTCCATTTAACAAAGACTTGTACATGCCGCCATTTCCAAAAAGAGTGGAGATGCCAAAGTATGATAAGTATGATGGACACTCTAATCCCCAAGATCATGTCAGAGAGTTCTGTACGCAATCCATGGAATTCATGCATGAACCAACCTATCTGATGCATCTTTTTCCTAGATCTCTGGGCGAAGCATCCATTCAGTGGTTTTCAAGATTGCCTCCTACGATCAAAACATTTGAGGAATTGATTAAATTGTTTTATCAACAATATTCCTACAATATTCAGCATCTAGTCACCATGATTGATATTTGTAATCTCAAGCAATAACCAAGAGAATCATTCCTAACTTTCCTCAAGAGGTGGCGAAAGAAGTTCTCTCTATATGCTAGACCAATTCCTAAAATGGAGAAACTTGAAATCTTTATCAATAACCTTGTTCCAGAGCTCAATTATCCTCTACAAATGCAAGATCATACATCTTTTGACAAGATGGTGGATAATGCTATCAAAATTGAAAAAGTTCTTGTAAAAAAAGGGGAAATCACACTCCAAAAAGACAAGTATGAATCTGGATCTAGTTCCAAAGACAAGAACAAAAATTGGAACAAGAACAAAGGCATCATCACAAATGGCATTGTAGACACTATTTGTGCCCCATCAAAGGCACCAGCCTACAATCTCACTCTTGGCACTCAAGCCATTAAAGCTTTCGAGAAAAATTCTTCTCAACCATCTCAAAAGAAGTCGGAATTCAAAAAATGGGATAAACATCAAAAATTTACTCCTCTAGGAGAGTCTTTAGAATCAGCTATGAAAACTCTACTCGCTGATAACATCATCTCTTTACCACCAATCTAACTAAATGCTCAGGACCCCAAACTGATATGGTGGAAGGATAATGAATTTTGTGATTTCCATTGGAGTAAAGGTCACAAAACTAGTAGTTGCTACCACTTGAAGCATACCATTCAAGATCTGATCGATAGTGGAGACATCACAATTGACAATCCCATGAGCAATAATGATCATACAGCATTCATAGAACCATTTCCGAAACATAGTCAAAAGGTTTCAACTTCTCAGCCTAATATGGGGGCAAAAGTCAACTATGCCTACCCTGGAAATAACACTATCATCAATATGGTTGAACCATGTCTCTTTGAAAGTTGCAATGTCATCACCATCATACGAAGAGACAGAGATCATTCCTTAGCTAACGTAGTTACTCGATCACAAGCTCAAACGCATCTGAAAAGACAAATCCCAAATTCATCAAATGTCCCTAAAGTGCCCTTCAATCTTTCATCTACTTCTAAAAAGAAGGTTGCTTCCAAATCTTCCAATCCAAAGGATACAAGGCCTATGTCTTATAGCATTGTTCCACAACTCTAGCACACTAAAAAAAAATCTTCATGTTTGAGTTTCTTTGAATATCTCCAGCTCATAGAGCCATTCTCGATAAAGCTTTGCTTTGTTCCAATGTTCTTGATGACCTTGATTTAGACAAGTTCCAGACTATGGTTGGACATCTTACATCTCCGCAATATATCTCCTTTTCAGAGGAAGATGACAACTCCTTGAGTCACCCACATAATCAGCCTTTGCATATAGAAGTCTTGATCCAGAACCATAGAGTCAAACATGTGTTGATAGATGGGGGCGCTGGCCTAAAAATTTGTTCTTACAACTTGATCACACAATTGGGATTTTCAGAATTGGCTATTGATCCTAGAAAGAAACTAACTATCAAGGCCTATGATGAACAAGAAAGATCTTCCAAAGGTACCATTATCTTACCTATCAAAGTGGGTCCAATTATCAAAGATACCATCTGTCAAGTGCTTGATCTACCTTTGGCCTACAACGTCCTTCTAGGGAGACCGTGGATACATGAAATGCAAGCCATTCCTTCTACATACCATCAATGTTTGAAGTTTCCTTATGAAGGAGTCGAGGTTACTATCCCAGCAAATCTGAATACAACTTGCAACACCTTGAAGGAAAGTGTAGATAAGCTTGTACCTAATAATAGAGAATCTCCCATAGAGCCAACTAAAGAAGCATCCACATCTAAAATGGAAGATCTTGCCAAAGAGGTTAATATCAAAGAAAATAGTATGGGAGAATACACTATCGAGCTAGTCTTATCTTTAACATCTCTCCCTATCTTGCCTAAGTCTTATGGGCAATCTTTGAAACAATCCAAGCCCAAACCTCAAGAACCTCTTGAGGCATATAAAAGGAATTTTGTAGCAGAACAAGTATCCAAGAAAGAATTTGAAGAGGATGAAGCTATGCTATCATGGCTGTACAAAGATGAACCTAAATCTCAAGTTGTTCAAACTGGTAACTCTGCAGTACCCAAACTCCCTTCCAAGTCATATGGTCTAGGAGGTAAATTAAAAGCTAAGATGGGATACTCAGGTCAAGGACTTCTAGGAATCAAAGGAAAAGGTCTTGAGGCACCTCTCCCACATACTGGTAGAGAAAATAAAAACAAAGTTGGCTTAGGATTTAAGAAGAAACCCTATCACCTCAAAGGTAATTGCTCGCATGTCATAGAGAAGATCGCACCAGGGGAACCTCTTCTTAAGAAAGAAGAAACAGAACCATCCGATAGTGATTCAGATAGTTCAGAACTCATCCCCTATGAAAAATTGTCTAAAGAGATCAAATACCTTCTTGATGATAAAGATGATTCTATCAAAAGCATTAATGTAGTAGAAACACAAGAACCTACTATCAATCAAGAGATAGTTGCAACACAAGAACCAGCTAATCTCGAAAACAATCAAGAAGAGGGAAGTGGTAGTGATTCTAAGATAGATTCTCATGAGTATGAATACAAATTAGAATCTGAGGGTAACCCTTCTTGGGGTATTCACCCTGACTTTACTCATGTTCTAAGATTTCCTAGAGATCCTGAATCAGAAGATGAATCAAATGACTATGAATGGGGAGCCATTCCAGAACTAGATGAGCTTATCATAGAGAAACATGTTGATGTTAATCACCAATATGCACCTCAAACCAATGTAAGTCTAGAGAGAAATGATGAACCTATCGAGTCTGATCCACCTATGGCTGAATTGGACTCCCACGATGACATTGAGCCTATTCACAAATTGAATGTCTTAAGTTGTAGTATCACCTTTGAACTCGAGTGTCAGGTTAGGACCAATGATGACAGATCAATATCCATAAACACCATATCCCAAGCCTTTCCTACTTTGACTATCCAACGCCCTGATCTTATCGACCAAACTTCCACAAACCCAAACCATGGTATTTATACCTTCCCAAATGACTATGCCCTTGCCTGCTACCTCAATGTAGTTGAGCCTATGAGTACTTCCATCAGTGAACCAAGTGTCAGCATGACCAAGTCAGACATCAAATATCTTAGTCAGAAAAATAAGAGTAAAAAGAAAAAGAAAAAGAGTTCTGAGGGTGAAAACCACTTTGTGGCAGTCTCAGAACTGACAAAAGTAAAAATAAAAGATGTATCCAAAGGTAAAAACCTCTCTAAGGTGCCTAAGGATGAGATATTTGATGTCCTTCTGAGTCATTTATAGGACAGATCTCCAGTTCTAATTGAGCCCACCCAATCCATCAATTTGGGTACAACAAAGGAACCACAATTAGTACATGTAGCACAATCCTTATCAGAAGAAGAGAAACAAAAATTTACTACATTCTTGACAGAAAAAAGATCAACTTTGCGTGGAAGTATTTAGATATGCCAGGGTTGGTTCCAAATCTTATCATGCACCATCTATCCATTGCTCCTAGAGTAAAATTGATCAAGAAAAAATTGAGAAAGATGCATCCTCATGTTGCACTTTTAGTCAAAGCTAAATTAGAGAAACTCCTAAAAGCTGGATTCATCTGCGTCATAGACTATGCTGAATGGGTCTCCAACATTGTACCTATTTCTAAACTAGATGGCTCAATCAGAGTATGCACATACTTTAGAGATGTGAATAGAGCGTGCCCTAAGGATGATTTTCCACTACCTAACATTGATATGATAGTGGACATGACTGCGGGTTTCAAGATGTATTCCTTAATGGATGGCTTCTCTGAATATAACCAAATAAAAATTGCTCTAGAGGACCAAGAGAAAACTACTTTCACATGTGCGTGGGGAACCTTCTATTGGAATGTTATGCCATTCGGACTCAAAAATGTTGGAGCTACATATCAAAGAGCAATGACATCTATTTTCCATGACATGATGCATCACACCATGGAAGATTATGTTGATGACACATTAGCAAAATCTATGATCAGAACTGAACATCTAAAGGACTTGAGCATGATCCTAGACAGAATGGAATAGTTTAGTCTCTGACTAAATCCTAAGAAGTATGCTTTTGGTGTCACTTCTGGAAAGCTCTTAGGATACATAGTTTCAAAGAAAGGCATTGAAGTTGATCCGGCTAAAATCAAGGCTATAATAGAGATGCAACCTCCCACAAATATTAGTCAAATGAGGATGTTGCAAGGCAGAGCTCAATCTATCAGAAGATTCATGTCACAGCTAGCGGACATATCACAGCCTTTTACAAAAACATTACATAAAGGTGTGACCTTTGCATGGAATGAAGAATGTGAGAACAACTTTAACCATATCAAGAAGTATCTATCAAATCCACCTATCTTGATGCCTCCTATTTATGGGAAGCCATTGATCTTGTATGTCTCCGCAATAGCCACATCACTGGGGGCATTGCTAGCACAACATGACGAAGACAAAAATGAAAGAGCCATTTATTATATAAGTATAACATTGGTGGCATATGAAAAGAACTATTCTATGATTGATAAAGCTTGTCTCACTGTGATCTTTGTATCACAAAAACTGAGACACTATATGTTAGCTCATACCATGCATCTAGTAGCAAAAATTGATCCACTAAAATACTTACTAAGCAAGGCTGCCCTCACAGGTAGACTGGTTAAATGGGTCATGCTTCTAAGCAAATTTGACATTGAATATGTTGAAAGAAAAGCTATAAAAGGTCAAGTTATTGTTGATCAACTAGCAGATGCACCCATGTTTGATGACACACCAATGCAAATGGAATTTCCAGACTCATCTATTATGCACCTATCTTCTAGAGAATGGCAATTGTTCTTTGATGGCTCCTATACACAGAATGGATCTGGAGCAGGCATATTGTTCCTAACTCCCCAAGGATACTCAATCCCCAAAGCATTCCGATTAAAGTTTCCTTGCACGAACAATATTGCGGAATATGAAGCCCTTTTGAATGGTATGAAAATAGCAATTGAATGGAGAGTAAAAGAGCTACACATTCATGGAGACTCTCAACTTGTTATTCATCAAGTCAATGATGTGTACCAAAATAAAGATGAAAAGCTCATTCCTTACAAGAGAATGGTCGATGATCTTAAGAAATATTTCATATCTATCACATTTGAGAAAATTCCTAGAATGGAGAACAAGGCTACCGATGCAATGGCAACACTATCTACTTTATTATAGTAGCCTGAACATGAGCTACGCTATGAGTTCCTGGTGGAAGCACTCTCTTATCCTGCATATGACTCCCCCGAAACCCACATGATCTGCACTGTTGTAGGTCATGATTCATCTCGATATAAAAACCTATTTTCCTATCTCCAAGACCAAATCATTCCCGATACCCTCAACTGTCATGAAAAGAGATACATTATATGTAATGCCTCCCGATATGTCATCATTGGTAATGATCTATACAAATGAGGTCTAGATGGTACGCTACTTAGATGTTTAGAATAGGAAGAGTCTCAACGTGCATTAGAGGAAGTCCATGATGGTATTTGTGGGTCACACTTGAACGGTTTAACTCTAGCTCGAAAACTTATTAGGGTTGGGTACTATTGGCCTGAAATGGAGAAAGAGGCTATCAAATTTGCTAAGAATTGTCAAAAGTGCCAAGTGCATGGCAACTTAATTGATGCTCCAGGGAGGGATCTAATCCCCTTTACAAAACAATGGCCTTTCCATCAATGGGCATTCGATCTTATCAGGATGATTCATCCTCACTCTTCTAATGGACATACCCATATAATCACTACTATAGATTATTTTACAAAATGGGTAGAAGCGGTCCCTCTGACACAAGCAATGGGGAAACAGATATCTATGTTCATATTGAACTATATCATATGTAGATATGGGATCCCTCATTCCATAATCATAGATAATGGTGGGAAATTTAGGAATAAAGACCTCGATGATCTATGTGCCAAATTCAAGATCACCCAACATTGGTCTTCTATCTACTATCCACAAGGGAATGGCCAAGTAGAGGCTTCTAACAAAAATCTATTGAAGATCTTGCACAGAACAGTAAACAAAACTGGCAGAGATTGGCATCTCATGATTAATCTAGCTCTATGGGCCTATAGAACAAGTATCAAAACACCTACTAGGGCTACACCTTTTGCTTTAGTTTATGGGTCTAAAGCGGTACTGCCTATTGAGGTTGAAATCCCATCACTCATAATCAAAATGCATGGTCTAGTAACTGATGATGACTACAGAGTTTCTAGGTTGCAAGAACTTGAACTACTAGATGAGTGCAAACAAACAATGTATGATCATCTTAGAGTATATCAAAAGAGAATGTCTAGAGGCTACAACAAGAAAGTCAGACACAGAGAATTTCAAGTTGGCGATCTAGTCTTGAGAGAAAATCCTAAAAATCAATCCCATTGAGAACGCAAGGGGAAGTTTGAAACCAACTGGCTGGGTCCCTTTGTCATCACTGCTACTTTTGGCTCTGGTGTCTATCAACTCTCAATGACTGAAGGAGAATAGCTCCAAGAACCAATCAATGTTCTCCATCTGAAGAAATTCTACACCTAAGGCATTTAGTCTATGGTAAAATGTCCTAAAAAAATCTTTAAAATTAGAAAAAGTCCTAAAAAAATGAACATCTTGGTGAAAACCTAGCAATAGGTGCCTTGATGATTTACAAAAAATTTAAAAATATCAAAAGTACAAAAAAAAAATTGAAAAAATGAAAATACGAAAAAAAAAAAAAAAAGTGCCTTGGTGAAAACCTGGAAACAGGCACCTTGGTAGCAAAAATAGAATCTCTACCAAGATGGTGAAAACCCGGCAAATGGGCACCACTTGTTTCAAAATGCTCCATCTATCACACAATCTTGGTCTTTCCTAGCTTTTAGTCTTGCTTTAGTTTGTGCATATCTCCTGGTTTGTTTTTGCATTTCCAATTTTCAATAAGTCAGTTTGTACACCACTCAACTCCAGCGTCTGTATCCTATCAATATTCAAACTTGGGGGCAATCGATGTCATATCCTATGGTCTCCCATGTATCTGAGACATATCATATCCAGTCAGAGTCCTTTGAAGCTTCATGTGAGTCAGTCTGTCTGTCTTGTCTCCAAAAAGGATTTTGCATCTACAACAACGCAATCAAACAACAAGCTGAAAACAATCTATGCTTTTTTACATGCTTTTATCTCCTTGTATGCTTACTGATTCACATTGAGATTTTTGCATATTGTGTCCCTTCGAGCTCTTCGATGATGTCCTTTATAGGATTTAGAGAGTGATGACTGGGGGCATAATCTTTTCTTTGTTTTCTTCTTGTATGTGAAAATCTAACAACTTTGGAAATTCTAGATCGAAATGGTGTCCGACTGTAAGAGCCTCTATCTTGAATTGGATGGCCATGCGTACCTCAACCATTGATACCCACATGATTCAAAGAAGTATTGATCTAACTATTGTCTTTTTGAGTGAGTTCTTTCTCCTACTGTGAAACACGATCTTACCTAAGGATGTGAACGATAAAGGGTCACTATGGGTAATTCACACTGGATTTGGAATGATCTCTTGACTATTTGATGTGTTTGTCATGCAAGGTGTATTCAGGTCATCACGACATTTATGTTTTGATGCTTATACAAATTGCTATATCAAAATGGAAATGATATTCAGGTCATCCTGGCGTTTGTGCCTTGGTGCTTATATCTACTCTTACATTCCGAAAATAAAATCAATATTCATATATCCATGGTTGTTGACCAGTGGGTGTTGTATTGATTCTTGCGCATACAAATCGATATTCATATGTCTATGGTTTCATAGCTAGTGGGCATTGTATTGATTTATCCGGTTACCTAAAAGTTCAATGATGATAACAAATCAACACATGATCAGTGACTAGGTCCTAGGTTTTAGGTTGCATTTCATTTTGCATGTCTCTTTGCATGTTGCATGATCTCACAATGGCTAAATGAACTTCAATGCTTAAACGATTCTTCAATCACCTCTTCCAATCTAACAAGAGCTAAATCCCACACGAAGGTTCCTCCAATGAAACAACAAGTAGAATCCTTTTTCGGGATCAAAATCAAAATCTGAGATTGTTTATATTATTAACTACTGCTTGCATAATCAACCTTCAATCATAGTAGAAATTCATTTTTCAACTTAACTAATTATCTTCCATCAAACTATCAAAATTTCAACTTGGTCAACTCATGGTCAAACCTAGTCAAACTTGGTTGCCTGGACCTCTCAACGATGCAAGATGCATTCTCAAACATGTATAACCACTTCTCAAATCAATTAACATGCTTCTAAACTATCAACGCTGACTTTTCTTGTCAGATTTCAATTTTAATCCCGAAGGGGGAATGGTATTACACATCATTCAAAGTCTGTAATCAAATTTGAAATCATATCTTTATGGAAATCATATCTTTATGAAAATTATATCTTTCCTCAGTAATCAAGACAACAACCATGTCTAGTTGCTGATTCATCAAAAGTCCTCATCGCTCGGGGCAAATCTATCATCACTTGGGGCATATTAGGTTCATCGAGATCCATATCAATTTGGTATTCTCCTAATCTTGTAAACTATATCAGTTTTTGCAACCATCATATCATAGTGTTCTTTCCTTGGTTCTTCGACAATTGAAGGGTTCGGATGTGATACCTGCTAGTTCTGCTAAGACAATCATGTCTAGAATTGGTCACTCACTTCTTTGCAATCTTAAGGTTTGGAATCAGGTGTTTTGACACTTTTTCACAATCATAGGTTCATTTGTTGTTATAGTGAAGATTATCTTTGGTCATTTAGGACCTATTATCTCCATATCAAATCAATATCAATCAGCTTCTGTCTCATATCAATTATCAATTTCGAATCAGTTTCATATCTTTATCAAACATAGACTTTCTTTGAACCATTGCGCTTCACACAGTAATTCAAAGAGGGGCAAAATGTAATACCCCAAAAATGGGCTATAAGTTCATTAACCTCCTACATCTACAAATCGAATGAAATCGGCATTGAAGTCCTAACCTAAGGCACATCTAAACATCATCGAATCATAATTTTTTATCTTAAATTTTGCATCAGGGAATATTCTTAGCAATATTCCTAATTATCTTAATTATCTTTAATTTAATGATTATTTGGCGATAAATCACATTTATCCTAAGTTTGATTAATTGAATATTTTCATATTTAATTAATTAGATTTAATATCTTGCCACTTAATTGTGTAATTAAATTTAATTCTATCTATTATTAATTGTATTATTTAATTTTGACAATAAATCCAATATCCTATGAATAATTGATTAATTTTTTATTTAATTAATTAAAGCAAGTTGTCATTATTTAATAATATAGTTTTTAATAAAAGTTTGATTAAATAATTGATTAACCCATAAATCAATTATTTATTTTCAAAAATCAATTAAGTTGAGAATAAATCACTTTATTTATTTATTAAATCATAATTATCCATGTGCACATTCAAGGACCAGTTAAACTCAAATTGGAAAATCAATGCAAGTTGTTAGCTTTTTGAAACTCAACATCTTTTTGAGTTTTAAAGTTGATCTAAACTTCTAATTCGAGTTGAACTGTGCTTTTGCATGATTTTTGTGACTTAATTATCTGTTATTTAAAAATAACCCAAAAATCAACCTGAGTTATTTGAGTGGTTTATGGCTTTTTCTCATGCACCTCCAAAGCCCTGGATTTCTATAAAACCAAGGCTCAGCTCTTCATAATTCATCTCTCAAATTTGCATCCACAGAATCTCATATTTTTGCACAATCACATTGGAGAATTGGAATTGGGAGAATCAAAGCTTATTGCGAATCCAAGCTATTGTGAGATCTTTTTAGTTTTGAGCATTGCATATCATTTAGCATAGATTTGTATCATTGTTAGATCAATTTTCATATAGATTAGATTTCATATCAAGTTTTTAGCATTCTTATTGCATAGAAATTACCAAAAAAAAAATAGATTAATTGCATTCATATTTCATATATCAGTTTGCCATTCAAATCCTTCATTTAAGTGTCGTCTAGGTCACTGATCTCGATAATAATCTGAGAACATTAATCTCGCACCTACTAGAAGGCAGTAAATCACTTGGTTAAATTAGATTTCAATTTTGCACAATTTTGATTATAGCTAACCTCTAATGTTTTACTGAAGTGTTATGTCTAGAGATCAGGTATAAAATTCACACACACAATAGTGAGTGCTGGTCAAAATTTAACTGTTAGTGATAAATCCTCTAACCAGGTCACACCTAATAGTGTGCATTGTAACCTTTAACAAGGTTGGCTCCTAACCGATCTCACTTCATAAGAGTGAAATATTTTGGGTTACCAGTCCCAGGTGGTTTTTCCCTTAGCAGGGTTTCCACGTTAAAACATTGTGTTGTGTTATTTTCTATGATTATTTTTTTATCATACTTTACATATGCATAGTTGATTTAATCAGTAATCACAGTTTGGATAATTACTGGTATTTGATAAATGAATAGACAGATTGATATTTTATCTTACCAAGTTGTTTATATTGTTGAAAAAGTTTTGAAAAGTACATCTGAGAGTTTGGGACTATAGGATAACTAATTTAACTAATTCACCCCCCCTCTCAATTATTCTAACATTTGGTATCAGAGAGTATTGGTTGCTTGGAGGAAAGTTTCAAGGACTTAAGCAAAATATCACAAGATGTATAAGAGGGAAATACCTAAGTTGAACAAAGACAACTTCACCACATGGAAAAGCAAGATGAGGCTGCACATATCTAGAATTGGAGAATTTGCTATCACTCTACTAGACAATGGTTATATACAACTAACTATTGGACCTTTGACAGTTGATTAGTTGAGAGACATACATGAGCACAATATAACTATGATAGAGATTGATGTTGCTCTAACTGATGTTGAATTTGAAGATGTCAAAGCATGTAATACAGTGAAACAAATGTGGGATAAACTTGCACTAGTTCATGGCAGTGATGTAAATGTAATGAGAGCCAGAGATGAAAGCCTAAGAGGTAGATTTGATGACATGAAGATGAAGGAAGGTGAGAACATCACGCAATACTCTAACCAAATAAAAGAGGTAGTCAATGGTATCCAAGGAGCAGGAGGTATTATTTCTAAAGATATTATTGTAACTAAGATACTGAGAACCTTGTTGCCTTGTTGGAAACTGCAATTGAAACAATTGTTGTATTGTCATTGATGTCAAACCTTAATTGGTAAGACTGTTGCTACTTAGGAAAGTACTATATCTATTTGAGTGTTGCTAAGGGGCTAAGCAACATTGGTAACAATAGCACCTAAGGGAAAGGTTGAGTTATCTTGATACTACAAAGTGTACTTGACTATGTTGCACTATGATGAGATAATGTATTATTTATCTTAGTAAGACTGAAGACTAAACTAGTAGGCTTAATCGAGCAAAGAAAGGAAAAATCATGTTTAAGCCAAGTGATGTTAGTGTCAACTAAGTTAGTATATGCTGAGAAAAATGTTAGTGTCGATCGAGCATCAGTAAATTATTGAGGAGATGGTTTTAGTAATGACTGATCTTTCTACATGAAGACCGAGTGAACAATCATAGTATTGACCAAGCATCAGCAATTTTATATTTGAAGAGAATTTAATTTTGGAGCTGACATTGTTGAATTCTTGGATTATGTAAAATGTGTTGACTTTATTTATTGATTGTTTGGAAGCATTAAATGCATTTTCAAATATTTTATTGTAAATCTTTAAGAGATTTGAGATGATTCTAGAAAAGGAGCCAAAGAACATAAAGCGGGTAGATTCAATGAATCTAACCTAACCCTAAGATCTATGATTGAGATTGAGTGGCAAAAGATTAGTTAACCTAATTGAGGAAAATATAAGGGAACCTAAGCATTTTGATATGTATGCACATGGAGAATAGAGAATGCTGGAAGAAGAAAGTTTTATTAATTGAATAAGAAGAAAAGGCTAAAGGAGAATTGTGGTGATTGCTTGAAGAAAAATTCTAAGCAGATCAGAGATGGAAATGGAAAAGTTTCAAAGTCATTAAACCAGCATTAGTGTACAAAATCAGATCTTATATTTGCAAAGTGAGTTGTATATTTTTTAGATAATACTGCTGCTACTTTCTAACCATTGTAACAGTCAAAATCCTTTTAACAGAGGTTGACCTAATAGTCATATGTTAAATCCTTTAAACAAGGTTACATTCTAATGGAGTGTATGTAAGTCCTATGACTAGGCTCACTTTTAACAGGGTGATTGAAATCCTTTAACCAGGTCACACTTGACAGTGTGTATTGTAACCTTTGATAGGGTTGGCTTTTTACCAAGCTCACTTCAGAAAGTGAAAATAATAGTAGCATGTTACAAAGTGATTTTTCCCATATTGGGTTTCCGCTATAAAATCCTGGTGTTAATACTTGTGTGAATGTTTTGATCTGAACATTACTATGTTTTGCAAGTTAAGTTACAGCAAGGTAGTGGACTGCATTGTTAGATGTTTCTATTATTGAATCAGTGATGACCGAGTTTGTTTTGGTTTTGGATCTGATTTAAGGATAAGTTTGTGAGATTGTTTTATACATCAGGACCTAAGAACAACTGATTCACCCCCCCTCTCTATTGTTCTAAATCATATTAACAATTGGTATTAGAGCTTTGTTGCTTATTATTAGTGTTGACATATATCAAGTTTAAAGGGGCTTGAAGCAAATGATCAGGATGTATAAGGAGGTACCGAAGCTGAACAAGGAAAACTTCCCTGCATGGAAAAGCTTGATGAAGTTGCATCTGGCTAGTATTGGTGACTCTGCAAAGTACTACATTGAGAATAGTTATGTCACACCTTTGACTGTCAAAGAAATGAGAGCTAAGCAAGAACATAATCATGCAATGTTGGAAATTGCATCTGCCCTAAGCTACCCAGAATTTGAGGACATTAAGGACTGCACAACTGCGAAGGATATGTGGGACACTCTTGCAAGGATCTATGGTGGTGACCTAAATGTGCTGAAAGCAAAAGCTGAGAGTCTTAGAGGTAAGTTTGATGAAATGAGAATGCAAGAAGGTGAAAACATTGCACAATATTGTGGTAGAATAAAAGAAGTTGTGAATGCTATTAGAGGAGAAAATGGAGCTATTGATGATGAAACTATAATTGAGAAAGTACTAAGAACCCTGCATCCTATATATGCTATTAAGATCTCAGCTATTCAGGAATCTAGATGTAATTCTGCTAATGTGCTTACTTTGGAAAGTTTGGTTGGTAAGCTGACTACTTTTGAACTCTCTAACTATGATAATTTCACTGTTGGAAGCATTGGAAATGTTGAATCTACTTTTAAGTCATAGCTACTTTTGAACAATCTAAAGAAAGAAAAAGAAAGATGTATCAGTGAAAGTGATAGTGAAAGTAACAGTGACACTTCTAATGAAGACCTTGAAGATCTAGAAGCTCTTATGGCTAGAATACTGAGAAGGGGAAAAGGAAAGTATAAAGCTAAACTCCCTATTATATGTTTTGCATGTAATAAAGTTGGTCATATAGATGCTAAATGTCCTGAAAGGAAGGATAAAGATGATGAAAGAAAAAGCAAACACAAAGATAGAAAGGATGACAGAAGCTACCGATGGAACATAGACTACAAGGGAAAAGGTAAGAAATCTTGCTACATTACTAAAAAAGAGACTAACACTGATAGTGATGATTTTGAAATTGAGGTAGTCTATGTGGCAATGAAAGATGAATCTGATGAGGATGAGAAAATTGCATTGATATCCTATGTGAACAAGAATGATAAATGGATTATTGATAGTGGTTGTTCACATCACATGACTGGTGACAAAAATAAGTTTGGGACCCTACATCATTACAAAGGTAAAAGTGTAAAATTTGGTAATGATGCACCATGTCCTATTAGAGGAAAAGGTTTGATTAAACTGACTAATAAGATATCTTGTGAAAATGCATATTGGGTTGAAGGTCTTAATTAAAATTTGTTAAGTGTTGCTCAGTTTAACAAAACTAGTTACCGAGTGCAATTTCATCAGAAGCAAGCAAAAATATTTGATGCTACTGGAGAATTGATTGGAAGTGGTGATCAGACTAGAGGTAATTTGTTCTATCTTGACCTATCTAAAGAAACATGTTTGATTGCACAAGTTGATGATATTTGGTTATGGCATAAAAGGTTGTGTCATGTTAACTTTGACAATCTAATAGAGATAAGTAAGAAGAAAAAGGTAAGAGGTCTACCTAGATTAAAGAAACCTGAGAATGTGATGTGCAAGGAATGTCAGTTAGGAAAAATGACAAAGTCAAGTTTCAAGAGAAAATCCTTTACTTCTGAAAATATTTTAAATTTGGTTCATACTGACCTTTGTGTACCTATGGGTGTACAAAGTTACTATGGTGCTAGATACTTTATCTTATTTTTTGATGATCATACTAGGATGATGCATGTGATGTTTCTAAAAAAAAAATCTGAAGCTTTTCGATTCTTTAAGTGGTATTTGGCTAAGGTTGAAAAGGAGATAGGTAGGAACCTAAAATGTCTTAGATCTGACCGAGGTGGAGAATTTACATCAAATGAATTTAATCTATTTTGCAATGATAGAAGAATTAAAAGATAGATGTCTACAACTAGAACACCTCTACAGAATGGTATAGTAGAAAAGAGAAACAGATTTATCTTAGATTGTGCAAGGACATTGATGATTGAAAAGAATGTGGTACAAAAATATTGGAAAGAAGCTATAAGCACTGTTGTCTACACTCTTAACTAGGTACAGATCAAGAAAGGTACAAATCTGACACCCTATGAACTATGGCATGGGCATGCACCGAGTGTTAAATACTTTAGAATCTTTGGAAGTAAGTGTTATATATTAAAAGACACTAGGAATGGAAAGTTTGATGCTAAGAGTGATGAAGGCATATTCCTAGGGTACTCCACAAAAAGTAAACCTTATAAGTGTTTGAACTCTAACACTAACAAAACTGTGGAAAGTGTGAATGTCAAAATTGATGAGTATGCAGAAAGAAATGAAGCTAACAGTAAAAGAGAACCAGAAGATTATAGATCTTTTGTGTACATTGAAGAAGAAGATGAGGCAAGTAACAAACTTGCACCTGATGCTGAGTCTCGGGTAAGCAATGCCGAGCAACAAATAGAATCTGCCAAGTATCAGGAAAACAGTGTTGAGAAAGAACAAGAACATGTCAAGCTACAAGAAAATGTTGTTGAGTATCAGGAAGAGGTTGCCAAGAATTCTGAAGTTGAAACTGACAATCTTGTTGAGGAACATGATGAAATAGAGGAGAGAATAGCTGAACCTATTTTGGCAAAATATGTAAGAAGGCATCACAAGCCTAAACAGATAATTGGAGACAAAGATACTAGAATTTAAACCAGAAGTAAGACTAAGGATCCAACATGTCTACTATGTGAATTTGAACCGAAAACAACTAGTGAAGCATTGGAGAATGAAGACTGGATACAAGCAATGAATGAAGACATTGACCAGATTGAGAAGAATGATACTTGGACTCTGGTGCCGAGACCTGAAAACAAAAATGTTATAGGAACAAAGTGGGTGTTTCGAAATAAGATGAATGAAAATGGTGAAATCACTAGGAACAAAGCTAGGCTGGTATGCAAAGGCTACGCATAAGAAGAAGGAATAGATTATGGGGAGACATTTTCCCCTGTAGCTAGATTGGAAGGAGTAAGAACTCTGCTTTCATATGCTGCTTATAAATATTTCAAGGTATATCAAATGGATGTCAAGTCTGCATTTTTGAATGGTATACCAGAAGAAGAAGTTTACATAGAACAACCAGAAGGTTTCATTGATCCAAACAGAAGACACATGATGTGCAAACTAAACAAAGCATTATATGGATTGAAGCAAGCTCCCAAAGTATGGCATGAGAGGTTGCATAACTACTTGATATAGATTGGATTTTCAAGAACAAATGACACTAGCAATCTGTACATGAAGGATGAAGAAGGTAAAGGTATCTTGTTGGCAAAAATCTTTGTTGATGACATTATTTTTGGTGGATAAGATGCATTATGTAAAAGTTTCTCAAATGAAATGCAAACTAAATTTGAAATGAGTATGTTTGGTGAGATCAAATTCTTTGTTGGTTTACAAGTATATTAGAGGAAGAATGGAATTTTCATTACACAGTCTAAGTATGTTAATGAAATACTAAAAACTTTTGGGATGAAAGATGCTAAACCAATGGGAACTCCCATGGTTACTAGACAAAAGTTATCTAAGAATGATGATGCTACAAAAGTGAATCAGACTCTATACATATCCATGATTGGAAAATTGCAGTATGTTGTACATAGCAGACCAGATATTGCATTAGCTATTGGGATTGTGGCAAGATTCTCTGCCAATCCTAAGGAAACACATATGATGGCCGTGAAAAGAATTATGAGATACTTGAAAGGAACTACTGACTATGGTCTATATTATAAGAAGGATGACAAATTTGAACTCTGAGTTTATATAGATGATGATTGGGTAGGAAATGTAGATGATAGAAAGAGTACTAGTGGTGGAGCTTTCTTTCTTGGATAGAGATTAGTCTCCTAGACAAGAAAGAAACAAAATTGCATTTCCCAATCTACTGTCGAGGTCGAGTATGTTGTTGCTGCAGTGAACTGTTCAAACTTGGTATGGATAAAACAATTGTTGATAGGCATGAAAGAAGAAATCACTGAACCTATTGTTATTTTTTGTGACAACACAAGTGCTATCAATATTTCTAAGAATCCAGTGATGCACACTAAGACAAAGCACATTGCAATCAAGTATCACTACTTGAGAGAATTAGTAGAGGATAAACAAGTCCGAATGGAATATGTGAATACAAAAGAACAATTAGCAGACATATTCACTAAAGCTTTACCCAGAGAAGCTCATGAGTATTTGAGAAGTCAATTAGGGGTTCTTCCCCTAACTGAGGCTTCCTAGACAAGCTAGGAGCACTACATCAAATGTGCTACAGCATAAAATTTGACAAATTGATGCAGAAGATTGTCACACTTTAGGGCTGGCCTAGAGTTGTGAAGAGAAGAAAAGACAAGGAATCAGTCATAAGCAAGATGACAGAGGGAGAAACACTGAGCTGCAAAGATATTATCTACATCTGATGGATGTATGTTTTAGTTGCTGCTTTGGCATTTTTTGTCAAAGAGGGAGATGTACTGATATAATAACACATGAGATATGATAACACAGGATACTAAGAAGTAAGAGGAAGATGAACTGATGAACTAAAATGAAGAATCAGGATAGAGGGAGATCTAAATACTTTTGACAGTCATAGAAGTGAGGCTTATAGGATTCTGAATTAGAATGAAGCTAAGAATATTATATATAATTTTCTGATGGATAGATAAGTTTTTGGATTGGTTGTAATCCATGTGTTATGCAAGTGATATCATATGGTGTTGCCATCAATGCCAAAGAGGGAGATTGTTGGAAACTACAATTGAAACAATTTTTGTATTGTCATTGATGTCAAACCTTAATTGGTAAGACTGTTGCTACTTAGGAAAGTACTATATCTATTTAAGTGTTGCTAAGGGGCTAAGCAAGGTTGGTAACAATAGCACCTAAGGGAAAGGTTGAGTTATCTTGATACTACAAAGTGTACTTGACTATGTTGCACTATGATGAGATAATGTATTGTTTATCTTAGTAAGACTGAAGACTAAACTGGTAGGCTTAACTGAGCAAAGAAAGGAAAAATCATGTTTAAGCTAAGTGATGTTAGTGTCGACCAAGTTAGTATATGTTGAGCAAAATGTTAGTGTCGATCGAGCATCAGTAAATTGCTGAGGAGACAGTTTTAGTAATGACCGAGCTTTCTACACGAAGACCAAGTGAACAATCACAGTATTGACCGAGCATCAGCAATTTTATATTTGAAGAGAATTTAATTTTGGAGCCACCGTTGTTGAATTCTTGGATTATGTAAAATGTGTTGACTTTATTTATTGATTGTTTGGAAGCATTAAATGCATTGTAAAACATTTTATTGTAAATCTTTAAGAGATTTGAGATGATTCTAGAAAAGGAGCCGAAGAACATAAAGCGGGTAGATTCAATGAATCTGACCTAACCCTAAGATCTACGATTGAGATTGAGTGAAAAAAGATGAGTTAACCTAAGTGAGGAAAATATACAGGACCTTAAGCATTTTGATATGTATGCACATGGAGAACAGAGAATGTTGGAAGAAGAAAGTTTTATTGATTGAATAAGTAGAAAAGGCTGAAGGAGAATTATGGTGATTGCTTGAAGAAAAGTTCTGAGTAGATCAGAGATGGAAATGGAAAAGTTTCAAAGTTAGTAAACCAGCATTAGTGTATGGAATTGGATCTGATATTTGCAAAGTGAGTTGTATATTTTTCAGATAATACTGCTGCTACTTTCTAACCATTGTAACAGTCAAAATCCTTTTAATAGAGGTTGACCTAACAGTCATATGTTAAATCCTTTGAACAAGGTTGCATTCTAATGGAGTGTATGTAAGTCCTATGAATAGGCTCACTTTTAACAAGGTGATTGAAATCCTTTAACCAGGTCACACTTGATAGTGTGTATTGTAACCTTTGACAGGGTTGGCTTTTTATCAAGCTCACTTCAGAAGAGTGAAAATAATAGTAGCATGTTACAAAGTGGTTTTTCCCATATTGGGTTTCCACTGTAAAATCTCGGTGTTAATACTTGTGTGAATGTTTTGATCTGAACATTACTATGTTTTGCAAGTTAAGTTATAGCAAGGTAGTGGATTGCATTGTTAGATGTTTCTATTATTGAATCAATGATGACCGAGTTTTTTTGGTTTTGGATCTGATTTAAGGATAAGTTTGTGAGATTGTTTTATACATCAGGACCTAAGAATAACTGATTCACCCCCCATCTCTATTGTTCTAAATCTTATTAACATGCCTATCTATGCAATTAGAATATCTTCAATTCATGAAATGAGGTATGCACCTGGTAGTAATCTTACACTTGATAGTCTGATTGGAAAGTTAACTACTTTTGAGTTGAATAATTATGACAATAGTGTTGTACCAAGTGTTGAGTCTACTTTTATGTCAGCTCTGAAGATCAGTAAATCTAATAGTAAGCATAATATAAAGAATGAAAGTGGTAGTGATAGCGAAGATGAGCTTGATGAGCTTGAAGCACTTATTGCCTAAAGACTTCAGAAAGGTAAAGGAAGGTATAAGGGAAAGTTACATTTAGATTATTTTAATTGTAAAGAGATTGGCCATATTGCTACTAGATGTCCTAAAAGGAAAGAAGAAGATAAAGACAATGACCAATCTAGTGATGGAAAGTTTGATAGAAGAGACAATAGAGGAAACTGACACTATGATAGAAGAAACAACCAAGATTACAAAGGAAAAGGCAAGTAGGCATGTTACCTTTTTGGAGAAGATAAGAATGACACCGACACTGACACTAATGATTAAATTGATGTGGTATTTGTTGCAATGAAAGATGATTCAAAAGAAGAGAAAAGGTATGTAGAAACAACCCTTATTTCTAAAGTTAACAAGAATGATACTTGGATCATTGATAGTGGTTGTACACATCACATGACTAGTGATGAAGATAAATTTGAATACCTTGAACACTACAATGGAGGATTAGTGAAAATGGGAAATGATACACCTTGTCAAGTTAAAGGAAAAGGGTCTATCTTATTGAATGATAGGATTATATGTGATAATGCATATTGAGTAAAAGGACCTATCTACAATTTTGAGTGTAGCGCATCTGAATAACTCAGGTCACCGAGTTGTATTTGAAATCAAGAAGGTACAAATCTATGATGAAACTGGAAAGCTGGTTGATATTGGAGGAAAATCAAAAGGTAATTTATTCTATCTTGACAATGCTGAAAATTCTTGTTTATTGGCAAAAAATAAAGATGTATGGTTGTGGCATAAGAGACTATGTCATGTGAACTTTGATAACTGATGTAAGTGCTTCTAGGTTTTCTTGCACACCTTGATAAGAAGACCTTCCTTGTCTTCTTCTAGGATCCTAATCTCTTCTAGGTCCTTAATAGGCTTAGATGATTAACTAAGACCTAATCCAACTCTTCTCCAAGAGTCTCACTCCTTGTACTTCACCTTGAAGGACAAACACCCTTTAGTTACTTCAATACTTCTCCTACACTTAGAAGGATCTAAGTTCCATCTCCACACAAACATTCAATTTCACTATAGGGGTTCCAAACATGTTTCAAACATTCCATATGCTTCCATTTGGATCCATCTTGAAGGATCTCCAAGCTCATTCTTATCAGATTCAATACTTAGTCTTTGGGAGGCCTAATTAGGCCTAATTCCTTGTAGCCTTTGACAGAGACCTTTTATCAATTCTTGCCAAAACTTTCCAAACAACTTGAAAATATAATCCCACATTTGGATACCCTTTTGTATTTTATGAAGGATTCTAAAGGTTTTAGACTCCTAGGTCCTCCGTGCATAGGTTTCCTATTATCTAGGTCTAATAGGGCTAAAAGGCCTAATTTATAGGACGGGTTTGGTTTCTAACTCAAATCTCAACCAAATGGACTGGTGAGTGCTCAATTCTCCTAACATGTTATTTTATCAACATATCCCATCTGGTACTATACTTTTCCTATACTGTACTTCAACACCCTGCATGAAATCTTAGATTCTTCACTGTCAAACCTCTAATCGGGCCCTCCTAGCTCGCCTAGGGCTTGACATTTAAAATAGCCACTTAACTCCTCTGGACTCCTACCTTTATATAAATTATATACAAAGGCTCCACTCTAAGATTCATCCACCTTTTTGAAGTTTCAAGGGTTGAATCTCAAGTGGGAGCCATGAAAGCAAAACTAGTCTAAAAGGAACCAGCACACTGTCTAATTCAAACTTATTTTTCCTCAACTAGAAGACTAACTCAAAACAACTATTACATTGAAAAGAAAAGTCTTAAAGCATCCTAAAATATTCAAATCCAAGGCTAACTTTCAAGCTTCAATCCATTAGAACATAATAGACATGCAAGAATAGTAGACTGTGCACGGTATCCAGGAAGTCTCTTTTCTTGCTTAACAAAATAACTTAATTACAATGCTCTCTATCTCGGGATTCAAGCCTCTATGAGTCCTAGATGCCTTTCTCCATGTTTTTAGGTCCTCTTAGTTACTCTCCCACTCCTACCTTTTAGGGGATCCAAGGTTTTCGAGTTGCATGCAACATTTGCCATTATTGCAAATGTTGTCATGACAACTTTTAAGAAACATTTGGCATCTTTCCTTTCATGCCACATTCCTAGCTTTTAGGACCTCTAACCCCTATAACTTAATGAACAAACTTCATTTATGACCTTAAAGCATCTATTTTACATTTCTCATGTGTCTAGGAAACATTAATAACTCAAATCCACCTCTAAGCTTCTAAGCCTAAGTTTAATAAAAAACAACTAACAATGACTAATTGGTGACCTTAGCACTATCACTAACTCACCTAGTACACATTTTCAATGACCTTCTAAGTTCCAAATCAAACACACAACTTCTCTTACTTGGCTAATGTCAGATACAAGCCAAAATGACATAGACATTGGAGGCTAGCCTAGGTACTCCTGCACCAATAACATGGTTAAGATCATTAAAAAGAGAAGAGTTAGAGGTTTACCAAGTCTAACCAAACCTGATCATGTTATGTGCAATCAATGTCAGAAAGGAAAGATGACCAAATGTAGTTTTAAAAGAAAAAACTATTCATCTAAAGGTATTTTGGAGTTGGTACATACCGACTTATGTGGTCCTATGAGAACTTAAAGCTATTATGGTAAAAAATATTTTATTTTATTTTTTGACGAATACTCTAGGATGATGACAGTCATGTTCTTAAAAGATAAATCTGAAGCATTCAAGTTGTTTAAGTGGTATAAGGCTAAAGTTGAAAAAGAAATTGGGAAAGAATTAAAATTTTTAAGATTTGATAGAGGAGGTGAGTTTATTTCTGATGAATTCACTAATTTATGTAATGAGCATGGAATCAAAACATAGGTTTCTGCACCAATAACACCACAACACAATGGAATTGGTGAAAGGAGGAACTGATCTATTGTTGATTGTGCCAAAACATTGATGATTGAGAAAGATGTTGCACAAATTTACTAGAGAGAAGTAGTTAGCACTGTTGTATGCACCTTGAACCAAGTTCAACTGAAGAAAGACACAAACAAGACACCTTATGAGTTATGGTTTGGCTATACACTGAATGTAAGTTATTTCAGAATTTTTGGAAGTAGATGCTACATTCTAAAAGATGATAGGAATGGTAAATTTGACTCTAAGGTGATGAAAGAATATTTTTAGGATATTCTACTAAGAGTAAATCTTATAAATGTTTGAACAAAGCTACTAATAAAATGGTTGAAAGTGCTAATGTAAAAGTTGATGAGTTTGCTGAAAAGAATGGTGAAGAAAGCAAGAAGGAACTAGAAGAATATGGTAGGTTTACATATGTTGAGCATCCAGACTATCTACCAAATCCATAGGTTGAGTCTACCGAGCATCAGGAAAATGCTATCGAGAATCAGCAAATGCAAATCAAGAATCAGGAAGAAGCTACCGAGGAACAAAATGAACCTGAACTGAAAGATGAGCAAAGAAGAGAACAAGTGTTGGAAATATTTTTTAGAAGACACCATCCATAGAACCAAATCATTGGAGACAAGCAAGCTAGCATGATGACCCAAAGTAAGTTAAGACAAAACACATGCTTAGTTTGTGAATTTGAGCCTAAGAATGTTAGAGATGCACCTTTAAAATGAGGAATGGATTAAGGCTATGAATGAGGAAATTGAACAGATTGAGAAAAATAAGACATGGACATTGGTACCGAGACCAAAGGATAAAAAAGTAATTGGTACCAAGTGGATTTTCAAAAACAAGTTAAATGAAAATGGTGAGGCCACTAGGAATAAAGCAAGACTTGTATGCAAGGGATATGCACAAGAAGAAGATATAGACTATGGTGAAAATTTTACACCAGTAGCAAGACTTGAAGGAGTCCGTATATTACTTGCATATTCTGCACATAAGGGATTCAAAGTATATCAAATGGATGTGAAATCAGCATTTCTGAATGGAATTCTTGACGAGGAGGTCTACATAGAACAACCAGAAAGTTTTATTGATCTGAATTAGAAAAACATGGTATGTAGACTACACAAAGCTTTGTATGGACTACAGCAAGCACCAAAAGAATGATATAAAAGACTACATACTTATCTTATCAGTATTGGCTTTGTAAGGACAAGTGATAACAATAATTTTTACATGAAAGGAGAATCTGATGATAATATTTTGATTGCTAAAATTTTTGTTGATGACATAATCTTTGGAGGACGTGATTTGATTTGCAAATCTTTTACTGATGAAATGAGAAAGGAATTTGAGATGTCAATGTTTGGAGAGATTAAATTCTTTCTAGGTTTACAGATTATACAACAGAATGATGGTATTTTCATCACTCAATCAAAATACATTAAGGAAGTGTTAAAGACTTTTGGCATGGAAGATTCAAAACCAGTAGGAACACCGATGGTAACAAGATGTAAGTTGACAAAGGATGATGAATCAACTATGGTAAATTAGACACTATACAGATCAATGATTGGAAAACTAATGTATGTGGTACACAATAGGCCTAATATAGCACATGCAATTGGGATTGTGGCAATATTTTCTATCAATCCTAAAGATTCACATATGGTTGTTGTTAAAAGGATTCTAAGATACTTGAAGAAGACTGAAGACTATGTTTTATGGTACACAAAGGAAGGCAAATTTCAACTCCAAGTTTACATTGATGTAGATTGGGTTGGAAACATTGATGACCAAAGAGCACAACCGGTGGAGCATTCTTTTTGGGAGAAAGTCTTGTGACTTGGATAAGCAAGAAACAAGCATGTATTTCTTAGTCTACTGCTAAAGAAGAGTATGTTGTTGCTGCTGCAAATTGTTCAAATATTGCTTGGATAAAACAAGTGTTGGAACTAATGAATGAAGTGATCATTGACCTGGTGATTATATATTGTGACAACACTAGTGCTATAAACATTTCCAAAAATTCAATGATGCATTCAAAAAAAAAGCACATATCTATTAAGTATCACTACTTAAGGGAACAAGTTCAAGAGAAACAGGTGAAACTAGAATTTATGAAATCTAAAGAACAACTTACTGATATTTTTACCAAGCCATTCCTGAAGGACACTTTTGAGTATTTAAGGACTAGACTAGGGGTCTTTCCCCTATCTATCGGTCACTAAGGTGATCATGAGGTTGCATCAACCAATACTTTATCAAAAATTCATTCATGTTGATGCACATAGCTCACACTTTAGGATTCCTAAGGCTATGAAAGATTGTAGAAGCTAGAACAGAGAATTGTATATCAGTACATGAAGGTACTTGATTTGGACTGAACAAAAGAGAATTACTTAGCTATTGAAGATTTTTTTATTTTCTTTGGCATTATTGTCAAAGGGAGAGGAAGTTCTATGAAATATCTTTTGATGGGAACATGAAATGGGAAAGAATCAGAGAGCTTAAAAAGATCAAATATGCAGGGAGAGTCTCCATGGAATGATGTATGTAGTGATTAAACATATTAAATATCAAGCTAGGGAGAGCTTACTGTGCTACAACATTTATCTATATAGTTTTAGAATACATGTTTGGTATGTGTGGCATATTTCATATTGTTTGTGTTGCCATCAATGCCAAAGGGAGAGATTGATGACCTACAACTGATTGAATATCTTGATTGAACTGAAGGAATAGTGATTAGAGATCACCAAGCTATTAAAGTGATATGTAAGATGATTAAATTAGTCAATATATTCTCATTGATGTCAACTAGTTTTGACTATATTTACCATGATAGTTACAAACATCAGAATATCTGTAGAAGGGAGAAATGGTAAAGAAATGAGATATCTACATAAGGAAAAGATGGATATGAAAAATTAGGATAAGGTATACATTGGGTAACTTATTGATGAGTCTATGGCTTTATATTGTTGACTTGAGCATGTTACATTAATTTATTATGAAGAAGAGATTTGAATTGAACAAGTTAATGTGGTCGGTAATTAAAGAATTATGTATACACCGAGCCAATGTAGTGTATACCAAGTGATAGTAATAACCGAGTTAGTTATCACCAACATATTTCAATATTAACCGAGTATGAATGAAAACATTAAATGCTAAGAATAGCTGACTTAAATTGATGAGCTGGAAATTGTTATGATTTCGAGGTAAAGGATGAATTTAGTTATAAGATCCACAGCTGACATAATTTAGAGATGATCTAAAGGATGAGATTGAAACATATTATGGACACATTTTTTGAGGAAGGTTTAAGTGACAAAATGGACGAAGGAAATTAAGAGGTAAAATCTTATGGCTGATATGAAAATGGTTTACTTGTCTATTTAAGAGACATGAGTTTCATTGTTGAAAAATGTCAGATGAATATAGATTGTAGAAGATTTCATGTGAAGACATTATTCATGCATTCCTGATCAAACTGGTTACAAACATAATCGAGCTGCAGACTTTATCGAGCATTAGAGAACTATTCACCGAGTCAAGTAAGTTGGGGAAATATTGAGGAAGTCAATTAATTAATGATTAGATGATTTTTATGAGCATATCATAGATCTAAATATTTTTAATTGAGTTGTATTTGAATTAGATCAGAACTGTATTAGTTTAACCATTGATTCAAAAAAATCTCTTAACCAAGTGGACCTAACAAGCTTTTTGTATTACCATATGACATTCGTTAAATGTTAATTATTATCTTGTTGACCCCATAGTGAATTATGGTCAAAATTTAACTGTTAGTGATAAATCTTCTAACCATGTCACACCTAACAGTGTGCATTGTAACCTTTAACAAGGTTGGCTCCTAACTAAGCTCACTTCCGAAGAGTGAAAAGTATTTTGGGTTACCGGTCCAAGGTGGTTTTTCCCTTTACAGGGTTTCCACATTAAATCATTGTGTTATGTGTTTCTATGATGAATGTTTGGTTATCATACTTTACATATTGCATATTTGATTTGGTCAGTAATCATAGTAAGTAGTTAACTGGTAATCGGTAAAGGCACAGACAGTTTAGTATTTTATATTACTAAGCTACAGATATTTGCTGAGTTTGTTTTAAGAGATATATTTTGTAATTGGGACTATTGGATAACTAATCTAACTGATTCACCCCCTCTTAATTATTCTAACAATTGGTATTAGAGCATATTGGTTGCTTGGAATAGAGTTTTAAGGACTTCAGAAGAAAGATCACAAAATGTATAAGATAGAAGTGCCAAAGCTGAATAAGGACAACTTTACAATATGGCAAAGCTGAATGAGACTTCATATATCTGGAATTGGGAATTTTTCCCTCACCCTATTGGATAAGGGTTACTTAGCACCTCCTAATGGACCTTTGACTCTTGATCAATTGAGAGATAGACATGAGCATAATATTACTATGATGGAGATTATTGCTGCTCTATCAGATGCCAAATTTGAAGATGTCAAGGATTGCCTTGCCTCAAGGAAATGTGGGATAAACTTACTCTAGTCTATGGTGGTGATGTTAATGTCAAGAGAACCCGAGATGAAAGCCTAAGAGGCAAGTTTGATGATATGAAAATGAAAGAAGGAGAAAACATTGTGTAGTATACAAACTGAATAAAGGAGGTAGTCAATGCTATTAGACGATCTTGTGGTGTCATTGATGAAGATACCGTGGTAAGAAAAATTCTAAGGACCTTGCTACCTACTTATGCAATCAGAATATCAGCTATACATGAAATGAGGTCTACACCTGGAAAAACTCTTACTCTTGATAGTCTGATTGGTAAGCTAACAACTTTTGAGTTAAACAGCTTTGAAAATAGTATTGTACCGTCTATTGAGTCTGCTTTCATGTCTTTTCTGAAGATTGGTAAGTCTAGTAGTAGAAATAATAAGGATGATAATGACATTAACATGTATGATGATCTTGATGAACTTGAAGCTCTTATGGCCTAGAGGTTACCTAAAGGTAAAGGTAGATATAGGGGTAAATTACCTTTAGCATGTTTTAACTACAAAGAAGTTGGTCATATTGCTACTAGATGCCCAAATAGGAAAGAAGATGATAGAAACAAGGATCGATCTAGTGAAGGAAGATATGGGAGGAGAAACAACAAAAGTTACTGACACTACAACAGGGATAATCAAGACAAAAATGATAAGGGAAAAAAGGTATGTTACATTATTGAAGAGAATGATACCGAGATTGACACATATAATGATGTTGAAGTAGTATTTGTTGCGATGAAGGATGATTCTGAGGAAGAAGAAAGGTATGTAGAGACAACACTCATTTCTAAAGTTAATAAAAATGATACATGGATCATTAACATTGGTTGTACACATCACATGACTAGTGATGAAGAAAAGTTTGATCATCTTGAGCAATATAATGGAGGATCCATAAAAATGGGTAATAATACACCATGTATGGTTAGAGGAAAAGGATCTTTACTAATAAATGATAAAATCAAATGTGATAATGCTTATTGGGTAGAATGACTAAATTACAATTTTCTAAGTGTGACACAACTTAACAACTTAGGTCACCAAGTAGCTTTTGAGAGCAAGAAGGTAAAAATATTTGATGATAGAGGAAAACTTGTTGGAACAGGAGCACAATCTAAAGGTAACTTGTTTTATCTTGACAATATTGAGTCTTCATGTTTAATGATGAAAAATGAGGATGCATAGCTATGGCATAAAAGGTTATGTCATGTAAACTTTGATAACATGATTAAGATCAATAGAAAGAAAAAGGTTAGAGGTCTGCCTAGTCTAACTAAACCGGATCATGTTATGTGTCATCAATGTTAGAAAGGTAAGATGACAAAATATAGTTTTAAGAGTAAATACTATTCAACAAAGAGAATCTTGGAGTTAGTTCACACCGACCTATGTGGTCCCATGAGAAATCAGAGCTACTATGGAGATAGATATTTCATTTTGTTTGTTGATGATTACACTAGATTGATGACTATAATGTTTTAAAAAGAGAAATCTGAGGCATTTAAGATGTTTAAATGGTACAAAGTAAAAGTAGAGAAAGAAACTAGGAAAGAACTAAAATTCTTGAGATCTGACAGAGGTGGTGAATTTATTTCTAATGAATTTACTAACTATTGTAATGAGCATGGTATAAAAAGACAGGTTTCTACCCCGGGAACACCTCAGCAAAATGGGATTACTAAAAGGAGGAATAGATCAATTGTTGATTGCATGAGGACATTGATGTTACAAAAGAATGTTGCTCAGACTTACTAGAGAGAGGCAGTTAGCATAGCTATATATGTTCTGAACTGAGTATAATTGAAGGACACAAACAAAACACCCTACGAGCTATGGTTTGGTCACAAACTGACTGTAAGTTACTTCAAAATTTTTGGTAGTAAATGTTTTATTCTGAAAGATGATAGAAATGGAATTCTTGAATATTCTACTAAAAGAAAAGCTTACAAGTGTCTAAATAAAGTTACTAATAAGATGACTGAAAGTGAAAAAGTTAGAGTTGATGAATTTGATGATAAAAATGGTGAAGAAAGCATTAGGGAGCTGGAAGAATATGGTAGATTCACTTACATTAAACATCCAGAGTACCTACCAAAGCCACAGACTAAGTCGACTGAGCATTAGGAAAACAAAACTAAGGAACAACAAAGGGAAATCGAGGATCAGGAAGGAGCTACCGAGAAAGAAAATGAGCCTAAACAAGATGAACAACAAAGAAGAGATCAAGTACCAGCAAGATTTGTTAGAAGACATCATCCTAAGAACCAAATCATTGGAGACAAGCAAGCTGGCATGCTAACAAGAAGTAAGTTAAAATAAGGTACATGCTTAGTTTGTGAGTTTGAACTAAAAAATGTCAAACTTGCACTGGCGAATGATGAATGGATAAATGCAAAGAATGAAGAGATAGAACAAATCAAGAAAAATAAGACATGGACTTTAGTACCTAGACCAAAAGATAAGAATGTTATCGATACTAAATGGATTTTAGGGAATAAGCTAAATGATAATAGAGAGGTTATAAGGAAAAAAGCTAGACTTGTATGCAAGGGATACGCACAGGAGGAAAGTATAGATTATGGTGAAACTTTTGCACCTATTGCTAGGCTAGAGGGAGTCTGCATGTTACTTGCATATGTAGCACATAAGAAGTTTAAAGTCTATCAAATGGATGTTAATTCTACTTTTCTGAATGGGATACTAGAAGAGGAGTTCTACATAGAAAAACCAGAAGGGTTTGGAGATAGTCTCGTGATGTGCAGATGGCCGTCAAATTTTTCCCCATCTCTTGTTTTTTCCAGAGAGCTCTTTTTCAGAGGTGCAGTTGGTTTTTTGGCAGTATCTTTTGCAAACGATGTCCGTTTTTGGAAAACAAAATATCATCGAAAAGGTGTTTCCGAGTTGGAGACTATGGTGCTAGTTTTATTTACTGATTTGGATGTTTGATTTCCTATTTTTGGTGTCCACTTAGAGGCTTTTGTTTCCTCCATCTCTACATCTTGTGTCCAGGTTTTCTTCTAGGTTTTTGTGCTTTCTATAGTTGTTTCTTTGTTGTATAGGGGATATAATTATACATTGTGGGGGTACATTTCCTTTCTATAATTTACTTCAGAAAAGACCCTTCTACTTTCCTCTACTTCTTCTCTCAATGTTAGACCCCTCTGTGGCCCAGCTAACGCCACACAATTATCACACCTAGAAAGCACACGTGACCAGGCTGCTTATGTCACGGGGCTTATGGTCATGTCTGGATGAACACCAACTTGTCCTACAGCATCCTTTTGAGATTCTTCAATACAAAAATAAAATGGATGAAGCCATGGGCTTGATTGCACTAAACATCTCTGACTGTCTCTTGTTTCACCTAGATGGTTTGGCCACTCCTAGGGCTATTTGGGGCAAGTTTTCAAAAAAATTTGGCATAGTGAATGCATTCCAGGCACTTCAGCTTGATGTAGAGCTAACTACTTTAACACCTACTAGCTTTCCCACCATTGAGGACTTCTTGATAAAGTTCAAGGCCCTGCATTTAGTTTTATAGGCATGTGGGAAAAACAAGACAAAGGATGAGTGTATCTTCCTGATACTCTCAAATTTGCAAGGACAGCATCAAATCTTTTCTTCCACTTTCTACTCCACTATGGATGCTTTGGGTAATAGACACACCATGCCTTCATTTGAGACATTCTGTAATTAGTTGACACAGGAACAAGCAAAGATCCAATAGATGGATGCTTCTGGCTCTTCAAGCCAAGCATTGGTTACTTAGTCTTCACAGGAGAAACCAAAACAAAAAGCCAAACCGAAGAAAGATTCAGTAGGTAATGAGTATTCCTCCAAACCTGCGTAGAAAACTTATTCAAAACCTCCAGCCAACCCCTCAAAGGGTAAATCTTCTTCAAAGTCTATTGAGTCTACCTCCAAGACTAAGAAGAAATCAGTGGAAACCTATAGTTTTTGTGGAAAGGATGGACATCCTATTTCTAGGTGTTGGAAATGTTTGGAGGCTTTAGAGGAAGCCATGCAGGAGCATCACATTTTTGCTCCTCGGTCCACATCCTCCCCTATAGGAAAAGGTCATGCTCTTACTACATGAGCAACAACTTCAGGTCCCACCTAAATTTTGGATTTTGGTGCCTCTCACCATATGACTCACACTCAGCAGTTGGTCACCTCTCTTTCTCCTTGTGCTAGTTCACAGATTGTTGTTGGGAAATCATCACATCTTTTAGTTTTAGGTTCTAGTTCTATTGCATTAGCTGTGGGTTCTCTTTGAGATGTTCTTTTTGTCCTTGACATCTTGACGAACCTATTGTCTATCTATTAGATTTTCCACTCTGGCTCTCATAAGACAGTTGAGTTCTCACCACATGATGTGGTTATTCCAAACTTACATGACTTTGATTTGATTGTGGCTACTAGGAGTGTTGACTCTACATCTCACCTATACAGATTTGATGGTTTTGAGCCTTCTAATGGTACAGGCACTTGTCTTATAGCACATGTAGATTTAGTGAGAAGACTTTGGCATGAGCATTTGGGTCATGTCAATTACAGATATCTTTAGGAGATGAGCACACAGGCACTTTTTATTGGGCTTCCTCAGATTTCTTGCACTAATGGTGTTTGTCAGGGTTGTGCTCTTGGCAAACAACATAGGGATCCTTTCCCTTAGGGATGAGCTACTTGTGCTTTGGCACCATTGGAGTTGATTCATAGTGACCTCATGTCATTTCCTACTCCTTCTTTTTCTAGTGCCAGATATGTGCTTACTTTCATTGATGACTTCTCTAGGTGCACATGGGTGTACTTCTTAAAGTACAAGTCTAATGTCTTTGATTCATTTCAAATCTTTAAGACATTTTTAGAGAATCAATTTGGTCTTTCTATTCAATGGATACGTATAGATAATGGGGAGGAGTATGTGAACCAAGCTTTCAGGGATTTTTGCTTTGAACATGGTCTTCAACATCAGTTTTTCAGTGCCTTACACCCCTCAGTAGAATGGTGTGGCAGAGAGAAAGAATAGAACACTTCGAGAGATGGCTAATTGTATGATATAGTCTAGGTCCATGGATTTGTCTTTTTGGGTAGAGGCAGTCAATTGTGCCAACTATATTTAGAATCAGATGCCTCACAAGGTAGTTTGACGTATGACTCCTGAGGAGGCTTGGTCTCATGTCAAGCCTAATGTATCTTCATTTTGAGTATTTGGTAATGAAGCATGGGCATTTGTGCCTAATGCTCAGAGGAGAGAAATGGAGAAAAAGAGCTGACACCTCATTTTTGTTGGCTACTGCGAGGATCTTAAGGTATACAGGTTGTTTGATCCTGATTCCAGAGAGGTCTTGTTTTGATGGGATGTCTAGTTTGATGAGTGCCTTCCTGCAGTAGATACCCTACTCCCAGAGTCTACTTCACTTACCACTACTCCCTCATCTCTTCCAATTTCTTTTCAGGATGATGAGGATGATGATCTTGGTGATCCCTATTTACCTCCACCACAGGATCCTCCATAGATGCCTAAATGGGCTTGTGTTACAGTTGAGGTTGTAGGATCTCTAGCTAGTGACCCTTCCACTTCCCATCGCACTTGATCTCATATTGCGGGTTCTAGTCTTTTGAGTCATGCCATTTGTGGTGATCCTCAGACATTTGCAATAGTGATAGGACATACTAAGTGGGACAATGCTATGGAGGATGAGTATTCTTCTTTGATGAAGAATCACACTTGGGATCTTTGTTCTCTTCCTAAGGGAAGAAAGCTAGTGTGATGCAAGTGGTTGTATCATACTAAGTTTTTTGTTGATGGTTCTATTGATAAATACAAGGCACATCTTGTTGTGAAGAGTTTTTCATAGGTTGAGGGTATTGATTACACTGGGACATTTTCCGTTGTCGCCAAGATGAATTCTATTCACCTTGTCTTATCCCTGGTAGCTTCTCAGGGATGGCCCATTTTTCAGATGGATGTGAAGAGTGCATTCTTGCATGGTGATCTCACTGAGGAGATTTACATGGAGCAGCCTTAGTGATTTGTGTAGGATTCCTCCTTGGTTTGAAAACTTTGGTGTTCTTTGTATGATCTCAAATAGGCCCCTTAGGCTTGGTATGAGAAGATGGACTCCTTCTTACTTTCCACTGGATTCACCCACTGCCATTATGATCTTATAGTCTACATTCAACATCTTGAGGATGGGGTTGTGATCCTTGTGCTCTATGTTGATGATCTTCTCATCACAAGTAGCTCATCTTCTATGATTTGGGATGTTCAGTGAGCATTAATGGAGTAGTTTGAGATGATTGATCTTGGTCTGTTACACTACTTCCTTGGTCTTTAGATTGTTCAGTCCTCTACTAGGATCTTCATTTACTAGAAAAAGTATGCTCTTGATATGCTTTGACACTTTGACATGCTTGATTGCAACCCTGCTCCCACACCTTTTCAGTCAAGTGTTACCTTTTCTACCTCTTGCACTTCACCTTTAGTGGATCCCATATTGTATTAGTAGGTGGTTGGCAGTGTGTTGTACATGACACACACTCATCCTGATCTTTCCTTTGCAATTGGTCTTATCTCTCAATTTTCTCATGAGCCTCATGAGAGTCATTGGCAAGCTGCCAAGTGTATTTTGAGATACATTCAAGGCACTATTATGTATGGCATTCATTACACATTAGGGGCTCCTCACATTGTTGGCTTCATTGACTCAGACTAGGCTGGTGATATTGATGATTGGAAGTCTACTTCTATCTTTGTCTTTTGTCTTGGCTCTGGTCCCATCACATGGTTGTGCAAGAAGCAGAATGCTCATGCACTTTCATCTATAGAGGATGAGAATAGAGTTGTAGTGCATGCTAGTCAGGAGATTTTATGGCTTCGGTAGTTGATGACTAAGTTTGGTTTTCTTCCTGATCATCCCACTATTCTATGGTGCGATAATCAGAGTGATATTCACATTTCCCACAACCCAGTGGAGCATCAACACACTAAACACATTAAGCTTCATATGCATTTCATCTGCCAATAGATTCAAGATGGTGTTCTCACTTTGGAGTACATTCCCATCGACACACAAGTTGCTAACATCTTCACCAAGCCTTTTGCATCTCTGTGCTATCTTCAGTTGTGTTCTATGCTTGGGGTGACGGAAGTTGTCCTTGGGGGGTCTTCTTGAGGCCTTCCTTCCTTCATGTTTTTTTCAACATGTTTGTTCTATCTCTTTTTGGAGAGGGGTTTTTCCCATTGGTTTTTCTATGTTGTCTCTATTTTACATAGATTTCCTTGTATTGGGTACCTGATCAGGCCTTGTTGTTGGGACCCATTTTTTTTTCCTGCTTTCATAGTTGTGCTAGGTTAGCTTGTTAGAGTAATTATATGTTTACACTTATTAATTAGATCACTTTGATTTAATTAATTAAGTTGTCTATTACTCTAGTTTACTTAAGCTATCTCTTAGGTGCATATAATTAATATTTTATATTAATTATTATGCGCAACCTAGCTTTTTACCTTTTTTAGGGTTTCATTCACCTTATAGGTTGAACTCTTGTAATTATGTGCTTACTTAATATTGGAATACAATTTCTCTCACTCCACTAAGATTTTCCAATCTTTTTCTTTTTGTGTCTTATGCTTCCTTCCAGCAACAGGTCATTTGCATGCAGGTGTTCTTGGCAAACTGTGAAGTTGGATTTCTCAACTTCTACATGGTATCAAAGCTCCCCTTCTGCTGCCTGTTCTGGTGTTTTTGAAGCAATTTTTGAGGTTAAGGGTTTCAAGTTTTCATATAAAATTTTGAGCATTTTGAGAAAAAATAGATGCTGCTATTGCACTCAGAGGGCCCAAGAGATCAACTTTTCATATAAAATTTGTGTTTTTTGGCCACAGTGACCTCTGGGAAAAATGTTCTCCCTCCTAGGTCATACAACACGTAAATCAAGAAAAAAAATTTTAAAAACCTCAATTTTCACACCCATTTAGGGCTTTCTAACATGCTGTCAGCCGCACCACCACCGCGCAACCAGCGTGCCACTACAGCCTAGTCCGCGCTTGACTCCCGGCCACCGCATTGCCTTTAGGCCACCACACCACTGCCTGGTCCCGCCACCACCACCGCGTCACCCAGTCACCACCTTTGCCGAAGCTGCCACCCATCGGCTACCACTCCTGTTGATGCCATTTGATGTCATCTGAATGTTTGGTGACGGCCATACAGCTGTCAAAATATATCCAGTCTCTAACTTTTTCTAGAGAGTATAATTTTTATACCTCCTGTCAGTCTTTTGGCTGTAACTTTTGCATATGATATCATTTTTTAGAAAATGAAATATCATCAAAAAGATCTTTTCAAATCGAAGATAATGGTGCTAGTTTCATTTATTGATTTGGCCATTTGAGTTCTCATTTCTGGTGTCCAAGTAGAGGCTTTTATTTCCTTGATCTATGCATCTGGCATCCAGGTTTTCTTCTAATTTTTTGTGCTTTCGATAGTTACTTCTTTGTTGTACAAAGGATAGAATCATACTTTGTGGGGGGGTATTTTTTTCCTTTTTTGTAATTTACTTTAGAAAAGACCCTTCTACGTCCATCTACTTCTTCTCTCAATGGCAGACTCTTCTATCACCTGCCTTACACCTCACAACTACCACACTTGGAAAGGATAGATGACCAGATTGCTTATGGAAAAAGGGTTATGGTCATGCCTCGATGAGGCTCCAATAGTTCTATAGAGGCCTTATGAGGCTCTTATGTAAAGAAATAGGATGGATGAGGCAATGGGCCTCATTGCTCTGAATATTTTAGATGGGTTGTTGTTCCACCTGGATGGTTTGACCACACCCAGGGCTATGTGGAACAATTTTTCCACCTTATTTGGCACAATGAATCAATTCAAGGTTCTACAAATAGATGTAGAGTTCACCTCCTTGGTACCTAAATCATTCACTAGCATTGAGGACTTATTGATGAAGTTGAAGTCTCTTCGATCTATTTTATAGGTTTCTAGAAAGACAAAGTCTGATGATGAGTGTATCTTTTTGATACTCTCAAAGCTTCGTAGTCCTTATAATATTTTCACTTCTACCTTCTACTCCACTATGGATGCACTGGGTGCACCACATGTTATGCCCTCTTTTGAGACTTTCTATGATAGGTTGACTCGTGAGCAGTCCAAGATCACTCAGATGGATTCACTTACAGGTTCATAGTCATAGGAATTGCTTGCTAAGACACCTCAAGGTACACAGAAGTAAAAGCAGAAGCAGATATCAGATTCCTCTTCTCAGCACTCTACTAGCCCACCATCTTCTTCTAAGAAGGAGAAACATAAGGCTAAGAGCCCTACATGTTCCTATTGTCAGAAGGGACCTCATGATGAGTCACATTGTTTTCAGAAGAGATTTGATGGCTATGAGAAATAGATTGCAAATTTGTAAGCTCTTCTTCAGAAGAGCACTATTTCCTCTCCATCCTCTTCTACCTCACAGGGGTCTGCTTTTCAGTCTTCTTCCACATCTTTGACATCTAGATAAGATTTTGGACATGTTCATGCATTATGGGCATCCATTGCATCCCCTTCACAAGTCCCTTAGATACTGGATTCAGGTGCTTCTCACCATATGGCATCTTCTCAAGGGGTTTTCTCTACTGTTGAGGCTTCTCCCATTCCTCATATTCTCATGGGGAATAACACTATCCTAATAGTCTATGGGAAAGATTCAGTAGGCATTCAGGATGGCACATTCAATGATGTATTATATGTTCCATCTTTGTCTGTAAACCTTCTCTCGATTTATCAAATTACACACAGTGAATCAGGGAAGACAATTGAGTTCACTGCAGATTCAGTCTTCATTCGGGATAGTGTGACAAGAAGCATTGTTGCTAAAGGGGTAGTTGATCATTCCACCTATCTCTACACCTTCTCACACTTTGGTCCACCATCTCCATTATCAGAGCACAGCTCTCCTCTTTCATGAGAGCATCATGTGGTGTAGTCAAGTCACTTGAACCTTTGTATTGTTCCTGAGATAACTGCTATGACTACCACACCACATCCTGTTAAGGTCTTTTCTCTTCAATGAGATTCTTCATCAACACTTCCTGACTCTCTAGATCCATTCATTGAGCCACTAGGTGCACTTGTTGAAGATTCTACAAAGGACATTCATCTCCTCTTTCATGACAGTGTCAACACACCTATCACACCACCTACATTAGGGATTCCCTTTAAGGATCCTTGTGTTTACTCCTTTTAGCATCAGCTCAGCCTTCTAGTGACACCTCATCTTTTGAGGTTACCTCTTTGGTATCCACTAACTTTCACTCCTCTGCAATGGAGTCACAGTGGTTTGTTCATACATCTAGGGGTTCTTTCATTCTGGGGGGCTTTGGAGCCTCGATCCTCTCTCACGGGGGGGTTGGCAGACACATTGTAATTATGGCTTTGAGAGAGTCTCTTGACATCATTTTTTTTTCTTTTGCTTTCCTTTATATCTCTTTTTGGAGAGGAGTTTTTCCCACTAGGTTTTCTCCTTTGTCTTCGGTTTACGGAGATTTCCTTGTATTGGGTACCTAATCAAGCCTTGTTGCCAGGACCCATCTTTTTTCCTACTTTCATAGCTATGCTAGGTTAGCTTACCTCTTGAGCTTCAATTAAGGGGGGTGGTAGAGTAATTATATATTCATAGTTATTAATTAGATCACTTTGATTTAATTAATTAAGTTGTCTATTACTCTAGTTTACTTAAGTTGTCTCTTAGGTGCATATAATTAATATTTTATATTAATTATTATGTACAACCTAGATTTTTACCTTTTTTAGGGTTTCATTCACCTTATAGGTTGAACTCTTGTAATTATTTACTTACTTAATATTGGAATACAATTTCTCTCACTCCGCTGAGATTTTTCAATCTTTTGCTTTTTGTGTCTTATGCTTCCTTCCAACAACAGGTCATTTGCATGCAGGTGTTCTTGGTGAAATGTGAAGTTGGATTTATCAACTTCTACAAACTACACAAAGCTTTATATGGTTTAAAGCAAGCACCTAGAGACTAGTATGAGAGATTGTATACTTATTTGTTTAGTATTGGTTTTGTTAGAACTAGTGAAAACAATAATTTGTATATGAAAGGAGAGTCTGATGACACTATTTTGATTGTTGAAATATTTGTGGATGATATAATTTTTAGAGGACAAGATCATATTTGTAAATCATTTGTTGATGAGATGTGAAAATAATTTGAAATGTCTATGTTTGGAGAGATTAAGTTCTTTCTAGGCTTGCAGGTTATTCAGCAGAATGATGGAATTTTCATCACACAATCAAAGTACATAAAGGAAGTATTGAGAACATCTGGCATGGATGATGCTAAACTAGTTGGAACACTGATGGTCACATGCTACAAACTGACTAAAGATGATGAATCTACAGAGGTAAACCAAACATTGCACCGATCTATGATTGGTAAATTGATGTATGTAGTACATAGTAGACCAGACATTGCACATGCAGTGGGTATTGTTTCCAAATTTTTTGCCAATCAAAAGGATTCACACATGGTTGCAGTAAAAAGAATTTTAAAATGCCTAAAGAAAATAGAGGAATATAGATTATGATATCCTAAGGAAGGCAAGTTTGAACTAAGAGTCTACACCGACACAAATTGGGTTGGAAATATAGATGACAGAAAGAGTACAACCTGAGGAGAATTTTTCTTTGGTGAAAGACTTGTTACTTGGACAAGTAAGAAACAACCTTGTATTTCTCAGTCTACTACTGAAGTAGAATATGTTGTTGCTGCTACAAATTGTTCAAACCTTTCTTACATCAAACAAGTATTGGAAGGGATGGATGAGGTAATCACTGAGCCAGTGATTATATATTGTGACAACACTAGTGCAATAAATATTTCTAAGAGTCATGTAATGTACTCAAAGACCAAGCATATTTCTATTAAGTATAACTACTTAAGAGAACAAGTACAAGAGAAGCAAGTCAAACTAGAATATGTTACATCAAAACAACAACTTGCTGATATTTTTACCAGGCCTCTATTGAAGGATACTTTTGAATACTTGAGGACTAGACTTGGGGTATGTCCCCTTGTCTACTGGTCACTAATGTGATCTAGAGGTTGCATCAGCCTAATCTTATCAAAAGTTCATTCATGTTGATGCAACATAGTTCACACTTTGGATTTTGTCTAAGGTTGTGAAAGATTTCAGGAACAATGATTTGCATATCAGTATACCGAGATACATTGTATGCACAGGACAATAGAAATTCACTTGGATATTGCAAAGCTGTATGTTTTATGTTTTTCTTCGGCATTGTTGTCAAGGGGAGAGATAAACAATATGATAAACTGAGAGATCACTGGAACATCTATCTAAGGGAGATATAATCTAAGAAAGTCAGGGAGAGTTCTGAAGATTTGTTGCTGAGAACAAGAGGAATCTGAGAGCTGGAAAGATCATATATGTAGAGGAAAGTCTGCACTTGCAATGCTGCTATGTAACGTAGTGATTAAACATATTAAATATTAATCTAGGGAGAGCTTATCGAGCTACAACATTTTCTTACATAGTTGTAGAATACATGTTTGGTATGTGTATGGTATATTTCATATTGCTTGAGTTGCCATCAATGCCAAAGGGAGAGATTGATGAACTACAATTGATTGAATACCTGAATGACTTAAAGATTAGTGATTAGAGATCACCGAGTACTGAAATGATATGTAAGATAATTAAATCAGTCATTAAGTTGTCATTAATGTCAACTATTTTTGACAATACTTATCATGATAGTTGCAAATATCTAAACATTTGTAAAAGAGGAGAAAAGATGAAGAACAAAGATATCTACATAGAGGAAGATGGATATGATAGATGAGGATAAGGAATACTCTTGGTAACTTATTGATGAGTCTATGACTTCATATGGTTGACTTGATTGTGTTACATTAATCTGTTATGAAGTTGGAAGCAAAACTTAAAAAAGCAATGTGGTCGATAAATGAAGCACTTAAGTATACACCAAGCCAGTATAGTGTATACCGAGTGACGTTATTAACCGAGCTTATGTTTGCCAACACATTTTTTTGTTAACTGAGTATGGATGAAAGAACTAAATATTTACTTTAGCTGAAAAAAATGGATGAGCTGGAATGTGTATGATTTTGAGGTTGAAGATAAAGTTTGTTATGAGTTCAATGGCTAACAAAATTTGAAGAAGATCTAAATGATGGAATTGAAATGATTTATTCACACATCTACCGAGGAAGGTTTAAGCGGCAAAATCAAGGAAGGAGATTAAGCGGCAAAATCTGATGAATGAAAAGAAAATGGTTTACTTATCTATATAAGAGACATTGGTTTCATTGTTGAAATTATGTCAGAAGAAGACTATAGAGATATCACATGAACACGGCTTCATATATGCCTGATCAGACTGGTTGAAGAAGAACCAAACTGTAGAACAGTCCCGAGCATTAGAGAGTTTTTATTGAGGGACAGTAAGTTATTGAATATTGAAGAACTGAATTGAAATATTGATCAAAGGATTTTTATGGGCTTAGAATAGATTTGAACATTTGCAAAATCAAGTTGTATTGTAATCAGGTCACCTACTATTTCAGTTTAACCATTGTAATAGAAAAATCTCTTAATCAAGTGGACTTAACCATCTTATGATTGCCCTATGTCATTCATAGAATGTACATTATTATCCTGTCAACCTCATAGTGAATACTAGTTGGATGATAACTGTTAGTCTTAAATCCTCTAACAAGGTCACACCTTATAGTGTGTTTTGTAACCTTTAACAAGGTTGGCTCTTCACCGAGCTCACTCTAGAAGAGTGAAAAGTATTTTGGGTTACCAGTCCAAGGTGGTTTTTCCCTTTACGGGGTTTCCATGTTAAATCATTGTGTTATGTATTTCTATGATGAATTTTTGGTTATTCATACTTTACATATTGCATATTTGATTTGGTCGGTAATCACAGTGAGTAGTTAACTGGTAATCGGTAAAGGTAGAGACAGTTTAGTATTTTATGTTACCAAGCTATAGATCTTTGTAGAATTTGTTTTAAGAGATATGTTTTGTACTTGGGACTATTGGATAACTGATCTAACTGATTCACCCCCCTCTCAATTATTCTAACAATTGGTATCAGAGCATATTGGTTGCTTGGAATAGAGTTTTAAGGACTTCAGCAAAAAGATCACAAAATGTATAAGAGGGAAGTGCCAAAGCTGAATAAGTACAACTTTACAATATGACAGCCAAATAAGACTTCATATATTTGGAATTGGGAATTCTTCCCTCACCCTATTAGATAATGGCTACTTAGCATCACCCACTAGACCTTTGATTGTAGATCAATTGAAAGATATACATAAGCATAATATTACTATGATGGAGATTGTTGCTGCTCTATCAGATGCCAAATTTAAAGATGTCAAGGATTGCCTTAACTCAAAGGAAATGTGGGATAAACTTGCTCAAGTCTATGGGGGTGATGTTAATGTCAAGATAGCCCGAGCTAAAAGCCTAAGAGGCAGGTTTGATGATATGAAAATGAAAGAAGGAGAAAATATTGTACAGTATAGAAACTGAATAAAGGAGGTAGTCAATGTTATCAGAGGATTTGGTGGTATCATTGATGAAGATGCAGTGGTAAGAAAAATTATAAGGACCTTGCTACCTGCTTATGCAATCAGAATATCAGCTATACATGAAATTAGGTTTGCACCTAGCAACATTTACTCTTGATAGTCTGATTGGTAAGCTAACAACTTTTGAGTTAAATAATTTTGATAATAGTATTGTACCATCTATTGAGTCTGCTTTCATGTATTCTCTAAAGATCGGTAAGTCTAGCAATAGAAATAATAAGGATGATAATGACAGTAACACTAATGATGAGCTTGATGAACTTGAAGCTGTTATGGCTCAGAGGTTACCTAAAGGTAAAGGTAGAATATAGGGGTAAATTACCTTTAGCATGTTTTAACTGCAAAGAAGTTGGTCATATTGTTGCTAGATGCCCAAACAGGAAAGAAGATGATAGGAACAAGGATCGATCTAGTGAAGGAAGCTATGGGAGGAGAAATAATAGAAGTTACCGACACTAAAATAGGGATAATTGAGACAACAATGATAAGGGAAAAAAGGTATGTTACATTGCTAAAGAGAATGATACCAAGACTTACACAGATGATGATGTTGAAGTAGTATTTGTTGCGATGAAGGATGATTTTTAGGAAGAAAGGTATGTAGAGATAGCACTCATTTCTAAAGTTAATAAAAATGATACATGGATCATTAATAGTGGTTGTACACATCACATGACTGGTGATGAAGAAAATTGTGATCATCTTGAGCAATATAATGGAGGATATGTAAAAATGGGTAATGATACACCATGTATGGTTAGAGGAAAAGGATCTTTACTGATAAATGATAAAATCAAATGTGATAATGCTTATTGGGTAGAATGACTAAATTACAATTTTCTAAGTGTGGCACAACTTAACAACTCAGGTCACCGAGTAGCTTTTGAGAGCAATAAGGTAAAAATATTTGATGATAGAGGAAAACTTGTTGGAACAGGAGCACAATCTAAAGGTAACTTGTTTTATCTTAACAATGCTAAGTCTTCCTGTTTAATGATGAAAAATGAGGATGCATGGCTATGGAATAAAAGGTTATGTCATGTAAACTTTGATAACATGATTAAGATCAGTAGAAAGAAAAAGGTTAGAGGTCTTCCTAGTCTAACTAAACTGGATCATGTTATGTTTCATCAATGTCAGAGATATAAGATGACAAAATCTAGTTTTAAGAGTAAAGACTATTCAACAAAGAGAATCTTGGAGTTAGTTCACACTGACCTTATGGTCCCATGAGAAATTAGAGCTACTATGGAGATAGATATTTCATTTTTTTTGTTGATGATTACACTAGATTAATGAGTGTAATGTTTTTAAAAGAGAAATCTAAGGCATTTAAGATGTTTAAATGGTACAAAGCAAAAGTAGAGAAAGAAACTAGGAAAGAACTGAAATTCTTGAGATCTAATAGAGGTGGTGAATTTATTTTTAATGATTTTACTAACTATTGTAATGAGCATGGTATAAAAAGATAGGTTTCTGCCCTGAGAACACCTCAGCAGAATGGGATTGATGAAATGAGGAATAGATCAATTGTTGATTGCACAAGGACACTTCTATTACAAAAGAATGTTGCTCAAAATTACTGGAGAGAGGTAGTAAGCACAGCTGTATATGTTATGAATTGAGTACAATTGAAGAAGGACAAACAAAACACCCTACAAGCTATGGTTTGGTCACAAACCGACTGTAAGTTACTTTAGAATTTTTGGTAGCAAATGTTTTATTCTAAAAGATAATAGAAATGGAAAGTTTGACTCTAAAGGGGATGAAGGGATATTTTTTGGATATTCTACTAAAATCAAAGCTTACAAGTGTCTAAATAAAGTTACTAATAAGATGATTAAAAGTGCCAATGTCAGAGTTGATGAATTTGATGATAAAAATGGTGAAGAAAGCATTAGGGAGCCAAAAGACTATGGTAGATTCACTTACATTAAACATCTAGAGTACCTACCAAAGCCATAGACTAAGTCGACTGAGCATCAGGAAAACAACACCGAGGAACAGCAAAGGGAAACCGAGGATTAGGAAAGATCTACCGAGCAAGCAAATGAACCTAAACAGGATGAACAACAAAGAATAGATCAAGTACTGGAAAGATTTGTTAGAAGACATCATTCTGAGAACCAAATCATTAGAGACAAGCAAGTTAGCATGCTGATAAGAAGTTAAGACAAGGTACATGCTTAGTTTGTGAGTTTGAATCAAAAAATATCAAACTTTCCCTGGTGAATGATGAATGGATAAATGCAATGAATGAAGAGAGAAAAATTTGAGAAAAGCAAGACATGGACTTTAGTACCTAGACCAAAAGATAAGAATGTTATCGGTACTAAATGGATTTTTAGGAATAATCTAAATGAGAATGGATAGGTTACAAGGAACAAAGCTAGACTTGTATGCAAGGGATACGCACAAGAGGAAGGTATAGATTATGGTGAAACTTTTGCACCTATTTCTAGATTAGAGGGAGTCCTCATGTTACTTGCATATGCAGCACATAAGAAGTTTAAAGTCTATCAAGTGGATGTTAAGTCTGCTTTTCTGAATGGGATACTAGAATAGGAGGTCTACATAGAACAACCAGAAGGGTTTGTTGATCTAGATAAGAAATACATGGTATGTAGACTACACAAAGCTTCATATGATTTAAAGAAAGCACCTAGAGCCTGGTATGAAAGGCTGCATACTTATTTGTTAAGTATTGGTTTTGTTAGAACTAGTGAAAACAACAATTTGTATATGAAAGGAGAGTCTGATGACACTATTTTGATTGCTGAAATATTTGTGGATGATATAATTTTTGGAGGACAAGATCATATTTGTAAATCATTTGCGGATGAAATGTGAAAATAATTTGAAATGTCTATATTTGGAGAGATTAAGTTCTTTCTAGGCTTGCAAGTTATTTAGCAAAATGATGGAATTTTCATCACATAATCAAAGTACATAAAGGAAGTGTTGAGAATATTTGGCATGGACGACGCTAAACCAATTGGAACACCGATGGTCATGAGCTGCAAACTGACTAAAGATGATGAATCTGTATTATCTTAAAATGGAAGCACTTCCATGTTAAGAGCGTTTAGCCCTCTGAGTAAGTGGTCAGGGTCATGTCAAGCACCCTGAATCAGCGCTTTACTCAGATCATACTTGTTCTCCTCATTATGCTTCTATATGTCCCTCATTTTCACTTCATATCTGCATTTCCTAGCATTCTGGGTCAGGATCTTGAGGTTTTTGACCACAAGGTCAAAGTCAACCTTATGGGATCAAAGTCAACCTTGACCCTAACCTGGTCAAGATCAACCTTGAACCTAACCTAGTCTGGATAAACCATGACCCTGACCTGGTTAGAGTTGAGCTTGTCCTTGACCCCCTGTCCATATTTCAAATTTTCTTAATTTTCGGGTGTCGAGTTTCAGGGATATTTGTTTTCTCACCTCCGGGTCGGCCATTTTGGGTTTCAAAATGGTAATTCCTCAAATTGCATTTAATCTAGGTATATTTTCTAAAGGTTAGGACCTAATTGGGATTTAATTCTCCAAGGTGGCCCCTCTAGAGGATTGTGCCCTAGTTCACTATAAAAGGAGGCCTTCTTCTCTCATTTCAATCATCATCTTTTTCCATCAAGCAATCAAGTTTTGCAATCTCCTCTCTCAAGCTCTCAAGGTGATCAAGCAAGCATCCATTCAAGCATTCAAGCCCTCTTATCTATCCAATTTCTCCATTGAAGGTCAAGGATTCAAGCATTCAAGCCATTGAAGGGATTTGGTTCAAGCATTCAAGATTCATCATTCAAACCCTAGATCTAGCCATCTCAATGGTGTGATCTTCCTTCAAGATCCTTTTGTTCATCTTCAAGATCCATTCATTCTTCTATCAAGGTGGATTCCAAGCATACAAGCATGGAGGTTTTGTATTTACTTTCATGGTTTTGATTTACATTTACCATTGTTGTGTTCAAGCTTTCATATCAATATACTTGTTTACATTCGAAATACAATTACATATCTATCAAATTTCATAGCTTCATTATTAGATCTATTTATACTACTTGCTAGCATTCTTATTTAAATTTCAATATTAAGGTTGATTCCAAACCAGGGTTTGACCAAGGCAAACCCCTCAAACAAACAACAAAAACCCTCTTTTTCTTGCAGGTACAGGTGCGGAATTTTGGATCTGAGAGTAGATTTGGATACCCTTTTCGGTGAACTTCTGGGATCTGCGAACAAAGTCAAAATTGACCTTCAAATAAAGAATGTAGCCTTTAACCTTTTATGAGGGTCAAAGACTACATGTCGTTGAAAAGACAAAAGATTTCTCGATCTTCTTCGTCTCAGCATTTCCAATCCAAAATAGGTTGCAGAATTGCTTGAAAGTACACACAGACTTCAGAAATTGGCATTTTCTAGATTTTCCCTAATTTGAGGTTAGTACTTGTATTTATTTTAGATTCCAAACACAATCCTACCATAGGGAAATATAGGGTTTTTCTCTCTCTTTCGTATTCTCTATAGATTGATCTGATTGTGCATTAACCTTTTGGTTGATCAAATTGGATCTCTCCTTTGGGAATTTGGTTTTAGGAGTGGATCTTATATTTCCCTCATACATTACATTGAATAGAGGTGATTCCATTTTACCCCTATTTAGAATCTATAGAGGTAAACCAGACATTCTACCGATCTATGATTGGTAAATTGATGTATGTAGTACATAGTAGACCAGACATTGCACATGCAGTGGGGATTGTTGCCAAATTTTTTTCCAATCCAAAGGATTCACACATGGTTGTGGTAAAAATAATCTTAAGATACCTGAAGAAAATAGAGGAATATAGATTATGGTATCCTAAGGAAGGTAAGTTTGAACTAAGAGTCTACACCGATGTAGATTAGGCTGGAAATACAGATGACAAAAAGAGTACAACTAAAGGAGCATTTTTCCTTGGTGAAAGACTTGTTACTTGGACAAGTAAGAAACAACCTTGTATTTCTCAGTCTACTACTGAAGCAAAATATGTTGTTGCTGCTACAAATTGGTCAAACATTTTTTACATCAAACAAGTATTGGAAGGGATGAATGAGGTAATCACTGAGCTGGTGATTATATATTGTGACAACACTAGTGCAATAAATATTTCTAAGAATCTTGTAATGCACTCAAAGACCAAGCATATTTATATTAAGTATCACTACTTAAGAGAACAAGTACAGGAGAAGCAAGTCAAATTGGAATATGTTACATCAAAAGAGCAACTTGCTGATATTTTTACCAAGCCTCTACCGAAGGATACTTTTGAATACTTGAGGACTAGACTTGGGGTCTGTCCCCTATCTACCAGTCACTAATGTGATCTGGAGGTTGCATCAGCCTAATCTTATCAGAAGTTCATTCATGTTGATCCAACATAGTTCACACTTTGGATTCTGTTTAAGGTTGTGAAAGATTTCAGGAACAGTGATTTGCATATCAAAATACCGAGATATATTGTATGCACCGGACAATAGAGATTCACTTGGCTATTGCAGAGTTGTATGTTTTATGTTTTTCTTTGGAATTTTTATCAAAGGGAGAGATAAACAATATGATAAATTGAGAGATCACTGGAACATCTATCTAAGGGAGAGATAATCTGAGAAAGTCAGGGAGAGTTCTGAAGATTTGTTGCTAAGAACAAGAGGAATCTGAGAGCTGGAAAGATCATATCTACAAAGGAAAGTCTGCACTTGCAATGCTGCTATGTAACGTAGTGATTAAACATATTAAATATCAAGCTAGAGAGAGCTTACCAAGCTACAACATTTTCTTACATAGTTGTAGAATACATGTTTGGTATGTGTATGGTATATTTCATATTGCTTGAGTTGCCATCAATGCCAAAGGGAGAGATTGATGAACTACAATTGATTGAATACCTGAATGACTTGAAGATCAGTGGTTAGAGATCACCGAGTACTAAAATGATATGTAAGATAATTAAATTAGTCATTATTTTGTCATTGATGTCAACTAGTTTTGACAGTACTTATCATGATAGTTGCAAATATCTAAACATCTGTAAAAGAGGAGAAAAGATGAATAATTTAGATATCTACATAGAGGAAGATGGATATGATAGATGAGGATAAGGAATACTCTTGGTAACTTATTAATGAGTCTATGACTTCATATGGTTGACTTGATTGTGTTACATTAATATGTTATGAAGTTGGAAGTAAAACTTAACAAAGCAGTGTGGTCAATAAATGAAGCACTTAAGTATACACTGAGCCAGTATAGTGTATACCGAGCGATAGTATTAACCGAGCTTGTGTTCACTGACACATTTCTTCATTAACTGAGTATGGATGAAAGAACTAAATGTTTAGTTTAGCCGACAGAAATTGATGAGCTGGAATGTGTATGATTTCGAGGTTGAAGATAAAGTTTTTTATGAGATCAACAGCTAACAAAATTCAAAGAAGATCTAAACGATGGAATTGAAATGAGTTATTAACACACCTGTCGAGGAAGGTTTAAGTGACAAAATCAATGAAGGAGATTAAGTGGAAAAATCTAATGAATGAAAAGAAAATGGTTTACTTGTCTATATAAGATACATTGGTTTCATTGTTGAAACTATGCCGGAAGAAGGAAACTACAGAGATATTATATGAACATAAATTAATGCATGCCTGATCAAACTAGGTGAAGAAGAACCAAAGTGCAGAATAGTACCGAGCGTCAGAGAGTTTTTATCGAGAGACAGTAAGTTATTGAATATTGAAGAACTGAATTGAAATATTGATCAGAGGATTTTTATGGGCTTAGAATAGATCTAAACATCTGCAAAATCAAGTTTTATTGTAATCAGGTCACCTACTATTTCAGTTTAACCATTGTAATAGAAAAATCTCTTAACCGAGTGGACTTAACTGTCTTATGATTTCCCTATGTCATTCATAAAATGTACATTCTTATCCTGTCAACCCCATAGTGAATGCTGGTTGGATGATAATTGTTAGTCTTAAATCCTCTAACAAGGTCACACCTTACAGTGTGTTTTGTAACCTTTAACAGGGTTGGCTCTTCATCAAGCTCACTTCAAAAGAGTCAAAAGTATTTTGGGTTACCAGTCTAATGTGGTTTTTTCCTTTACAAGGTTTCCACATTAAATCATTTTGTTATGTGTTTCTATGATGAATGTTTGGTTATCATACTTTACATATTGCATATTTGATTTGGTCGGTAATCACAGTGAGTAGTTAACTAGTAATTGGTAAAGGCACAGACAGTTTAGTATTTTATGTTACCGCGCTGCACATATTTGTTGAATTTGTTTTAAGAGATACATTTTGTAATTGGGACTATTGGATAACTGATCTAACTAATTCACCCCCCCTCTCAGTTATTCTAACAAGCCTAATTCTAGGGGAGGTGGATGTAATACCCCTCCTATAGTTTTCTTTCTAGTTCTTTTTTCAAACTCTTTTAAGCCACTTTTATGTGTGTGTTGGTAATTTCAATGCTATTTAGGACATTGATAGATGACTTTATATTAGATTTGACATATATGATCCATTAAATAGTGTGCGATATTATGTTTTTATGATTAGATTTATGGTTATTTATCATGGGGTATATGCACAAAGATGGGGGACCAAAAAGGTTCCACATTCCTTTTTCGCCCCCAATGGCCATAGTGCATACGCACTAAAGTGTGTGCACCCTATAGTGTGCACGCGCTATGCTTGGGAAATTCAAAACATAGCATGTGAGCACTATAGCATGCATGCACTATGTAAAGAATATAAATTTTCTTGCTTGCCTTTCAAAGGCACATTTTTATCCCATAAACCCATATTTATAGCGAAAGAGGACTTCCCAGAGCACATATGCAAAGGCATTCTTCTTGTTTGATTCATCAAATTAGATAAAGAATGGCTCCACGACATCGTCAAGTTCTAACCAGAAGAAGAGGAAGTGTTTTTATAGCCCATGCCTCTTATTTGTCTTGAAATTTCAATTTTGAAGTAATTTGTTTTGTCAAAATTTCTTTTCTTAGATTTTAAGTGTAATTAGGATTTTAAAATTGATTTTGTTTTAATTTCCAAGAAGAAATTATCTCCCTGAACAAAACCCTCAACCAAACTCTCCATCTTCTCTTCTTGAACAAATGATTGAATAAAATAACCAAGAAAATAAACCTCAATCACCTCCACCAATTGAGAAACCTCCTCTTGGAACATAGGAAAATTTGATCAACCAAATTGAAAGAGGGAAAAATGAATTAGAATCTTTAATTAGGAGGTTAAAATATTCTATTGCTAAAAATCCTAGAAGGGAAAGATTTGCAAAATCATTGGAATCAATCTTGACCCACGTAGGCTCAGTTAGTGGGCAACTTAATTTATGGCATCATAAAAGAGAAGAAAAAAAACAATATTATGCAAATAAATTGTCATATGAGGACATAAAAAGAAAAAAAATCACAAAATATGACATTTGCAAACTCTTTAAAAAGCCAAGGGACACTGATATTCTTAGAACTATAGAAAAGAGGTTCCCAATTCATTGGTGATTGAATAAAGACATTAAAAAAAAAAATTGTGAGAGATGGTAGATGGTCTTTGATTCCCCTCCCTGTAACAAACATGAGGTTCCTATATATTTCTTGAGGAAACTCTATTGAGAGTTTTTACTCAAGGAGGTGCCAAATTATTTTGACTCTCTAGATTTTTAGGGTAGAGGAGGAGGGTCATCATTTGATAGAGCGGGGGCACATCATGACCCTAATGCACCTAGCATTCCTATTGGCAAGCCACATGTGGATCATGTTAGTATTCCTTTCGTTGTGAAGGAACATGTAGAGGTGGACGCACTAGGCACAATTAGTGCTCTGACAGAGACTCTCATTCAATGTGCCACTCCTTTAGTTGAGGGTCACCATGGTCAATCTTTGAGGGGGCATATTTATCGGTCATGTGGATCCATGTGTACATTTGGTACTGCCGAAAGAGAGGAAGATGATCATGGAATGATGACTAGTGATTTTCTAAATATGACATTTGGCATTGACACATAGCTAAATATTTCCAAGTTTATTAAATTTATTTAATCATATTTCATTTATAAAAGAATAACTAATTAATTTAGTATCTATTGATTATGATCAAAATTTAGGGCAAGAGTGTTAGTGGTAGTGGCAATGATCCTCCAGTCCCCTTCTACACTTCATCATCAACTCCACAAGTATGTATCAAATAAAGAATTTTAATTAATATGTTTAATTATTATGTAATTATATGAATTATTGTATCATAACTTATTGTGCATGTCCATTAGTTCACTGGTGAACCATCTACATTCACAATAGACAATGAAGGGCATCATGCCACATTCCTTGAGGTATCTTTATTTGCATGTTAATTTGATTTACTTGATTATATTTAATTAATAAATGAATGAACAACTAAATTAGTAGACAAATTATGATCAAAATCCAGAGGCAAAGTGGTCTTTATGGTGATCACATTCCTTCACCTAGCTTTGTGATGTCATCATTGAGTCCACGGTTATATATGTAATAATGCATTATAATTAACATGTCAGTGGTACGTTATTATATGAATGGTTACCTTATAAATTTCCATATACATGTGCACTAGTTTAATGTTGGAGCTTCAACATCGACACCGCACACCAAAGGACGTGGTGGAACCTTCACAAAGGTGTCATTTATTCATTAGTAGGGTTGTAAAAAATATATGTAATCTTGATAACTACATAATACTTTTGTTGTTTCATTTTTAATTATTGACATCAAAGACTCCTCCTTTTGTTCGTGATACTTTGGATCATGGAGTAGCTACAACAGTAGCTAGTTTTGAAGCACTGACTGAGGTATGAAAGAGATCACTTAATTTTAATTGTTATTTTAATAGTTGGTATTAAAAAATTTAATGATATTCATGTATGTATTTTAATTATTATTTTGATCATTTTTGTAGGGACTTATTACACCAAATCATGTATGTATTTTAATTATTATTTTGATCATTTTTGTAGGGACTTATTACACTAGATCATCAGCATGCACCTTTGATGGATGTACATAGTCACTATTTTCTAGCGGTGAGTGAATATTCTATTTTACGTCATTGTATAGTTCAATTTTGATGTATATTAGTTATTAATGCTTTTTTTTTTATAAGCTCAAGCTGCAGAAGAGTCTAGACCAAAGGACTAGTGAGTGCACTTGGAAGACTACAGCATCCACTGCATCTCCATTGACATGATGATCAAAGATAGCTCAGGATTTTTTTCTTCTCTTGGTAGGAAAGGACTAGATTAGGGATATAGATTATATGCCTATATGGCATTAGTGGACCTATTTTTTGTATATTGTATAAGTGACACGTTGTACATCCATTTGGGTTTGAGGAAGCCAGTTTAACTATATTGGATATATTCGATATATGACATTATTGGACATATATATTTGGCTTCATGTCCTACGAATATATATAGTTTATATTTTAGGTATGCAATTCATGTGTTAGGTGTATTGATGTATACTAATTTATGTTTATGTGGATATCTTATGCTTTGTAAATTTCTCATGCCTTATAGTTATGCTTGTATGTTTATTGATGTATATTATTATTGTATGATTTATACTTTATTAGAATATGTATGTTTCATTTTTATGCAGAGGCTAGTGGTGGATTTGTAATCTTCATAGGAGAATATCAAATTTCTCCTTTATTTTGTAACAACACTCTAATATTTCCTTGAACCAAGGATTAACTCCAAGACCCAACCCAAAACCTTAAAAGGTTCTCAACATACTCCCAAAATCTCATCTCCCATATTCAAACTCATAATCTTCAGTGTTTATCTTCCCATAACCAACTGCTCTCTTTAGGCATATCCTACTAGCCCTATCCAGCGATAAATTTGCATATTTCTCCAAATTATTTCAAATGACTCCCCAAAAAAATCAGGGATCCACATACCATTTTCCAATTTATTAAAAATATTTTGAAATCAACTTCATGTGTTTCAAAACTTCTCCAAAAATGGCTGCTCCATTTTCATTTCTACGCCTAATAGCCCCACTTTACAAAGAAACCATATCATGGTTGTATCCCCTGACCTTTCCACTTACTACAGTCTCTTAAAATGAAGTTGTATCATCTAAAAATGGAAGCACTTCCATTTAGGACTAGTTTATCCCTCTGAGTAAGTGGTTTGGGTTCATGTCAAATGCCTTGAATGGGTCTTTGACTTGGATCTGGCTTTTTCCCCTATTCTGTCCCATTTTCCACTTCTTTTCTACACTATTCTGATATCCTAACCTGAAGCCTTGAAATTATTGACCTCAGGGTCAAGGTCAACCTTCACCTCAACCCTGACCTAGGTCAAGGTCGACCTCGACCTTGACTCAAGGTCCAAATTTCAAAATCCAGAAGTTTTCGGATGTCGGGTTTCGAAAAGATTTATTTCCTACTTCTGGGTCAGTTGTTTTGGGGTTTGGAATGGTAGACTCTTAAATTATATTTAATTTAGGTCCATTTCTATGGTTTAAGGTTTAAATGGGAATTTAATTCTCCTATGCAGGCCTCTCTAGAAGTTTGTGCCCTAGACTAGTATAAAAGGAAGTCGTCCTCTCTCATTTCAATCTATTTTTTCATAATCAAAAATTTCATAATCTCTCAAGAAAAATCAAGCAATCAAGAAAGAAAGCAAGAATGAGAAGGAAATAATTCAAACATTCATTCATCTTCAAGCATTCAAGCATTCAAGATGCAATTCATCAAGGAGATCCATTGGTAGCCATTGAAGGATTCAATCTCTATGGAGCCCTCTTATTGAAGATTTCTCCATCCATATCCATTCAAGCTTCTTCCTATTCCAAGATCCATTCAAGATTGGTTTTAAAGATCTAAAGAAAATTGATTTGATACATCCTACATCCAATTTTACATTCATTTGGAGCATCCATACTTGTGGATTCAAGGATTCAAATCCTCCACAAGGGTTTTCAACATAGGCAAGGTGAATTGTTTCATTTACTTTGTTTATTACAAAAATTTCAATTCAATTTCAAGGGTAATTCTTAAATTGGGATTTGACCAAGGCAAACCCCTCCCCCCCAACAAAAAAAACCATTTTTCTTGCAGGAATAGGTATGGAACAATGAATTATAGTGCAAATATGAACACCCTTTTCGACAAACTTTTAGGATCTGCAAACAAAGATTCCATCAGAGCAGCATAGGTCAAGGTCGACATAAAGGAGCAAGATTATGCCCTAAGGCAAGATTGTTCCCCCGTATTTGGGTCAAGGTTGACCTTTCTCAAAAAATCAAAAGGTTTCTATGTTTTCTTTGTCTTTGTGTTTCTAGGCCAGATCCAGTTGAAGAATTTCTCAAAACTGAGTACAGACACCAAAAAACAACATTTTCCAGATCTATCATATTTTGAGGTTAGTATTTTTCTTCAATTCAATTAATATTTCAATACTTATTTCCATAATAGAATATAAGGTTTTCTCCTTTCTTCATATTCTCCATCGATTGATTCATTTATGCATCGACCATCTTCTTGTGGTTAATCAACTTGGATCTTTCCTTTGAGAATTCAAGGTTAAGAAGAAGATCTTACCTTCCCCAATCCTATATAACCATTTTCAAACATTGCATTTGGTGAACACACACTCATCTCCTTTTTATCATCTATATTTTGGTGAACCCATGATAGACAACTCTTTTTGTTTATGGTGTTAGATCTTTCATGTATTAGTCTTCTTTTATGTGTTTTCATTTACATTTTCTATAAAGAAAAATACAAAAAGATTTATTTGTTCATGCTTTGTCTTTTCCTAGTTTAGTTCATTTGCATTGCATTAGTATATGATCTTTACTACCTCTAGTCCTACTTATAATATTTCAGTTAGAAGAAGTCATAGACTTATGGGTTTCTTTTATCCTAAGTCCTCCTCTCCTCTCCTTAGGATCCTGGATGAAATTTTGATTATTCATGATTCTAATCCTACTATGGAGCATAACTCTTCTCACTCATTTGATGATGAGGATGATGCTTTAATATTTCCTCATGAACAAGTCCAAAAAATTTCAACTGAACTTGATAAAATGGGAAATTGGCTTACTCACGAGAGCCATAGTCAAGATTTTATTCAAGCTATAGATGCTCTTAAGAAAGTCCTTCTTGATAGTGATCAAGGTGCTAATCTCTTGTGTGGTATTACTCATCTTGTGCATTCAAATCTTAAACCTTTAGCTCAAGAAGCTCAAGATTTAGGATTCACTCCTCTTGTCACTAGTGTGGAACCTTCTTCTATTCCTTTACCTATCATTCCTACTTATACTCCTCCTTTAGTGACTATGTCGGTTCCCTCTCTTCCTATGATTGTTCCTCCTATGTCTCTACCTATTTCAAAACCTTCTTATCATAATGTTCCTTTTACTTATTCAAATCCTCTTCCAATTGTGGTTCCAAGTATCCCCCCAATTATGTCTTCCATTCCCACTGCTTCATACACTTTACCTAGTGTTTCTAGTGTTTCTATGCCTCCTACTTCATCTAATGATTCAACAATCACTAGTTTGGCTCAAACTGTGTCCTCTTTACAACAACAACTTGCGTCTTTAACTCAATCCAACTTTAGAATTCCTACATGTGACATGGGCAGTTCTTTATCCCTAGACATTATTCATACTCTTGTTCCTCAGCAAGCCGATATACCTCATCTTGAGAATTAAAATGGTAAGGGAGACCCTATTACTCATGTTAAATCATTCCAAATCCTTTGTAGTGACTATGCTCATAACCATAGGATTTTAGCCAAGTTGTTTGCTCAAACTTTTTGTGATAAGGCCTTGCAATGTTATTGTTTCATGCCTTCTTATTCTATTGATTCCTTTCCAAAAATTTATAATGCCTTTATCCAAAAATTCCAAAATAACATTGGTCTGCAAGTGTCCTTAAATGATTTGATGCATTGTAAACAAAATACGAAAGAAAAATTGACTGAATTTATTGGTAGATTTAAGCATTTGTATGCTCAAATTTCTTATCTTGTTCCTGATATTGATATTCAGTGTATGTTTATTTCAAATTTACAAAAGGATATTAGAGATAAGATTCTGCTTACTAAATTTACCTCTTTTAAACAACTTTGTGCAATGCTTCATCATTATCAATTACAAGTGAGTCAATTTGAGAGCAATACTCCAATGCCTCCTATCCCATTTGATAAGAGTGATGTTGCTCCTAATCCAAACAAGTTTCAAAAACCTAACAACTATGTCAAGATAAATAAGCAAGCAAATGCAGTTGTTAATCAAGTTGTTGTTGCATCCAACAATGCCACTTCTGCATCCACTTCTTTTCAGCTAAATTGTATGTTTACTCCTCTTTCTGAATCTTTGCATTCTATTATGATTAAATTTTTGACTACTAATATGATTACTTTACCTCCTATTTGGCCTCTTTTACCTACTACAGTGGCATCTAAATCATTTGATTCCAAATCCTTTTGTCAATACCATCGTCAGAATAGCCACGATACTAAGAACTATTATTCTTTAAAACATAAGGTTCAAGATTTAATTGATTCTAATGCCTTATCTGTTGATAATTTTGATGGTAGTGGAAACAAATATGTCTCTCCTCCAAATCTATACAAATATTTTGCCTACACATGATACTAATACCATTGTTCAGCCATCTTCTATGGATATGGTTTATGATTCAAAGATGGATGATCTTAATCACATTGTTAACCATGTGGAGCATGTTGTTTTGTCTCAATCTGTATCTCCACCCTAGCCTCAATCTCAAACTCAACTTCAAGTTCCACCTCAACCTAATCCTAAACTGAAACCTCAACCTAAACCTTGAAAATAACCTAAGAATAAAAGACCTAGGGAACTCTTGATTACCTTTGATGATTTTGAGACTATTAAATCTCCTGATGATCCCCTCTACATTTATGCTAGGATTTATAAGATACCTACACATGGTTTTCTTGTTGATCCTACATCCTTAGTCAATGTTATTACTGAAGAAAATATTTTTATGAAAAACTTACAACGTGATTCTTATGATACATTAAATGTGTGGATTCAAACTTGTAATGGTTTTCTTTATCCATCATTTGGTTCTATTAACTTTCTTGTTGAGCTTTGTGGTAAAATTGTGGACACTACCTTTGTTGTTGTTCCTACTTCTTAGTAGTTTCAAGTTAAGTTTGGTTTGCCTTGGTTGAAGGCCATGCATGTTGTTGCTTCTCCTATACATAAATGTCTTAAATTCATTCATGATGAATAAGTGAAGATGATTAATCATAGTTTATATCAACCTTCTAGGCCCAGGGATTGTGCTACACTTGACTTCTTTTAGCCTTCATTACCTAATTCATGTCCTTCTCGACCTGATAACCTTTTTCGATCATATCAAGCCTATAAACATCACAAGATTCTTGAGTTAAGCATGCCTCAAATAGATCTTAACCATGGTCTTTTTCCTACTCCTTCCATACCTCCTTTATCCATGGCTTCTAGTTATGTTAATCAAGCTCCTAGTGTTTCTTTTCAGTCTACTAAGAATCCTACTGATCCTCCTATAGAACCTATGAAGGAACCTATGATTTTCCCTCCTAGTTCTCAACATATTTCAAACAAGACAAAACATAATCGATCTGCTAATGAACATCATAAGAAGCATCGAGCTCAATCTAAAGCTCATACCTCTATTATTCAAAGTTCTTTACCTTCTTTTGACCAGCCTATGCCTGATGTGTTAGAAGATGTTAATAATAATAATTATGTTAAGATGAATGATTATGATGATTCTATTCATATCTTATATTTTTTTTTGATTAATCTAGATGAAGAAGATACTCTTGATGATACTAATGATGCTAATGATGAATATGAGACTATTTACATTGATACTAATTTACCTAATATGCTTTCAACACAATTGATAATTACACCTAGTATCAAACATTATGATTCTCAAGAGGATCTTTTTTTGGAACTAGCTATTATTCCTACTGCATTGGATATAGTCCCTCTTGTGAGTTTCCCACCTTCCTGAAATGATATAGAAGAAGATGGGGAGAGTAGGCAATGCACTTGATTGGCTTGTCCTTCATGGTAGCTTTTTGTTTGTTTGCCTGTTATATTGTGCTTCTCCTTTAATGTGTTTGCTAAATGTTTGATAGATTCTTTTATACAACCCTTGTTACTTTGTTCGTGCAAGGTGATAAAGGAACCAAACCTATTGTACAATTCCTCTATATGTATCTTTACTCTTCTATATGTTTTTTCATGTTATGTTGTACCTGTGCTATTATTCATAAATTTTGTCCTTGTGTAGTCTACTTGGATTTGCGACTTGGTATCACTGATTCTTTTTGGTCTCCATGTTGTGGTCCAAAAAGACTCTTCTTTATAACTCTTATGTTTTATTTCCTCCATTTTGATTGTAGTTCTACTTTCTTTGGGGAATTATGTCAATTCATTTACAATAATATCATATATAAATATTATCTTATGATCATACTGACCCCATGGCAGGTAGATCCCTTATGTGTTCTATGTATGTTTATGTGGTATTTCCCTTGATTTCTCTTTTCTTGGGAGCATCTCACAGTGGAAACGTAATCAGTGGAGTTGTTTATGTTTATGTTCAAGCCATTGCTCCTTTTAAAGTGTTAGCAATGACTTTAATGTGGGGGCATACGCTCTACTCACTTTTTGGACACACTCACTTTCAATATATATATTTTTCAAACCTCTTTTTTCCCTTTATGGATTAGTGACTAATCCTTAAAGCATGGATTTTTATCTTATAGGATCTCTTGATCCCTCCAATTTCAATTTTCAAGGTTTTTATCCCTTAAGTTCGAAGGTGTCCTTAAGACTAGATCTCTTTTGTTTTGGCTTTGCTCTTTTGGAATAGAATATTCCTAAGGGTGAATCCTTGATGGGTTGACTAGTGAGTAGCCACATTCACTAGGTAGCTCAACTCCATCCTTCCACTTGCATTGTTTCCTTGTGTGATTCACAATGGGACATAAGTTCTCATTGGGTGAGGTAATCACACCCTCTTCTCTCTTTTTCCTAGAGATGTCTCTCTTATTGTAATCTCGGAGTTGACAAAGACTTGATTCCCTAGGGGCTTGAGGATTCCTTTGTCCCTTTGAATTCAATAAGATTCTCTTTTTCATTATGATCTCCTTTACCAAGAGTTTGTATTGAGTCCATACTCTTGCTAAAGTGGGGGCTAAATGTATCATTGCTAAATGGAAGCACTTCCATTTAGGACTAGTTTAGCCCTCTGAGTAAGTGGTTTGGGGTCATGTCAAATGCCTTGAATGGGTCTTTGACTTGGATCTGGCTTTTTCCCCTGTTATGCCCCATTTTCTACTTATTTTTTACATTATTCTGACATCCTGACTTGAAACCCTAAGATTCTTGACCTCAGGGTCAAATTCAACCTTGACCTTGACCCAAGGTCCAAATTTCAAAATCCAAAAGTTTTTGAATGTCAAGTTTCAGAAAGATTTATTTCCTACTTCTGAGTTGACTATTTTGGGCTTTGAAACAGTAGACTCTCAAATTATATTTAATTTAGGTCCATTTCTAGGGGTTAAGGTTTAAATGGTAATTTAATTCTCCTATGTAGGCCTCTCTAGAAGTTTGTGCCCTAGACTAGTATAAAAGGAAGCCTTCCTCTCTCATTTCAATCCATCTTTTCATTATAATAAAAAATCATAATCTCTCAAGCAAAATCAAGAAATCAAGAAAGCAAGCAAGAAGGAGAAGGAAAGAATTCAAGAATTCATTCATCTTAAAGAATTCAATCATTCAAGCATTAAAGATGCAATTCATCAAGGAGATCCATTGGTATCCATTGAAGGATTCAATCTCTATGGAGCCCTCTTGTTGAAGATTTCTCCATCCACATCCATTCAAGCTTCTTCCTATTCCAAGATCCATTCAAGATTGGTGTTGAAGATCTAAAGACAATTAATTTGAGACATCCTACATCCAATTATACATTCATTTGGAGCATCCATACTTGTGGATTCAAGGATTTGAATCCTCCACAATGGTTTTCAACATAGGCAAGGTGAATTGTTTCATTTACTTTGTTTATTACAACAATTTCAATTCAATTTCAAGATTAATTCCTAAATTGGGGTTTAACCAAGGCAAACCCCTCCCCCCAACAAAAAAAACCATTTTTATTGTAGGAATAGGTATGAAATAGTGAATTACAGTGCAGATATGGACACCCTTTTCGGTAGACTTTCGAGATCCGTGAACAGAATTTCCATCGAAGCAACGCAAGTCAAGGTTGACATAAAGGGGCAAGATTGTGCCCTCGTATTTGGGTCAAGGTCAATCTTTATTAGAAAAGCAAAAGGTTTATGGGTTTTATCTATCTCTATGTTTCTAAGCCAGATCTTGTTGCAGAATTTCCTGAAACTAAGTATAGGCACCAAAAAATAGCATTTTTCAAATCTGTCATATTTTGAGGTTATTATTTGTCTTCAATTCAATTAAGATTTCAATATTTCTTTCCATAAAAAAATATAAGGTTTTCTCCTTTCTTCATATCCTCCATCAATTGATTCATTTATGCATTGACCATCTTCTTATGGTTAATCAACTTGGATCTTTCCTTTGGGAATTTGGGATTAAGAAGAAGAACTTACCTTCCCCAATCATATATAACCATTTTCAAACATTACATTTGATGAACACACACTCATCTCCTTTCTATCCTCTACAAAAGTAAAACCAAGTATTTTGACATCCTTTAGGCCATGGACCCTCTGCACATACCCCAACTCACAAACCCTCACCAAATCAAGCCTATAACTAGGACTTTCTCACAAATTGCTTAAAACTCTCTTCTGGGATCCACTCTTTGATCCTACACCATGTCCTCAACATGTTCCAAAGGAAAATCACCCTCTCATTCAACCCAAACTCCTTTTGTTACACCCATGGCCCTTACTTCATGCACCTTTCATAGTGTCAAGTTGCACAATTTGGTAATTACCCTACATAATAAGGGGAAATTACATATATACAAGTTTTGGATCCATCCCACAGCCACAGTAACCACAAAAAGTAGATGGATCCACCTAATTCATCATTTTTTCAATGCAAAAAACCCACTACTGCTATAGCTTAATCACGTAGAATGCACTCAAAAGGGTTAGTATATGAATCTAAAGTGCTTCAAAATGATGGCACAGATGCTTCGATGCTAAGACCAATGGTTTGAAAGATACAAAATGTTTATCACTTCAACTAAGGAACACTTCAAGTTTTGGTATCAATCGAGAATGTGTTGATAAATATAAATGAATTTGAATCCCTAAAAACTGAGATAGGTTATTGTAGGCCTCAGTAACGCAATCCTATAGCACTTGAAGGTTTGATTAAATCTTCCATGAGCTTTGAGATATGACCCCGTAAAGATCACTAATTTCATGTTGAGTGTACCTTGAGGGACACTTCAACCCAGAGTGGTCAGCAGTGTTCGAGTGAGCCTGTGTGCCAAACAAAATTGCCACTAGCGTTTACCTAGCCAATCAGAGTTATTACAAATTCTCTCTCTCTCTCTCAACTTCTCATCCCTCTCACTCTCCCTCCATCTCCCATATCCTTCTCTCCCTCTCCCTCTCCCTCTCCCTCCCTCTCCCCCTATCCTTCTCTCTCTCTCCCTCTCCCTCTCCCTCCCTCTCCCCTATCCTTCTCATCTTCTCAATCTCTCTTCCTCTCTCAGCCCCTGCCACCTTCTCACTCTTTCTCTCTCACTTCCTTAAGCATTTTTTGGATGTTACATAGCGTGCATGCGCTATTGAAGCCATAAATTTAAATAGTGTGTATGCACTATAGCACGTATGCACATTTTAATACATTGGAATCCACAAAGCCTAAGGCTTGGATTTTCCTTAGAGATCCAACCCAAAGGCTTGGAGGATTCAAATAGGTCTAAGACATGTTTTCCAGCAGACATACAAAAAATTCACATCTTTTTTTGTGTGCTCATTGTCAGGTTTATTCGCGGTTCAATAATGTTAAAATCAGATGACATGATATTGTAGATCTCTTTGTTAGCTATATAACCATATAATTTATTTTGAATTCTAATTACGTTAAGCTTTTCATCTCTAATTTCTTTTGTATGTATGTCTGATTTTTGTCAAAAACCAACGTGTAGTATTTTGGGCTTAGATTTTGGCTCGTTCGTTAAATTTTGTAACAAGTTACTTTTTTAGAAACTGGACTCAATTATACACACTTTAAAAAAATTGATTTTTGATTAGTTTTCAATGATTTCTAGGGGGAGCACACAGAAATTTCATGTTTTTAGGATGTGTGCACTTCCGAAATTCATAAAAATTATACATTCATCAAAAAATTAGCAGAAAAAATTGGGATAAACTACATGGTGTTAGCTAACTTCTCACTAGATCGATTATAAAAATTCAAAAAAGAAGTTAACATTTTAGGGGGAGCACACCAAACGCTATGTTATGTTTTTTCACAAAAAATAGGACCACTTTTTGTGCTCCCCTTTTTGAGGGCCTTAATCTGCACCATTTTCAAAATAAATTAGTAGTTTAGAAACTACATTCAGGGTATTACAACTCTTGTTCTTGTCACATTAAAATTGTGAGTCTAACTATCTTCAATTTCTCATTGAAGTTCAGAGTTTTCTGATTTCAAAAGAAGAAAAAAGTGGTATCTTATACCCCTTTTTGGTCCCTCATCTTTGTGCACTTACCCCATGTTGGTTACTTACATATTATGGTGTCATTTATTATTATCGATTACTGACAAGACTAACACTATATCTATATGCACATGGATTTTATGTATATTTTACTTTTCTATTTGATGTGTTTGATATGGTATGGGATGGAGTCATAATTACTTACATGTGAGATCCATACGATGTACCACTCCCAACCATTGTCTTCTTTTTTTTTTTTGTGTGTGTGTGTGTATTTTCATCTTTTTGATGGTAAGATTGTAGGTACTGGACATCATCTTCCCTGAATTGGCAAGATTGAGCGTGTCCTATCGCAATGTCTCAATGGTAAGAGAGGGGGAATAAAATTCAGGTCCAAACCCCAACCTAAGCCTTTTATTATCCTAAAATAATGGACAAGTACCTGATTAGTTAACCCTCTAAATTCATTAAGGTGATGTCATTCGTGAACTCTTCATTTGAGCGTGATTTTTGGTAATTTGGGTTTAGTTAGTTTTTCCTTTGTGTTGTTTTTATATCATGAGGTTTGACATGGTTTTGTATTAAATCTAGCAAAGTGATTTATAAGATTAATTATGTATTTAAATAATTAAATCTTATTAAGTATGAAAATGATTAAATATAAGAGTATTTAATTTATAAGAATAAATTAAATGCAATTGTTAATTAATTATTAAAATTGTAATTCAAGTTGCACTTTTGATTTAATAAAATTGAAATATAAAATTTAGTTGAAAGTTGAGTGATATGCATAAATGAAAACTATTAAATAAAAATAAATAATAAATAAAGGTGATGTAAACAAGGTTGGAGTGGAGTTTTGTTTTTTGGGATTTCAAGTTAAAAGTGTTTCATTGATTTTAATACTGAAGTTCTTTTTCTCTAATTGAAAGTTGCATGTTTTCAACTCTGGTAGCTAGTTTTCCTTTATTGGGATTTTGGGGTTCATTATTTTCTCAACACATATTTGCAGATTTTGGCTCTGAGATTGAATTGGAGGAAATTGTGAAAGCTTGAAAATTTTTAGGGTTTTGATTGTTCTTTGTGGTTTCTGTCAATTGGTAGTTTAAGGTAGGGTTTGAAACCCTCATATAGCTAATTCTTTAAAAAGTTTGTTTGCTCTGTACCTGCAAGATTGTTGTTGATAATTGTTTTGGAATTATTCCCTTGCATAAATTTCTATTTTGAAAGCTCTTGGTGGAAGAAATCTTGTATTGTGAATACTTGGAGTTTTAGGAATATTGTAGACAACTCTTGTTTTGAATCAGTTTGGGTTTGTTTACAATTGTTGTTGAAACCCTAGGAATTAAATCAAATTAAAATATTTATTTAACTTTGCAAATGGCTATAATTACTTTGTAGATCTAAGAAGAAATTTACTCCCTGGTAGAAATCAGTTATTTGAATTATCATTGTTTAAATCCTATTAAATATATATATGGAACCTTTTTTTTTAAGTAATGTTCTCTTGTTTTACATCCGAGAAATTCTCTGACGGAAATAAATTTTAAAAAAATAATATAAAAATATTACGGGAGGGGGCGGGATTATCCCAACCCCCTGTCTCGCGGCCACGAGCCACTATGAGCCACATGCATCACCGCATGATCCATAGGCAACACCACGGTGAGCTCACAAGCAACAGCCATGGTGAAGCCCACAATGTTCCCATAGGGAGCCGTAGGCATCACCCGCAATGAAGGCCATGGTGTTCCCATAGGGAGCCGTAAGCATCACCCGCGATGAAGCTGCGGTGATCCCATAGGGGCTCATTAGGTTGGGAGCCACGGGGTCCCCTATCTTTCTTTTAATGATTTTTTTGAAAAAAAAAATATATATTTATTAAAAAATTTAAATTAAGATTTAATTTAATATTATTAAAAGTTAATTTTGATTAATTTTAATTAATATTTTATTAATTATGAATAATAAATGGTTATGGTTTTATATATATGTATATTAATTTTAATTAATAGTTAATACTAATGATAATTAATATTTATTATTTAGATAATTTTGTGTTTTTTTTAAATATCATTTAGATAATGATAGTAAACAGAGTTTTGGATTTGGTTAGATATGTTAAACACATATTTATATGTATATCAATTAGGTGGACTAGTCATTTTCTTTGGTAAAGAGTTATTAGGTTTGATCAATTATTGAATGTTAAAATAAGAGTAATTGATTTATTTAAACCAATTATTTTAGAACCTTTGATTTATGATTAATTATGTGATTATTTTGGTGATTTTTATAGTCTATATGGGGAAAAAATTAAGTGGCTTTAGGAGTTGGAGTACCAGAGGCCTTGGGATATTTTGTGTTGCATGATTTGCTTATTTGAACATTAATTTCAAACATGATTTTGAGTTGATCTTTTATGTAACTTGTGATCATCTTCGTGACTCTGTTTTGTTATCATGTTCTCTTGTATAGGTGTGTTTTGGTTGCATATTTCACATGAGGAAATATGTTCTCGATCTTTACTGTCAACCTTGTTCTGTTGAATCTTATGATTTTTTAGAGCACTTTGAAGTATGTTTTTTATGTTATGGTTATGTAAGAGCCAGTGTGTTCTTGTTATACTAAGGAAATAATTTGAGGATCATTATTATCATTTGGTTGTTATTTAGTTTTTGAGCCTAGGTCTATTAACTAAGTGTATATATGGGGAGTGGCTTGAAATGAGGATCAAAGCCCTAAGAGGCTACCAGGGTAACTCATTGTAAGTTAATAAAATTTACTAGAAGAGTAACATTAATAAGATGTTTGTGTTCTTCACCCATGCCTTGAGTGCTAGTACATGCTAGGATGGTTTGTGAGAAGATATTGGCTACCTGCATGGATTTGATGAGGCATAGTTGGTAGTCTTGTCTATATGAGAGGTTACTGATACCGCATAGAGTCACTCAGGGGCTGAGGTCTAGAGAGACTAGTATCATAACTCTCAATTTGTCTCATATGATGACACTTCCCTTTAAGAATCTTAAGTTCCCTACATGTGTTAGTTTCCTCTAGATTAGTATGTGTACCTTTGTATTTTGAGTTGTACCTTTTGAGATAGAGAGATTTTAGGATCTATTGCTTAGTACTACCTTATGTTTGGTTTTGTATTATTATCTGAGTGGGGTCTAATGTTATCTCCTCAACATGGTGGGAGTGGAACCATAGGTTTCCACAAGGTCAGCCGGAGGTAGTGATTCTTTTACCATTTGAGACTTTGATGTTCTGTACTAGTGCTGGATGAACCTTGTAGTAGTTGTACCTTCTTATTCATTAGTTTTGGAGATGTACTCTTATATTTCTTATATTATGTTCTTATATCATTGTTTCAGTTACTCTAGAGATATCATATTGTACTTTGTGTTTGATTTTTGTTGCATACCCTATGACATGTGTAGAGGATGTCTTTTCATTATGGATACCTTGTGATATTGGTTGTATCTAAATTTCATGTATAAGATGATGTACTTATTTACATTGTGTGGGGACTTTGTATGGTTGTTGTATTATGGAGATTGACTAACATTTACATAATCTATTTGATGGAACCCTTGATATTTGTAATCTTCTTGTGAGTTATATTTATGTGTGAATAGAGGTGAAATGGAACCACCACTATTGAAGGTATGTATGGGGGAAATATAAGATCCACTTTTAAATCCAAATTCTCAAGGGAGAGATCCAATTTGATCAACCAAAAGGTTAATGCACAATCGAATCAATCTATGGAGAATATGAAAAAGGAAGGAAACCTTATATTTCCCTATTAAGGAATTATACTTGATGTATAGGATAAAATATGGATGGGGTCCTAGAACAATGGTTTGCACATAAAAGAGACCCCAAAACCAATATTTTACACTTACATTTGAAAATATCTTTCTTCACAAATGCCTTATTGCTAGAAGGAATCCCAAATGGAGATGAAGGATTTATAATGTCATCTTCTTTCACATAAGAGAAGTGTGTTTTAGAGAATATTTCATCCACTTGTATCAAAAATTCTTCACAAGGAGGGGATAAATCAATGTATTTATCCAAGGGTTCATCCCAAAAAGTAGAATTATCCACAATGGCTTCATGAGGAAGAGAGTAATCAACATCCAAATCCAAAGGTTCATCCTAAATAGGATGATTATCCACAATTGTTTCATGAGGAAGAGAGTAATCAACATCCAAATCCAAAGGTTCATCCCAAATAGGAGGATTATCATCCCTATCAATAAAGTACATTGTAGATGTTTTTGTATTTTTTTGAAGAAATTTTGCAATTTTTTTGTATTTTTAAAATATAAATGCAAGAGCATAAAAGAAATCTACTCTTATGGTAAGATCTAACACAAAATGCAAATCTAACACAATAAGGCATCTAAATCCACAAAAGAAAAGGGGTAATTATGTCAGGTTCACCAAAATGTATAGGATAAAATATGGATGGGGTCCTAGAACAATGGTTTGCACATAAAAGAGACCCCAAAACTAATATTTTACACTTACATTTGAATTGTATTGATATGGAAAGTAAATTCAAATGACTAATGTTGAAATGAAGAGATAAAGGTACTTACCTCCGAAAAAGAACCTACTAAAAACCCTATCAAACAGTCTCAGAAACTGTTGATTCTCACACTTTTGAACCGAAACTGTAAGATCTACAAAACCCAAAAATATTTTCCAATTATAAGGGAGGTCATCTTTGACCCTCATAAAAGGTCAAAGGCTACATTTTTTTCTGAAGGTCGACTTTGACTTTATTCACAGATCTCAGAATTTCACCAAAAAGGGTATCCAAATCTAAGCTCAGATCCACAGTTCCACACCTGTACCAACATAAAAAAATGGTTTTGTTTGTTTATTTTGGGGGTTTGCCTTAGTGAAACCCCAATTTGGAATCAACCTTAATAATGGAATTGAAATAGACAATGCTAGCAAGTAGTAGAAGTAGATCTAACAAGGAAGCTATGATATTCAATAGATATGCAAATTGTATTTGAAATGTAATCAAGTATGTTAATATAAAAGCTTGAACATAACATCAACAAATGTAAATCAAACCTCCATGATTGTATGCTTGGAATCCACCTTGAGGGAAGAATGAATGGATCTTGAAGATGAACAAAAGGATCTTGAAGGAAGATCACACCATCATGATGGCTAGATCTAGGGTTTGAATGATGAATCTTAAATGCTTGAACCAAATCCCTTCAAAAGGATTGAATGCTTGAATCATTTGATGAAGGGTACTCCCCTTAATACCACAAACACATAACAGAAATAGAGAAACAACAACAATATGCAAGAACAGAAAATTGGCTTCTTATTATCTCCACAAATGTGGAATTACAAACTTTCAGAATTACAATATGCAAAGCCACATGGGCATTCCCTTACAATATTCTGTAGGATAAAGCCTCGAGCTATTACCCAGATCTACTACCCAGAACTATTCTGAACTGCCTAAGACAATAATACAGCCTTCCTTATATAGGCAATTTTCCACCGCCTGGAAGGTTCCAGAATTTTAGTCAATAAGGCCGACCAAACTTAGAATTATTTTATTTTAGATTTTATTACATCATAGTCAGCTCAAGATAACCTTTGAAACCCGAACAGAAATTTTGAAGAAAATTATTTTTCGCCATTTCGGGTGGCCCAACTTTCGAAGACCATAAGTCATCACCAGTTGACCCGATCAGCTATTATAACCCCATTTTGGAAATGCCACGAAGCGCTCTACAGGCTTGACCAGTGCAAGCGCCCATCATCCAAATTTTTGACCTCATCCAAGGCCTCTAAAGCCTTCAAAACTGAGTTCAAAGTTTCTGTACCCTGCTGCCAATACCAAAAATCTTCAATATCTTCCAATATACACTTGATCTGGCAATGAAACTTTACTGGCAGGCTTATATGACCAAAATGAACCTCCAAGAAAGAAATCAGATCATTCTGAGCACATATGAAAATTACCAAAAATAGTAACTTTCCATAAATAGCAGCTCTGCAAAAAATAGCCCTTATTGAATATAAAAAAAAAAATAGAAATATTTTTGGGTGATGCAAGATTGCTCTTACACCCAGGATGCTCCTGCATCAGACACCCAGGGTAATTTGAGAAGTGACCCTGTCACGACTCAGGTGTGTAGAGGAAAACCAAGATGGCTAACCTCCTCCTTTGTCAACCATGATGAATCTTCAACAAATCATCCTTTCCACTTGACCAGATATTCTTCATATGTCCTGTTCCTTGTACTTTTACCAACGCGACTGTCCAGTATATCTTCGATCTCCTTAGTGTCTGAACTAGTTGCTGGAATACTCCACTGTGCTGTTGTGATCTCATCTTCAACACCTCCTTCATGATACTCTGTCAGATCTGAAATGTTAAAAAATTGATGAAATATTTAGCTCAGTAGGCAATTCTACCTCATATGCATTTCCTGAATCATGTTTCTTCAATATCCTGCATGGTCCAAACTTCTTCATTTTCAGCTTGTTGTATGTACCAACTGGAAATCGCTCCTTCCGTAAATGAACCATGACTTCATCACCAACCTAAAATTCTTTATACCTCCTTTTCTCATCTGCCTTAGCCTTATACTGTGCATTCATCTTGGTAATATGTTTCCTCACCTCTTCATGGATGTTCTTCAAGTGTTCTACAAAATCTTTAGCTTCAGCACTACTTATTTCTCCTTTATCTATCTTCCTTAATTCAGATGCATTTCTTGGACTACTTCCATATACAATCTAGAATGGTGATTTACCAGTGCTCATGTTGACAGAATTATTATATGCAAATTCCGCCTGTGGTAAAATCAAATCCCATCCTATTGGCTTATCTCCAACCAAACATCTCAGCAAATTTCCCAAACTCCTATTCACTACCTCTGTCTGTCCATCAGTCTGTGGATGATGTGATGAACTGAACTTCAAATCTATCTTCAACTTCTTCCATAATGTACGCCAGAAATATCTAACAAACTTAGTGTCCCGATCTGAAACTATGGTCTTTGGCAAACCATGAAGTCTCACTACTTCTCTGAAAAATAATTCTGTTACATGAACAGCATCATTAGTCTTCTTGCAGGGAATGAAATATGTCATCTTTGAAAATCTGTCAACCACCACAAAAATTGAATCATGTCCCCGCTGAGTCCTCGGTAAACCAAGAACAAAGTCCATGCTGATATCCTCCCAAGGCTTCTCTGGTACGGGTAATGGCTGATACAACCCTGTATTCTGCTTCACTCCTTTCGTCATCTGACATACTCTACAACTCTGTACAAACTTCTTCACATCTTGCTGCAACTGTGGCCAATAATAATTCTCACTAACCAGACCAAGGGTTTTATCATGACCAAAATGTCCAGCCAATCCTCCACTATGCTTCTCCTTGATGAGATTCTCCCTCATAGAACTTCATGGAATGCACAACTGATTCCCTCTGAATAGCATATCATCCTGGATGATGAAATCCAACCATTTTGTCCTGTCTAGAGTAACAGGTTCTGCACAAGCTTTCCAAGCTTCACCAAAATCAGGATCCTCTGGATACAAATTCTTGAGTTCCTTGAACCCAACCACTTCAACCTGCATTTCTGTCAGCAATAGTTGCCTTCTGCTAAGAGCATCTGCAACCCTATTAGACTTTCCACTCCTGTGCTTCAAAATAAATGTATAACTCTGCAAAAACTCAACCCATTTCAAATGCCTTTGATTCAATTTTCCTTGACTATTCAAATATTGCAAAGCTTGATGATCAGTATACAAAACAAACTCCTTAGGAAGCACATAATGTCTCCACTTCTTTAATGCCTGAACTATAGCATAAAATTCCTGATCATAAACAGAATATTTCCTCTTGGCATCATTTAACTTCTCACTGAAATAAGCAACAGGTTTACCTTCTTGGCTCATAATAGCTCCTATTGCAGTACCACTAGCATCACAATCTACTTGAAACACCTTATTAAAATCTAGAAGTGCTAAAATAGGTTGTTCTGTAACTTTTTATTTCAACAACTGAAAACTATTTTCTGCCCCATTAGTCCACTTAAACTTTTTTCTATCCCCTCTCATTGTTTCAGTCAAGGGTCCACAAATACTGCTAAAATTTCTGATAAACTTTTTGTAAAAGCTAGCTAGACCATGAAAAGATCTTACCTCAGTAGCACTCCTTGGAGTAGGCCATTCAAGGATAGCCTGTACCTTCTCTGGGTCCATTTTTAGACCTTCTGCTGAAACTACAAATCCCAAATACACTAACTCTTTCTTCAAAAAACTGCACTTCTTCAAATTAATCAACAATTTCTCTTCTCTCAACTTCTCAAATACCATACGAATATGCATCATATGCTCATCCAATGTCTTACTAAAGATCAAAATATCATCTAGGTAAACAATGACAAACTTACCCAAAAATTCTTTCAGAACCTCGTTCATGAGTCGCATGAAAGTGCTTGGTGCATTGGTTAGCCCAAAAGGCATGACTAACCACTCATACAGTCCTTCCTTTATCTTGAAGGCAGTCTTCCATTCATCTCCTTCTCTGATCCGAATCTGATGATATCCACTTTTTAGATCTATCTTTGAAAAATACATAGCTCCACTCAAACAGTCCATAATATCATCTATTCGTGGCAATGGAAACCTGTACTTGATTGTGATCTTGTTTATTGCCCTAAAATCTATACACATCCTCCACTCTCCATTCTTCTTTGGTGCTAATACCGCTGGTACAGCACAGGGACTCAGACTCTCTCGAATCAACCCCTTTTGTAACAGTTCATGTACTTGTCTATTCAACTCCTCACTTTCTGCAGGTGTCATTCTATGTGCTACCTTATTCGGCAAACTCGCTCCTGGGATCAAGTCCATCTGATGACTGATCTTCCTGACTGGTGGTAATCCATCAGGCACGTTATCGGATATAATATCTTGAAACTTATTCAACAAATCTGCAACTTCTACAGGAACATCTTCTACTTCCTCTTTACCAGCTTTTGGAATTAAAGCAAAACATACATGCTCATGCCTCATACCATCTAGGAAATTTTTTCCATCAACAAAAGTTATCCTTGCATTACCACATACCTTTTCTTCAGTCTCCTTCAATAGTTTTAGCTTATGTCGCACTTCATCCTTTGTCAGGGAATAGGTATTCACACAACCATCATGTACAGCACATCTGTCGAACTGCCATGGTCTACCCAACAACATATGACATGCATCCATAGATATGATATCACACAATACCTCATCTTGGTATCCGCCAATCTTGAACTTCACCAGGCATTGTTCATTGACCATGACCTTGTGGTCATCCTGTACCCAAGCAATCCGATATGGATGTGGGTGTTTCTGTCTCTTCAGCTTCAACTTTGTCACCATCTCTTCTGACACCAAATTGTCAGTGCTTCCACTATCAATAATCACATCACAACATTTACCTTCACACTTGCACCTGTTGCGAAACAGGCTCCTCCTTTGCTCAGGTTCATTCTCACCACTCAACAGGACTCTTCTGTTAATCAACATTTCTCCTCTTTCAGCATCTTCAGAATTTGATGATCTGGCATCTTCATCTACATGTGCAACTCTGGCCTGGCCTTCATTTCTCCTATCTATTCTTCCTTGGCGCTGAGGACATTCAAATGCCCTATGACCTTCTTCTCCACAGTGAAAACATGTTCCACGGAAGCCACCTCTTCCAGATCCTTGTCCTCTTCCTCTTCCTCTCTGATCTCTATTATTCTGATCCTGGAAGGGATTGGAATTATTTCCTCACTGATTCTGACTACTACTGGCCTCATCCTTCTTTTTCGGATCCTCATTTTGGCCACCATATGACCGTCCACCAGATTGTCCACCGCGACCTCTTCCGTTTTGTCTGCTCTCAAACTTCTTGTTTAGCTTTTCCTCTACTTTTAGGGCAAACTGGTATGCCTCTTCAATACTGTTCATTCGAACCAGATTCAGCTCCTCCTGATTGCTTGGCCTTAATCCATTAAGGTATCGGGCAACTTTCTCCTTATCAGCTTCTGCGTGGCCTATTCTGATGAGAAGTCGATAGAACACCTCTGTATACTCCTGAACAGATCTTCCTGCTTGCTTCAAACTTTGCATTTTCTTCAGTAGGTCAAGCTCATAATCAACAGGAATGAACTGCCGCTTCAATTTATCCACCATCCGATCCCATCTCGTGATTTTCTCCTTTCCCCTTCTATTTTGCTCCAACTGAATCTCTTGCCACCATATCTTCGCATGACCTTTCAATCTGGCTTTGACAAATTTGACCCTATCAGGATCCTCAACATCTTCATACTCAAAATATTCCTCACATTCGTTGATCCAGTCGATCAATTCTTCTGGTTAAGATTTCCAGAAAATGTAGGAACCTCAATCTTAGGTCTTTTCCCAATCTTAGAAATGGCCCGAAAAAGTCTTTCTTCCTCCTGGTTCACAATTTTGACTTCTCCTTCTTGATATTCTTCTTTGGCTTCATCCTCGCTTTCATCTCTGACATTAAGATTCATTCCTCTGTGAATCTCTTCTTGCAATGCTCGCACTTGTCTCTGCAGCTCTCTAACCTCAGGTGTTACAACACCAGCTCTTCCGCCACGTTCCCTTCGTGGAGGCATTTTCGTGATGCACGCTAAAACCCTAGCCACGGTCCTAGTGCAAACTGCCTCACGGTCGGCAATCTATTTACACACTCAAGAACTCCTGCTCTGATACCACCTGATAAAGGGTACTCCCCTTAATACCACAAACACATAACAGAAATAGAGAAACAACAACAATATGCAAGAAGAGAAAATTGGCTTCTTATTATCTCCACAAATGTGGAATTACAAACTTTCAGAATTACAATATGCAAAGCCACATGGGCATTCCCTTACAATATTTTGTAGGACAAAGCCTCGAGCTATTACCCAGATCTACTACCCAAAACTATTATGAACTGCCTAAGACAATAATACAGCCTTCCTTATATAGGCAATTTTCCACCGCCTGGAAGGTTCCAAAATTTTAGCCAATAAGGCTGACCAAACTTAGAATTATTTTATTTTACATTTTATTACATCATAGTCGGCTCAAGATAACTTTTGAAACCCGAACAGAAATTTTGAAGAAAATTATTTTTTGCCATTTCGGGTGGCCCAACTTTCGAAGACCATAAGTCATCACCAGTTGACCCGATCGGCTATTATAACCTCATTTCGGAAATGCCGTGAAGCGCTCTACAGGCTTGACCAGCACAAGCGCCCATCATCCAAATTTTTGACCTCATCTGGGGCCTCTAAAGCCTTCAAAACTGAGTTCAAAGTTTCTATACCCTACTGCCAATACCGAAAATCTTCAATATCTTCCAATATACACTTGATCTGGCAATGAAACTTTACTGGCAGGCTTATATGACCAAAATGAACCTCCAAGAAAGAAATCAGATCATTCTGAGCACATACAAAAATTACCAAAAATAGTAACTTTCCATAAATAGCAGCTCTGCACAAAATAGCCCTTATTGAATATAAAAATAAAAATAAAAATATTTTTGGGTGATGCAAGATTGCTCTTACACCCAGGATGCTCCTGCATCATCATTGATCTTCAATGGAGAACTTTAATGGAGAAGAGGATGATTGCTTGAATGCTTGAATGAATGCTTTCTTCATCACCAATGCCTCCTTGAGAGTGCTTGAGCATGAAAACTTGATGGAGAAAATGAGAGAGGAAGGCCTCCTTTTATAGTGATATAGGGCACAAACCTCTAGAGAAGGCCAACATTGGGGAATTAAATCTCAATTAACCTTAACCCTTAAAAATGGACCCATATTAAATGAAATTAAGGATTTACCATTCTGAAACCTGAAATGGCCGACCTCGAGGTGGGAAAATAAACCTTTTTGAAGCCCAACATCCTGAAACCTCTAGAATTTGAAAATTGGACCCAAGGTCAAAGTCAAGGTTAACTCCGCCCTAGGTCAGGGGTGAGGTTGACTTTTCCCTAGGTCGGGGGTGAGGTCGACTTTGACCCAAGAGGTTGACTTTGACCCTGAAGTGACAAATTTCAAATTCTCAAGACCAGGTGTCAGAAAAAGGTTGGAAATGGGTGGAGAGAGAAGCAGAACGGAGGGAAAAAGCCAGATCTAAGAAAAGACCAATTCAGGGAGCTTGACATGACCCCAAGCCACCTACTCGGAGGGCTAACTGCTCTTAACATGGAAGTGCTTCCATTTTAAGACTATTCATTAAGCCCCCACTTTAGCAAGAGTATGGACTTGATGCAAACTCTTGGTAAAGGAGAAGAAAGAGGAGAACCAAGTGGATTCGCAAAGAGATAAAATAACACTTAGCTAAGGGCACAAGCCCCCAAACTAAGGATTCTAACTCAACACACATGCATGAGGGTGCCAAAAGAACAAAGGTTAGTACAAACAACCCAAATCAATTAGCATAAGAAACCTTGCCAAGAAATATTTCTCATACTAATATCATATTTGGAAAGCTATCATAAAAGCATAAATGATTACATAAGAAAGACAAGAACAACACTATAAATAACATAGCTTCATGATCTAGTCCTACTAGCATGAAAGCAAAGAGAGAGAAAGGGAAAAGAGTGATTACCTCACCTAGTAAGATGCCCACCTTACCATGAATCACCTTGGAGGGAGAGCCCAATAGGTTCACCCATAAAATGTGCTTGCAATTGTAATGTGTCTTCTAATGGCTTCTGGAATACTCATAGATCCACCTTCTTGTATCACTATGAATATGAAATGCGTGTCTCCTTAGGATTTAGCAACTTATGTGCATTACCTTCAGAAGATTTAGCATATTGATGTGTGTCTTTTCAGGATTTAGAAACTTATATGCGTTACCTTCAGAAGATTTAGCATATAGATGCATGTCTTTTCAGGATTTAGCAACTTATGTGTGTTACCTTCCAAGATTTAGCATGTTTGAAATTGAAAATGCATGTCTCTTCAGGATTTAGCAACTTATGTGTGTTACCTTCTGAGATTTAGCATATAAATAAATAAATAACTATAGTACAAGGGAGACCCTATATATGCCCCCCTCCTTAATATGGCAAAAACATACTATTTTGTCATGTTAAGGAAAGGAAAGAACAAGGATAAAGCCTTCTTCAACATCAAGACAATATCCACAAACAAAACCCAGTCCAAGCCAAGAAGGTAACAAATCCTATGAGGCCATGGAAGGGACGAATGTAAAGAGATATCATGCAAGAAGTGAAAAAAAAGTAACCCTTATGAGGGATAGCACACTATTCAATTTCCAGAGTGAGAGATATATCAATCATGGAAACCCAATGTCAAACAACAAAAGAGGTTTTTATCAAGGACATAGATCCTCAATGCAAACCAAAATTGTCATGTATGATTGGATATCACATAATAGATAGATACTGCTTAACCAAGGAAAGAGGTGAATCTCGGAAAGACAGAAAAGAAGGAGATGGCATCCTTGCCCCCCAAGTGTAGGAACAAAGATGGAAGAGGATACCTACTTCACAATGCAAGGAGATATCCTATTTACAAAAATGTACACCATATTCTTAGCGAGGGATATTGACCCCTACATCTAGGAATATAGATAATTGTGAAAAGGATATGTCACTCGTGGAAAATGATCCTCAAAGAAAGAGATATTATCAACAAGACCCCCACCAAAGAGGAGTGTTTTAGATAAAATATCATCTTTCAAAGGTGGGAACAAAGATTCAATCATCAAGCCCCCTACAAAAAAGAGGAAGAGGAATCTTTGGAATGAGGGAAACAACTCCAACACCAAGCAAGGGTGAGAGTTTATAAAGAACATAATTTGCAACATAGAGAAGAAGTGTCAACTTAGGACAACAACTTCTCATATAAGAAGGTTATCCATAGTCAAAATATGATGAAATAATATAAACAAATACCACTAAACTAAGGAAAGAAGTTCCCTAGATAAAAAGAAAGAAGGGAGAACCTTTCCCCCCAGGGATGAAAGGCAAGGGATACCTTTGCAAAACACATGTCCTAGAAAAGATATCTTGAGCAATAGATGAAAAACCATCGAGATAAATGAAAGAATAACCAATTAAGCTCAAAGAAGGAACATAATGGATTCTAAAAGACAAGAATAAATATACCTCTTTCCCCCCAGTCTAGAGGGGAAAAGATCTATGTTCTATCAGAATGAGGGGTAGAATTATGAAGAAATCTCAAAGGAGAAATTTCTTTTCTTTTATCTTTATGGATCGAATAATATGGAGAAGGTTCTTTGAAGAATCTTTGCACATCTACATCATGAACCATAGTTTGAACCTCAACATAAGTGTGGGAAGAACTAGGAATAGCAGATGGAGAATTAGGAATTGGATTAGGAAAGATAGGATTAGGATTAGGAAGATTAGGAACACCAGTAAAAGTGTAGGAAGTGATATGAATGGAAGACACAACTGGAAGAACACTTGGAACCATAGTTGAAAAAGGATTTGAATAGATATAAGTAATACTATGGTAAGAAGGTTGTGAGGTAGGATCTTGATTTTCCATAAGGTCACCACTAAGGAGAAGAATGTTAAGGGAATTCATATCTTTCTCCACAAATGCCTTATTGCTAGAAGGAATCCCAAATGGAGATGAAGGATTTATAATGTCATCTTCTTTCACATAAGGGAAGTGTGTTTTAGAGAATATTTCATCCACTTGTATCAAAAATTCTTCACAAGGAGGGGATAAATCAATGTATTTATCCAAGGGTTCATCCCAAAAAGTAGAATTATCCACAATGGCTTCATGAGGAAGAGAGTAATCAACATCCAAATCCAAAGGTTCATCCTAAATAGGAGGATTATCCATAAGGTTTCATGAGGAAGATAGTAATCAACATCCAAATCCAAAGGTTCATCCCAAATAGGAGGATTATCATCCCTATCAATAAAGTACATTGTAGGAGTGTCATAAGTCATTAAAGCTTGATCCCTAGAGGGGGAAGAAGGATATATATTAGGAGAATAATTAACATCAATCCTCAACTCATCTCCACAAAGAGAAATATGATGGAGATATAGATTAAGGTCATCTTCTTTCTCTAATATATCCTTATAAGGTAATTCAAAAGAGGACAAAGCGACATAACATGCACTACATGAAGTTTTGCTAGGTGTAACGCCATGCAATGGTAAGGTAAGAGGAGGATGTTGTGTAATCCCAAAAGTTTTGGAAAACATTTGAAACAAGTTGTGCAACATGATAAAAAATAGATCTAGATATATCCAAATGTATTCAAATGAAATTTATAAACATGAAAAGGAAATCAAAATTAAATGTTTTTGTATTTTTTTGAAGAAATTTTGCAATTTTTTTGTATTTTTAAAATATAAATGCAAGAGCATAAAAGAAATATACTCTTATTGCAAGATCTAACACAAAATGAAAATCTAACACAATAGGGCATCTAAATCCACAAAAGAAAAGGGGTAATTATGTCGGGTTCACCAAAATGTATAGGATAAAATATGGATGGGGTCCTAGAACAATGGTTTGCACATAAAAGAGACCCCAAAACCAATATTTTACACTTACATTTGAATTATATTGATATGGAAAGTAAATGCAAATGACTAATGTTGAAATGAAGAGATAAAGGTACTTACCTCCGAAAAAGAACCTGCAGAAAACCTTGTCAAACAGTCTCAAAAATTATTGATTTCCGTAATCTTAAACCGAAACTGCGAGATCTACAAAACCCAGAAATATTTTCCAATTCTAAGGGAGGTCATCTTTGACCCTCATAAAAGGTCAAAGGCTACATTTTTGTTCTAAAGGTCAACTTTCACTTTGTTCATAGATCTTGGAAGTTCACCGAAAAGGGTATCCAAATCTAAGCTCAGATCAACAGTTCCACACCTGTACCTACAAGAAAAATGGTTTTGTTTGTTTGTTTGGGGGGTTTGCCTTAGTCAAACCCCGATTTGGAATCAACAAAAATAATGGAATTGAAATAGAGAATGCTATCAAGTAGTAGAAGTAGATCTAACAAGGAAGCTATGATATTCAATAGATATGCAAATTGTATTTGAAATGTAATCAAGTATGTTAATATGAAAGCTTGAACATAACATCAACAAATATAAATCAAACCTCCATGATTGTATGCTTGGAATCAACTTTGAGGGAAGAATGAATGGATCTTGAAGATGAACAAAAGGATCTTGAAGGAAGATCACATCATCATGATGGCTAGATCTAGGGTTTGAATGATGAATCTTAAATTCTTGAACCAAATCCCTTCAAAAGGCTTGAATGCTTGAATCCTTGATCTTCAATGGATAACTTGAATGGAGAAGAGGATGATTGCTTGAATGCTTGAATGGAAGATTGCTTGAATGAATGCTTGCTTGATCACCAATGCCTCCTTGAGAGTGCTTGAGCATGAAAACTTGATGGAGAAAATGAGAGAGGAAGGCCTCCTTTTATAGTGATCTAGGGCAAAGACCAATTCAAGGTGCTTGACATGACCCCAAACCACCTACTTAGAGGGCTAAATGCTCGTAACATGGAAGTGCTTCCATTTTAAGATGATACACTTGATATTTGAAAGAATTAAAATACAAATACTAACCTCAAAATAGGGCAAATTTGGAAAATGCCAATTTCTGACATATGTGTGTACTTTCAGGCAATTCTGTAACCTATTTCAAACTAGAAATTTTGAGACGAAGAAAACCCAGAAAACTTTTATCTTTTCGATAGCAGGTAGTCTTTGATCCTCATAAAAGGTCAAAGGCTACATTCTTATTCTAAAGGTCAACTTTGATTTTGTTCGCAGATCTCGGAAGTTCGTTGAAAAGGGTATCCAAATCCAATCTCAGATCCAAAGTTCTACACCTACACCTACAAGAAAAAGGGGGTTTTTTTGTTAGTATGGGGGGTTTGCCTTGGTCAAACCCCAATTTAGGCATTAACCTTGAAATTGAATTGAAATATAATGTGCATAAACAAAGCAAATGAAACAATTCACCTTGCTTATGTTGAGGTCCTTGTAGAGGATTTGAATCCTCAAATCCACAAGTAGGGATGCTTCAATGGATGTAGAATGAATGTAGGATGTCTCAAATCAATGGCATTTGATCTTCAACACCAATCTTGAGTAGATCTTTGCATATGAGGAGGCTTGGATGAATGTAGAACGATGGATCCTCAAGGGGGCTCCAAAGTGATTGAATCCTTCAATGGCTAACAATGGATCTCCTTGATGGATGAATTCTTGAACACTTTAATATTTGAAGGCTTGCTTGAACTCACTTGCTTTCACTTGAGATCTTGCTCATGAAATTGCTTGAAGATGAGATGAAAACTTGATTGAGAGATGGATTGAAATGAGAGAGGAAGGCCTCCTTTTATAGTGAACTAGGGCACAAACCTCTAGAGAAGGCTGACATTGGGGAATTAAATCTCAATTAACCTTAACCCTTATAAATGGACCCATATTAAATACAATTTAAGGATTTACCATCCTGAAACCTGAAATGGCCAACCCAGAGCCAAGAAAAGAATCTTTTCGAAACTCGATACCCGAAAATCAAAAAAACTTGAAATTTGAACTGGGGGTCAAGGACGAGGCTGAATATGCCCTAGGTTAGAGTCAAGGTCAACCCTAACCTAGGTCAAAGTTGAGGTTTACTTTGACCTTGAGCTAAAAAACCTCAGGACCCCAACCTAGAATACCAGGAAATGCAGATAGGAAGTGGAAAATGGGTGCAGAAGGAAGCAGAACAGGGGGAAAAGCCAAATACATGCAAAGACCCAATCAAGGTGCTTAAGATGACCCCAGACCACTTACTCAGAGGGATAAAAACTCTTATCATGGAAGTTCTTCCATTTTAAGATGATACATTAAGCCCCCACTTTAGCAAGAGTATGGACTCAATGCAAACTCTTGGTAAAGGAGATCAGAATGAAAAGATAATCTTATCGTAATCTAAGGGACAAAGAGACAAGCCCCCAGGGACTCAAGTCTTCATCGACTCTAGATCACAATAAAAGAGACATCTCTAGAGAGAGAAAGAAAGAGTGTGATTATCTCACCCAATGAGAACTTATGTCCCATTGTGAACCACATAAGGAAATGGCACTACTGGAAAGATGGAATTGAACCAACTAGTGAATGTGGCTACTCACTAGTGAACCCATCAAGGATTCACCCTTAGGAATATTCTATTTCATAAGAATAAAACCAAAACAAAAGAGATCCAATCTTAAGGACACCTCCGACCTTAAGGGATCAAAATATATGTATATTTGAAATTGGAGGGATCAAGAGATCCTAAAATATAAATCCATGCTTTAAGGATTAGTCACTAATCCAAAAAGGGAAAAAAGGTATCTTGAAAAATATGTGCATATCAAAAAGTGCATGTGTGCAATAGGTGAGGAGAGCGTATGCCCCCATGTTAAAGTCATTCCTAACACTTTTACAAGAGAAATGGCTTTAACAGAAACATAAACAACTCCACTGATTACGTTTCCATGTCGAGATGCCCCCAGATGAAGACAAATCAAGGGAAATATCACAGAAATATACAAAGAACACAAAAGGGATCTACCTATCGTGGGGTCAATATGATCATAAGCTAATATATATATGATATTATTGCAAATGAATTGACATCATTCCCCAAAGAAAGTAGAACTACAATCACAAAGGAGGAAAGATCACATAAGATATACGAAGGAGAATATTTTTGGACCATGACATGGAGACAAAAAATAATTTAGTGCTACCATGTCTCGAATCCAAGCAGATTACACAAGGAAACATTTACGAACAATAGCACATTTACAACATAAAATTGAACAACGTGTAGAAGAATAGAGATACATATAGAGGAATTCAACAACAGTTTCGATTCCTTCATCACCTTGTACCAACTGAGCAACAAGGATCATATAAAAGAATCTAACAACATTTGGCAAACACATTACGATAGAAACACAATACAGAAGGCAAACACACAACAAAGCTACCATGAAGAACAAGTCGATCAAGTAGGTCACCTACTCTCCCCATCTTGTTGTATATCATTTAGGGAAGGTGGGTAACTCGCAAGAGGGACTATATCCAACATAGTAGGAATGATAGCCAGTTCCAAACAAGGATCCTCTTGATAATCACAATGTTCGACACTAGGTGTAAGAGTTAATTGTGATGAAAGCATATTAGGTAAATCAATGTCAATGTCAATAGTCTCATATTCATCATTAACATCATCAGTATCATCAAGAGTATCTTCTTCATCCAAATTAATCAAAATAGGATCTAAGATACAAATAGAATCATCATAATCATGCATCTTAACATCATTATTAGGAACAACTTCTTCTAACACATCATGCATAGATTTATCTAAAGAAGGTAGAGATCTTTGAAGAATAGAATTATGAGCTTTAGCATGAGCATGATGCTTTTTATGATGTTCATTGGTAGATCGATTACATTTTGATTTATTTGAAATAGGTTGAGAACTAGGAGGAACAATCACTAGATCCTTCATAGGTTCTTTAGGAAGATCAATAGGATTATCAACAATAGGAGGAACAATCACAGGATCTTTCACAGGTTCTTTAAGAAGAGTGATAGAAGGAACTTGATTAATAGAACTAGAAGCCATAGTTAAAGGAGGTATAGAAGGTGTAGGAAAAAGACCATGATTAAGATCCATATGAGGTATGCTTAATTCCAGAATCTTATGATGTTTATAATCTTGATCTAAATGAAAAAGATTATCAGGTCGAGGAGGACATGAATTAGGTAATGAAGGCCAAAAGAAATCAAGAGCAGCACAATCTTTAGGCCTAGAAGGTTGATATAAACTATGATTAACCATCTTCACTTCTTCATCATGAATGAATTTAAGATACTTGTGGATAGGTGAAGCAACAACATGCATGGCATTCAACCAAGGAAAACCTAGCTTAACTTGAAATTGATCAGAAGTAGGAACAACAACAAAGGTAGTGCTCACAATTTTTCCATAGAGTTCAATTGATAAAGTAATAGAACCAAATGATGGATAAAGAAAACCATTACAAGTCTAAATCCACACATTCGATGTATCATAAGAAGCGCATTGTAAGCTCTTCATAAAAATATTTTCTTCAATAATAACATTGACTAAGGATGTAGGATCAACAAGACAACCATGAGTAGGTTTCTGAGAAATCCTAGCATAAATGTAAAGGGGACCATCAAGAGCCTTAATAGTCTCAGATTCATCAAAGGTAATAAAAAGTTCCCGAGGTCTTTTATTCTTAGGTTTTTGTCGAGGTTTAGGTTGAATTTTTAATGTAGGCTTAGGTTTTGGTTGAGGTTGAGATTGAACTTGAGGTTGAATCTGAGGTTGAGGTTGAGGTGGAGATACAGATTGACCAACATGGTGCACTTGATTAACAACATGATTGAGATCATCCATCTTTGAATCATACACAATTTCCATAGTAGATGGCTAAGCAATGGTATTAGTATCATGCGTAGGTAAAGGATTCATATAGATTTGAAGGTTTTGATTAGGAGGAGAGACAAATTTGTTCCCACTACCATTAAGATTATCGATAGATAAGGCATTAGAGTCAATTAAGTCTTTAACCTTATGTTTTAAATAATAACACTTTTCAGTATCATGACCATTATGACGGTGATATTTACAAAAAGCATTTTGATCAAAAGATTTAGATGCAATCGTAGCAGGTAAGAGAGGTCAAATAGGAGGTAAAGTAATCATATTAGTAGTTAACAACCTATTCATAATAGAATGTAAAGATTCAAAAAGAGGAGTAAACTTACGATTTAATTGAAAAGCAGTGGATGCAGAAGTGGCATTGTGAGATGCAACAACAACTTGATCAGCAACTACATTCACTTGTTTGTTTATCTTGACGTAGTTGTTGATTTTTTGAAATTTGTTTGGATTAGGAGCAACATCACTCTTATCAACTGGAACATGAGCCATTGGAGTGTTGCTCTCAAATTGACTCACTTGTAATTGATAATGATGAAGCACTGCACAAAGTTGTTGAAAAAAGGTAAATTCAGTAAGCAAAATCTTATCTCTAATATCCTTTTGCAAATTTGAAATAAACATACATTGAATATCAATATCAGGAATAGGATAGGAAATTTGAGCATACAAATGCTTAAATCTACCAATAAATTCAGTCAATTTTTCTCTAGCACTTTGTTTACAATGCATCAAATCAGTCAAAGACACTTGTGGGCCAATGTTATTTTGAAATTTTTGAATAAAGGCATTGGCCAGTTTTGGAAAGGAATCAATAGAATAAGGAGGCAAGGAACAATACCATTGTAAGGCCTTGTCATGAAAGGTTCTAGCAAATAGTTTGGCTAAAATCCTATGGTCATGAGCATAATCACTACAAAGGATTTGGAATGTTTTAACATGATGAACAAGATCTCCTTTTCCATTATAATTCTCAAGATGAGGCATATCAACTTGCTGAGGAACAAGAGTACAAATAATATCCAAGGACAGAGGACTTCCCATGTCACATGTAGGAATACTAAACTTGTTTTGAGTTAAGGAAGCAAGTTGTTGTAAGGATGACACAATTTGAGCCAAACTGATGATTGTTGAATCATTAGAGGAAATAGGAGGAATAGCAACATTAGACACACTAGGTAAAGTGTAAGAAGCTGTAGGAATAGAAGACACAATTAGAGGAACACTAGGAACTATGGTTGGAAGTAGATTGGAATAAGTAAAAGGAATATTATGATATGAAGGTTGTGATGTAGGAAGGGACACATGAGGAATACTCATAGGAACAAAGGGAACCGTTACAGTCACCAAAGAAGGAGTATAGGTAGGATTACTAGGTAAATGATTAGAAGAGGGTTCAACACTAGTGATAGGAGGAATCAACCCTAAATCTTGAGCTTCTTGAGCTAAAGGTTTAACATTTGAATGCACAAGGTGAGTAATACCACGCAAGAGGTTAACACCTTGATCACTATCATGAAGAACTTTCTTAAGAGACTCTATAGCTTGAATAGAATCTTGATTATGGTTCTCTTGAATAAGCCAATTACCCATTTTATCAAGTTCAGTTGAAAGTTTTTGGACTTGTGCAGGAGGAACTCTTAAAGCATCATCCTCATCATGAGATGAGTGAGAAGAGTTTTTCTCCATAGTAGGATTAGAACCATGAAGAATTAAATTATCATCAGGGATCCTAAGGAAAGGAGAGGAAGATTCAAGATCAAAGGCACCCATGAGTCTATGACTTCTTCTAACCGAAATGTTATAAGTAGGACTAGTAGTAGTAAAGCTCATAAACTAATGTAATGCAAATGAACTAAACTAAGAACACATAAAGCATGAATATTTTTGTATTTTTGAAATTGAATTAGCATGCAAGATTGAACAAAAAGAGAAATCTAATACTAACAAGATAAAAAGAAATCTAACACCACAAAACACAATGGGGCATCCAATTCCACAAAATAAAAGAGATTAAGTATGTCGGGTTCACCAAAATGAATAATGAAGGTGAACACACAAGGGAATACAAAGAAAGATCTAACACAATAGAGCATCTAAATCCACAAAAGAAAGGAGGGTAAGCATGTCGGATTCACCAAAATGAATAGAGGTGAAATGGAATCACCACTATTGAATGTATGTATGGGGGAAATATGAGATCCACTTCTAAATCCAAATTCTCAAGGGAGAGATCCAATTTGATCAACCAAAAGGTTAATGCACAATCGAATCAATCTATGGAGAAAATGAAAAAGGAAGGAAACCTTATATTTCCCTATTAAGGAATTATACTTGAAATCTAAAATAATTGAAATACAAATACTAACCTCAAAATAGGGAAAATCTAGAAAATGCCAATTTCTAATGTATGTTTGTACTTTCGGGCAATTTTGTAACCTGTTTCAGACTGGAAACACCGAGATGAAGAAAACCCATAAAGATTTTATCTTTCTGATAGCAAGTAGTCTTTGACCCTCATAAAAGGTCAAAGGCTACATTCTTATTCTAAAGGTTGACTTTGATTTTGTTCACAGATCTCAGAAGTTCACCGAAAAGGGTATCCAAATCCAATCTCAGATCCAAAGTTCTGCACCTGCACCTACAAGAAAAAGGGGGTTTTGTTGTTTGTATGGGGGGTTTTCCTTGGTCAAACCCCAATTTAGGAATTAACCTTGAAATTGAATTGAAATATAATGTGCATAAACAAAGAAAATGGAACAATTCACCTTGCTTATGTTGAAGTCCTTATGGAGGATTCGAATCCTCAAATCCACAAGTAGGGATGCTTCACTGGATGTAGAATGAATGTAGGATGTCTCAAATCAATGGCATTTGATCTTCAACACCAATCTTGAGTAGATCTTTGCATATGAGGAGGCTTGGATGAATGTAGAACGATGGATCTTCAAGGGGGCTCCAAAGAGATCGAATCCTTCAATGGATAACAATGGATCTCCTTGATGGATGAATGCTTGAACTCTTGAATGCTTTAAGGCTTGCTTAAACTCACTCTCTTTCACTTGAGAGCTTGCTCATGAAATTGCTTGAAGATGAGATGAAAACTTGATTGAGAGATGGATTGAAATGAGAGAGGAAGGCCTCATTTTATAGTGAACTAGGGCACAAACCTCTAGAGAAGGCCGACATTGGGGAATTAAATCCCAATTAACCTTAACCCTTATAAATGGACCCATATTAAATTCAATTTAAAGATTTACCATCCCGAAACCCGAAATGGTCAACCTAGAGGTGAGAAAAGAATATTTTCGAAACCCGATACCCAGAAATCAGAAAAACTTAAAATTTGAACTAGGGGTCAAGGACGAGGTCAACTCTGCCCTAGGTTAGATTCGAGGTCAACCTTGACCTAGGTCAAAGTCAAGGTCAAATTTGGCCCTCAAGGTCAACTTTGACCTTCAGGTCAAAAACCTCAGGACCCCAGCCTAGAATGCCAGGAAATGCAGATAGGAAGTGGAAAATGGGTGTAGAAGGAAGCAGAACAGGGGGAAAAGCCAAATACATGCAAAGACCTGATCAAGGTACTTAACATGACCCTAGACCACTTATTCAGAGGGCTAAATGCTCTTATCATGGAAGTGCTTCCATTTTAAGATGATACAATGTGTATGAATTATCTTTTGTTATGTTGCTTCCGCATTGTTATTCAATAATGATTTTAAATTATTAAGAAAAAATATATATTCTATAAACTTAGTAGCATGTTTTATGTTAATCTCTCATGGGTCCCCTAGCAAGGCATTACACCTATGAATAAATTTGTTTATGTGTTGAGTACCCCATATATGAGCAAAAATTATTTTTCAGGTCCTCTTTGATTCTTTCAGTTTATCTTTATCCTTTTAAATATTTTTGAAGTATAGACTAATTTTTTAGTATAAAATAAGTTAAAAAATGTTAATGCAAATAAAAGCTTAAAAATGCATAAGGAATAATTGATGACACAAATTTCATTCTTATGGTATATTTAAGTGTAAATATCTAATGAAATAGTTTGAAACTTTGAAATTAGGTAATAAATGAAATAAAAAAAATTAAATTTATTTATCCTTTTCACAAATTGAATGTATCCTCACATCTCTCAAAGAATGTAAAAATTTTAAGGTGATCTAGATTGTTTTTTGGTACAATAAGATGCACAAACTTGTTGATACATACCAAAGCATCCCACATAGCTTTTGGAATGAGAATGAGGATCTTGTTTTTTAAATATGATATACAAAGAGATTATCTCATTTTTCAAAAACAATTATCTTATAATAGTGACTTTTTGTGAGAAAAAATATGTTATATTAAAAACATAAAAAAAAAATAGTAAAATTTAGAAACAATCAATATATTATATAAATTTTAAAAGAATATTTTTCTTTAACTTTATTGTATATTTTTCAAGTGAAGGACCAATATAATTTAATTGTAAAATAACTCTCATTTCTTGAAGTAATAATTTGGTTAGGTAATACAAATTTACCATGTAATAAAGTCTATTAATAGTAACTTTTTAAATTTTTATCAAAAAAATTTCATACATATTTTGTTATATCTCATTTATTAAGTGTAAATTTCCCTTGTTCTTGCTAGGTCATCTTCCAATGACATTGTCAATATTAGAGTCTTATTCATAATAAAATTCCTCAAAGATCTTAAAAATAACTTGAGTAAAATACATAGCAAATCAAAAGTCTGTACTTTTTTTATGAATAGTCTCATTTCTATTAAATAAATATAAAGGTTGCATATTCACAAAAAAGGGGTTGGGGGATACAAGATCACCCTGCGAGATTTTACACGGTACAAGGCTGGAAACACAAACTATTCATCAAAAAACATATAAGCCTCAAGGCTGCAAGAGCAATGCCAGGTGAAGGAGGAGGATCTTTATCATTAGAACCCCAGACATCCCTAAGATTGATAGGAGGGTTAGAAATCAACCAGCCATTAGCAACATTATCTTTATCTTCTTTTTCCTCCACCCTAGGCAAAGAAATAGCCAGAGCTAGGTAGGGGAAGGACCACTTGGAGGAGCTGGCCTCCGGCCAAGTAGAACCATCATGAACAATAGGAGCAACAAGAGGGGAAAGAGGCACCAAGGACCAACTAGAGCCATGATGGGGTGAAGAAGTCGAGTGACGCTGCCAACTAGCATCACCGCTACTCTAAGCCTATGAACATGGAGTGTGAGAACGGTGAGCCAAAGAGGTGCGAGCCTGACGGTGACCCTGGGGTAGAGTATGATCAGTATAAATAGAGTCATGAGGAACTTTGGCAACCATACAGGGAGCATTGCCTCAATGATTGAGTAACTCCTACAGGTGGGAAACCTCCAACACCACCTTGTTGGGTTGCACTTGAATATGCATCATTACATTATTACATATACAAGCTTTGGTGTACAAGGCAACATTAATATCAAGAGAACTGTCAAAAAAAAGAATAGCATTCTGATCCTTCCATAAAGTAAACAAAATCTTCATCCTAAAAGTATGCCAAATCTGGATAAACTTGGAAGGAAGCCTCCGAGAATCTCCCAGCAAAATCATGTGCCAAGAGAAGGGCTCGGGTTAGAAAGGCTTAAAAAAATTATGAATCTAATGCCAATACTATTGGGCTCTTCTAAAGAACCAAAAAATGTGCAAAAAAGACTTTGGATTCCCACAAAAGGGACACCAAGGATCAGGCACACCCAGGTGTTTGAGCTACGGCCCCAGAGGGAGCCCTTGAAACAATAGGCACCAAGTAAAGAGAGAAATATTTAGCTCCATAATAGTAGCCCAAATGGTTTGAAAGAGAAACCTCCAGTGGTGATGCGAGGACTGCAAATGACATCTCTAGTAGAGCATGTCAATCATAGGGAGATGAGGAATTAACCACTAATATCCCAACTTGGGCTTGTAACTGATGAAGAGAGTAGCAAGGTACCACTTCTAGTCTCTCCATCAAGATCAAATAGACTGAATACCCAATTAATGCAACAAATGATTAGGAATGATAGAGACCAACAAATCAAAAGTCTAACAATTTGGACGAGCAAGACAGAACTGGATCTGCATTTCTTCCCAAGAGTGAAGACTAATAGAGACTCTGGAAAAGAGGTCTTTAGGGGTCTTGATGCCACATTTGAAAAAAGGTAGAGCACTATAACCTTGAGTCTTAGCAAGAGGCACATCCTAAATGGAAAAAAGAGGGGACCATCAAAGGTTCTGCTGGTTTAAAGAAAGCCCACCACGAAAACCATTGCCATCCCAGTGGAGCCAAGGTTTAACAACTTCCCAAGCTTTCTAGATGCTCTTGATAACAAAGGTGCCTTGGATGTGAATAGCCTCCCTCATAATAATAAGGGTTTGGATACCAATCCCCTTCCAAGCTAGCCGGTGAGTAGGATAACCTAAAGAAATGCAATGTCTAACCAGGATCTTCCAAGGTTCATTGCCTGAGAGAGCATGAATGATCCATTTCACATAGAGGGAAAGACTCTGCTTCTGAGTGGAGAGAAGGCCAAGGCCTCCAAAATCCCTAGGCAGACAACAATATTCCCAAGCTACTTTGTGAAACCTATGATGATCAGTACCTGAATCCCAAAGGAAGTCTCTGAGAAGGTGCTCCAGCTTAAGATAAGAAGCTTTAGAAGGATCCCAACAGGAGGAGTAGTAAACATGGGTGGCAGCCAAAGCCTTGGAGAAAATCTAGAACTTCTCAGCAAGAGAGAGAGGCTTGGTGATCCAATAATTTAGTTTCTTTTCAATTTTAGCAAGCACAACATTCCATAAATCCACAGGAGAGGCTTGAAAAGCAAAGGGAATGCCCAGGAAGTGAAAAAATTCCCCATGTCGAGCCCACTTCCAATCATATGGAGCCAACCAAGGAGGGTTCAGAAGAAAGGATTATCTATAACAGAGAGTCTTGTGCCATTAGATAGCCAACCCATAGGCAAGGCAAAATGTATCCAAGCACTACAAGGCATTGGAGACATTTTCTTCATCCTCAATGAAAGTGAAAAAGGAGTCATCAGCAAAGTGACCATTAACAAGATGGGAAGAGGAGTTAGGCTAAGAGATATCACGCACCAAACCAAAAGAGACATAATGGGAAAGTAAGTAACTAAAACCTTCAGTAGTAATAACATACAGCATGGGAGCAAGAGGGAAACCCTGATGAATAGACTTGAAAAATCCCAAAGGCCTCAGATTGAGCACCATTGATATAGATGCAAGCAGAAGAATCTCCAAAAAGTATTTCCACAAATTGCAAAAAATTTGGGCCAAAACCAAGATCCTACAACATGTCAAGAATGAAAGGCCATTCAATGCGATCATAAGCTTTAGCAAAATCAATTTTGAGAAATAAGGTATGCTAATTAGATTTTTGAGCCCATTCCATCCCTTCCCAGACAACAATATTATTGTCAAGGATATATCTGGACTTGATAAAGCCAATTTTCTCTAGTCAAATAATCAAAGGAAGGAGATGTCTGATTTTGAGAGCTAAAACCTTAGCAATGATCTTGTATGAAACATTCAGCAAGGTGATGAGCCTCCAATTATAAATATCCTCAGGGTCGCTAGCTTTGGGTATGAATTTAATATTTCCTTTGTTAATAATATCTCCCAAACATTTACTATGATAGGCTTCAAGATAAACTTTATACAGGTCAGGGCCTATAAAATCCCACAAATGTTTGTAAAATTCACAAGGGAATCCATCACACCCAAATGACTTGTCATCGACCATAGAAAAGATAGCCTCTTTGAGGTCACTGATGGTGAGAAGTTGCTCATAGAACACCTATTGCTCGACTGCTAGGTGGTTTGGAGTAATAGCAATACACATTCTGAGAGCCTCATCTTGAGCAACCAAGTTTCCCTATGAAGAAAACACTCTTTCATAGTGTTGAACAAAGGCTTGAAGAATAACAGGAAGGTCTGGAAGAGTTTCATACCCCTTATTGATAGATTTAATCCCAAAATTGGTATTGATGGACCCTGAGAGCTTGGAAGAATTCCTTGGAAGCTTGGTTGCCCACCTCCAACCAATGGAGGTGAACTTTGATTTACACTCCCTGAGAAGCATAATTATTAGCAATCTTGATGCAGGAGCATCCTGGGTGTAAGAGCAATCTTGCATCACCCAAAAAAATATTTTTGTTTTTATATTCAATAAGGGTTATTTTGTGCAGAGCTGCTATTTATGGAAAGTTACTATTTTTGGTAATTTTCATATGTGCTCAGAATGATCTGATTTCTTTCTTAGAGGTTCATTTTGGTCGTATAAGTCTGCCAGTAAAGTTTCATTGCCAGATCAAGTGTCTATTGGAAGATATTGAAGATTTTCGGTATTGGCAGTAGGGTACAGAAACTTTGAACTCAGTTTTGAAGGCTTTAGAGGCCCTGGATGAGGTCGAAAATTTGGGTGACGGGCGCTTGCGCTGATCAAGCCTGTAGAGTGCTTCGTGGCATTTTCGAAATGGGGTTATAATAGCCGATCGGGTCAACTGGTGATGACTTATGGTCTTCGGAAGTTGGGCCACCTGAAATGGCGAAAAATAATTTTCTTCAAAATTTATGTTCGAGTTTCAAAGGTTATCTTGAGCCGACTATGATGTAATGAAATGTAAAATAAAATAATTCTAAGTTTGGTCGGCCTTATTGGCTAAAATTTTGGAACCTTCCAGGCGGTGGAAAAATTGCCTATATAAGGAAGGCTGTATTATTGTCTTAGGCAGTTCAGAATAGTTCTGGGTAGTAGATCTGGGTAATAGTTCGAGGCTTTGTCCTACAGCATATTGTAAGGGAATGCCCATGTGGCTTTGCATATTGTAATTCTGAAAGTTTGTAATTCCACATTTGTGGAGATAATAAGAAGCCAATTTTCTGTTCTTGCATATTGTTGTTGTTTCTCTATATCTGTAATGTGTTTGTGGTATTAAGGGGAGCACCCTTCATCAGGTGGTATCAGAGCAGGAGTTCTTGAGTGTGTAAATAGATCACCGACTGTGAGGCAGTTTGCACCAGGACCGTGGCTAGGGTTTCAGCGCGCATCGTGAAAATGCCTCCACAAAGGGAACGTGGCGGAAGAGCTGGTGTTGTGACACCTAAGGTTAGAGAGCTGCAGAGACAAGTGCGAGCATTGCAAGAACAGATTCACAGAGGAATGAATCTTAATGTCAGAGACGAAAGTGAGGATGAAGCCAAAGAAGAATATCAAGAAGGAGAAATTGAAATTGTGAACCAGGAGGAAGAAAGACTTTTTCGGGCGATTTCCAAGATTGGGAAAAGACCTAAGATTGAGGTTCCTACATTTTCTGGAAATCTTAACCCAGAGGAATTGATCGACTGGATCAATGAATGTGAAGAATATTTTGAGTATGAAGATGTTGAAGATCCTGATAGGGTCAAATTTGTGAAGGCCAGATTGAAAGGTCATGCGAAGATCTGGTGGCAAGAAATTCAATTGGAGCGAAATAGAAGAGGGAAAGATAAAATCACAAGATGGGATCGGATGGTGGATAAATTGAAGCGACAGTTCATTCCTGTTGATTATGAGCTTGACCTACTGAAGAAAATGCAAAGTTTGAAGCAAGCAGGAAGATCTGTTCAGGAGTATACAGAGGAGTTCTATCGACTTCTCATTAGAACAGGCCATGCAGAAGCTGATAAAGAGAAAGTTGCCTGATACCTTAATGGGTTAAGGCCAAGCATTCAGGAGGAGCTGAATCTGGTTCGAATGAACAGTATTGAAGAGGCATACCAGTTTGCCCTAAAAGTAGAGGAAAAGTTGAACAAGAAGTTTGAGAGCAGACAAAATGGAAGAGGTCGCGGTGGACGATCTGGTGGACGGTCATATGGTGGCCGAAATGAAGATCCGAAAAAGAAGGATGAGGCCAGTAGCAGTCAGAATCAATGCGAAAATAATTCCAATCGCTTCCAGGATCAGAATAATAGAGATCAGAGAGGAAGAGGAAGAGGACAAGGATCTGGAAGAGGTGGCTTCCATGGAACATGTTTTCACTGTGGAGAAGAAGGTCATAGGGCATTTGAATGTCCTCAGCGCCAAGGCAGAACAGATAGGAGAAATGAAGGCCAGGCCAGAGTTGCACATGTAGATGAAGATGCCAGATCATCAAATTCTGAAGATGCTGAAAGAGGAGAAACGTTGATTAACAGAAGAGTCCTGTTGAGTGGTGAGAATGAACCTGAGCAAAGAAGGAGCCTGTTTCGCACCAGGTGCAAGTGTGAAGGTAAATGTTGTGATGTGATTATTGATAGTGGAAGCACTGACAATTTGGTGTCAGAAAAGATGGTGACAAAGTTAAAGCTCAAGAGACAGAAACACCCACATCCATATCGGATTGCCTGGGTGCAGGATGACCACAAGGTCATGGTCAATGAACAATGCCTGGTGAAGTTCAAGATTGGCGGATACCAAGATGAGGTATTGTGCGATATCATATCTATAGATGCATGTCATATGTTGTTGGGTAGACCATGGCAGTTTGACAGATGTGCTGTACATGATGGTCGTGCGAATACCTATTCCATGACAAAGGATGGAGTGCGACATAAGCTAAAACCATTGAAGGAGACTGAAAAAAAGGTATGTGGTAATGCAAGGATAACTTTTGTTGATGGAAAAAATTTTCTAGATGGTATGAGGCATGAGCATGTATGTTTTGCTTTAATTCCAAAAGCTGGTAAAGAGGGAGTAGAAGATGTTCCTGTAGAAGTTGTAGATTTGTTGAATGAGTTTCAGGATATTGTATCTGATAATGTGCCTGATGGATTACCACCAGTCAGAAAGATCAGTTATCAGATGGACTTGATCCCAGGAGCGAGTTTGCCGAATAAGGCAGCACACAGAATGACACCTGCAGAAAGTGAGGAGTTGAACAGACAAGTACATGAGTTGTTACAGAAAGGATTGATCCGTGAGAGTCTGAGTCCCTGTGTTGTACCTGCGGTATTAGCACCAAAGAAGAATGGAGAGTGGAGGATGTGTACAGATTTCAGAGCAATAAACAAGATTACAATCAAGTACAGGTTTCCATTGCCATGAATGGATGATATTATGGACTGTTTGAGTGGAGCTGTGTATTTCTCAAAGATAGATCTGAAGAGTGGATATCATCAGATTCGGATCAGAGAAGGAGATGAATGGAAGACTGCCTTCAAGACAAAGGAAGGACTGTATGAGTGGTTAGTCATGCCTTTTGGGCTAACCAATGCACCGAGCACTTTCATGCGGCTCATGAACGAGGTTCTGAAAGAATTTTTGGGTAAGTTTGTCATTGTTTACCTAGATGATATTTTGATCTTTAGTAAGACATTGGATGAGCACATGATGCATATTCGTATGGTATTTGAGAAGTTGAGAGAAGAAAAATTGTTGATCAATTTGAAGAAGTGCAGTTTTGTGAAGAAAGAGTTGGTGTATTTGGGGTTTGTAGTTTCAGGAGAAGGTCTAAAAATGGACCCAGAGAAGGTACAGGCTATCCTTGAATGGCCTACTCCAAAGAGTGCTACTGAGGTAAGATCTTTTCATGGTCTAGCTAGCTTTTATAGAAAGTTTATCTGAAATTTTAGCAGTATTTGTGGACCCTTGACTGAAACAATGAGAGGGGATAGAAAAGAGTTTAAGTGGAATAAAGGAGCAGAAAAGAGTTTTCAATTATTGAAACAAAAAGTTACAGAACAATCTATTTTAGCACTTCCAGATTTTAATAAGGTGTTTCAAGTAGATTGTGATGCTAGTGGTACTGCAATAGGAGCTGTTATGAGCCAAGAAGGTAAACCTGTTGCTTATTTCAGCGAGAAGTTAAATGACGCCAAGAGGAAATATTTTGTTTATGATCAAGAATTTTATGCTATAGTTCAGGCATTAAAGAAATGGAGACATTATCTGCTTCCTAAGGAGTTTGTTTTGTATACTGATCATCAAGCTTTGCAATATTTGAATAGTCAAGGAAAGTTGAATCAGAGGCATTTGAAATGGGTTGAGTTTTTGCAGAGTTATACATTTGTTTTGAAACACAGGAGTGGAAAGTCTAATAGGGTTGCAGATGCTCTTAGTAGAAGGCAACTATTGCTGACAGAAATGCAGATTGAAGTGGTTGGGTTCAAGGAACTCAAGAATTTGTATCCAGAGGATCCTGATTTTGGTGAAGCTTGGAAAGCTTGTACAGAACCTGTTACTCTAGACAGGACGAAATGGTTGGATTTCATCATCCAGGATGATATGCTATTCAGAGGGAGTCAGTTGTGCATTCCACGAAGTTCTATGAGGGAGAATCTCATCAAGGAGAAGCATAGTGGAGGATTGGCTGGACATTTTGGTCGTGATAAAACTCTTGCTTTGGTTGGTGAGAATTATTATTGGCCACAATTGCAGCAAGATGTGAAGAATTTTGTATAGAGTTGCAGAGTATGTCAGATGGCGAAAGGAGTGAAGCAGAATACAGGGTTGTATCAGCCATTACCTATACCAGAGAAGCCTTGGGAGGATATCAGCATGGACTTTGTTCTTGGTTTACCGAGGACTCAGCGGGGACATGATTCAATTTTTGTAGTAGTTGACAGATTTTCAAAGATGGCACATTTCATTCCTTGCAAGAAGACTAATGATGCTGTTCATGTAGCATAATTATTTTTTAGAGAAGTAGTGAGACTTCATGGTTTTCCAAAGGCCATAGTTTCAGATCGGGACACTAAGTTTGTTGGATATTTCTGGCGTACATTGTGGAAGAAGTTGAAGACAGATTTGAAGTTTAATTCATCACATCATCCACAGACTGATGGACAGACAGAGGTGGTGAATAGGAGCTTGGGAAATTTGCTGAGATGTTTGGTTGGAGATAAGCCAACAGGATGGGATTTGATTTTACCACAGGCAGAATTTGCATACAATAATTCTGTCAACAGGAGCACTGGTAAATCACCATTCCAGATTGTATATGGAAGTAGTCCAAGAAATGCATCTGAATTGAGGAAAATAGATAAAGGAGAAATAAGTAGTGCTGAAGCTGAAGATTTTGCAGAACATTTGAAGAACATCCATGAAGAGGTGAGGAAGCATATTACCAAGATGAACGCACAGTATAAGGCTAAGGCAGATGAGAAAAGGAGGTATAAGGAATTTCAGGTTGGTGATGAAGTCATGGTTCATTTGCGGAAGGAGCGGTTTCCAGTTGGTACATATAACAAGTTGAAAATGAAGAAGTTTGGACCATGTAGGATACTGAAGAAACATGATTCAGGAAATGCATATGAGGTAGAATTGCCTACTGAGCTAAATATTTCACCAGTGTTTAACATTTCAGATCTGACAAAGTATCATGAAGGAGGTGTTTAAGATGAGATCACAACAGCACAGTGGAGTATTCCAGCAACTAGTTCAGACACTAAGGAGATCGAAGACATACTAGACAGTCGTGTTGGTAGAAGCACAAGGAATAGGACATATGAAGAGTATTTGGTCAAATGGAAAGGACGACCTGTTGAAAATTCATCATGGTTGACAAAGGAGGAGGTTAGCCGTCTTGGTTTTCCTCTGCACACCTGAGTCGTGACAGGGTCACTTCTCAAATTACCCCGGGTGTCTGATGCAGGAGCATCCTGGGTGTAAGAGCAATCTTGCATCACCCAAAAAAATATTTCTATTTTTATATTCAATAAGGGTTATTTTGTGCAGAGCTGCTATTTATGGAAAGTTACTATTTTTGGTAATTTTCGTATGTGCTCAGAATGATCTGATTTCTTTCTTAGAGGTTCATTTTGGTCGTATAAGTCTGCCAGTAAAGTTTCATTGCCAGATCAAGTGTATATTGGAAGATATTGAAGATTTTCGGTATTGGCAGCAGGGTACAGAAACTTTGAACTCAGTTTTGAAGGCTTTAGAGGCCCCGGATGAGGTCAAAAATTTGGGTGACGGGGGCTTGCGCCAGGCAAGCCTGTAGAGTGCTTCGTGGCATTTCTGAAATGGGGTTATAATAGCCGATCGGGTCAACTGGTGATGACTTATGGTCTTCGAAAGTTGGGCCACTTGAAATGGCGAAAAATAATTTTCTTCAAAATTTATGTTCGGGTTTCAAAGGTTATCTTGAGCCGACTATGATGTAATGAAATGTAAAATAAAATAATTCTAAGTTTGGTCGGCCTTATTGGCTAAAATTTTGGAACCTTCCAGGCGGTGGAAAAATTGCCTATATAAGGAAGGCTGTATTATTGTCTTAGGCAATTCAGAATAGTTCTGGGTAGTAGATCTGGGTAATAGTTCGAGGCTTTGTCCTACAGCATATTGTAAGGGAATGCCCATGTGGCTTTGCATATTGTAATTCTGAAAGTTTGTAATTCCACATTTGTGGAGATAATAAGAAGCCAATTTTCTGTTCTTGCATATTGTTGTTGTTTCTCTATATCTGTAATGTGTTTGTGGTATTAAGGGGAGCACCCTTCATCAAATCTTCTTTTCATGGCAGATCTTAGCAACATGAACTTGAAGCTCATAATCAAAAGGATTCAAAGAAAGAGCTTCAGAGGCACTCCAGAGAGCTTTGGTGTTGGCTTCATAGGAACATCTTTTGTACATAGCCAACTGGCGACCATAGATTCTAAGAAATTTGGTTGTGCGAGTGATGGCATCATTCCACCATTGAATCCAACTAGCCTAGTTGTGGGGCTGAGGCACTAAATTCCAGACCTGTGGGATATGGGTAATGGTAGAAGCATGACTCAACAATGACGTATTGAGAAAAAATTGAGTTCTAGCAGCATGTGACATAATAGATTGCCAAGTAATGGCAAAGAAAATGTGGTAGTGGTCAGACAAAGTCACATTTGGCAGAGGAATGACAGGAAGTTCCCGATCTTCAGAAAAGGAGAAAAAATATTATGCAGTAATCATAGCATGATCAAGTCTCTTAAATATGTGGTCAATACCAGCTCTAAAATTAGACCAAGTGTTCCAAACCCCACTCTATTGATGGTGGTTAGCATTGGGATAAAAAAGGCCCAATTTTTTTGCACATATAGAACCATGCTTGCCATTCCCCAACTATCCATCAAAAATGTAGTATCCCTTCTTTGTCAGAAGCCATCTCAACCATATTAAAGTCCCCACACACAACCCATGTGGATGAAGGCAGATTATCTACCATCCAACACCAAAGTTGAGATCTTGTCATAGCATCATTGGGAGCATAAATATTAACTATACCAAAGGAATTATTATTTAAGGACATCAAAATCCAAATTATTCTTTGTATGGGGTCAAAACCATGAGCAATAACTACAAAATGAAAATGAGGTGAAAGGATAGTAACAACACCACCTCTACCAGCTTCATGCTAAGAAGAAAATACAATGTCATCTAGCCATATGACACGACAAACAGAGGTAAGAAAAAACCTAGAGATCTTAACTTCTTGTAAACACAAAATGTCCATACTTTGAAGTCTGCAACAAGTATCTCAAACATAATACTTTCTGGAGAGGTCGGCTAGACCTCGCACATTCTAGGATAAAAAAATTCATAAAAAATCTTTCATATCTTCCTTGTCCTCAAGAGAGGAGAAATTTTTCTATAGAAGAGTTGGGATGGAGCCAAAGTTGGGAGGCAACTCTCCAAGCAAGACAAACCTCCACTTTTCTTCTAGGTCTTCTACATGACCATCAGAGTTGCGAGACCGATGCAATGTCTATGAAATAATAATGGAGGATGCATCCTATGAAGTACACACCACATTAGGGGTGGTAACCTTTGTAGCTAGAGATTTCTTCTAAAAAGAAGGGTTTGAAATTTGTTGAACCTTCGTTGGCCCCTCAATGGAAAGCACTTGCTCTCTAGCCGGAAGAATCGATAGAGGAGCAGAGCTAGAGGCCGCGGGTAACTGTTTGGGAGTCCAAGAGATCTTGCCTTTATGCATGACAATAGTCCATTCTTCCTTCTTTCTAGCCTCCATGTTTTTAGCAGGAGCTTCCTTTGGTTGCAGTTAGACCGGGGGATCGCCAAAGGGAAATCCTTGATCTTGTGATCCACTGATTGGCACCTATAGCAGGTGTTCGGTAGGTTCTAGTAAAGCACCTTCTGGGAGAAGGTGTGGAAGATGACCTGGATCTCAATAGAGTCCTTGAGGTCCTTAGAGAGGTCAACCTCAACACACACGTGCCTCTTTGAATGAGCATTGAAAAAAAATTCATGCTCCATGGTAAGCCAAGGGTTTTGACAATGGACTCAATAAAAGGCCAGCATGGCAAAGGGAGACCGGGAAATTCAACCCACACAAGAACCCTAAGTTCCTTGTCATCCAAGCTAGTGAAATCCTAAGACCACCTTTGGAAAACAAGCAAGGAGGAACAAATCAACCTAGGACCATGACTGAAAACCACCTCAACTTGGGAAGGGTTAGCAAAGCGAAACAGAAAAAAACCTTTGGTAAGGTTTTGAATAGCCTCAAGATGGACTCTGTGAGGAGCCCAGCTCTTGGTGACCCATTATTTGAGCATAGTTTCAGGAGGAGTGCGACACACAAAATAACCTATCAAGGTATGCTTTTCCAACCATTCACAAGTAGCAAAAAAATCTTGCATGTTAAGCTCAATATCAAGGTTACCTTGTGGAAGACCTTTGGGATGAACTTGCGTGAGTGTTTGTTCAGAGGAGCACCATGGCTTTTTGAAGTAGCAACTCGAGCACCAACATCAACTGCTAGGCTGAAGTTGGTTGGGGACATTATAAAATAACCCTAATGAAAAAATCCTACAATAAATGTGGTATGACAAGTGGGAAACTCAAACAAAGAGTCATACGCATGAAACCCTAGCATAGCAAAAAAGCCTCTCTGAATACTACAAACATTCAATATGGACCTATTCAGTTTGTTTTCAATCCACCATTGGTGAACTTTTTATTAAAAATAAATTAATATTTAGCTGATAGATTTTTAATTGTGGGCTTGCCCTTGTACTTTTATACCATAAAACTTTTCTCACATTATAAAACTACCGAAAAAAATCACAAAACACCTTTTCCCAAACCACCAAACCTCTTGATGTCAGTTAGTAAACCTCTTTCCGGCAAAGCTATCCATTGGTCTTCTTTATTTGTACTTTATTTTTAATGTATAAATTTTATCAATAAAAAATAATTTTAATAATTTTAAATTCCTTAAAAAATTTAAAAATATGTATATTTAAATATTATTGCTAAGAAAAAGAATACACATAAAAGAAAAATTCTATATTTTATTATTTCTTATTTTCATAAGAATATCTTTCTATATTATCTTCTTTTATTAGGATATTCTATATTTTTAAATGTTTCAAAAAAGAAAAAAGAAAAATTATTAAAAAAGAAGATAAATACTAATAAAAATGATTAAAAGAAGATAAATACTAATAAAAATGATTTAAAAAATTATTTTCAATGCTTGTAGATAAGATTGTGATGATTTTGTATTGCTTAAAAAATAAAAATATATATATTTAAATATTATTACTAAGAAAAAGAATGTGAATCTATATTTTATTATTATATTCTTTTTATAAGAATATCTTTGAATATTATCTTCTTTTATTGATCTCTTTTTTAAAGTTACAAAAAAAATTAAAAAAATAAGATAAATATTAATAAAATATATTAGGATTAATTATCTATATTATTTAATAAGAAATGAACAAATGAAAAAAATGCTTATCATATTTTTTTTTTGCTTTTCAGACAATACTTTGGGATTCACATAAACATACACTAATCATATTTTTTTTGCTTTTAAAACAATAATTTAAGATTCACATACACTCCACCAAAGAGGCATGTGAAGGAAAATTCACCATGCATGAGAGAGTCGGTACGAGCATGTCATGCATTCCCTCTACACAACATTTCAGGATCAAGAGCACCACACTTTGCCATGTGTCATCACAATGTGTATTTTAGTCGTGACCATACCCTTCATTGTGCCACAATTTCCACCAACGTGCCACATGTCTCTCAAGAACCAAATAGTTCCTTTGTTCAATGGTGGGCTTGGGCTTTTAATATGACACATGGCCTCCTCGCGTGCGATCGAGTTGTTGTGGCTTTTTTTGAAGGTATTTTCCTCGTGCAAATGCCACAGGGTCCTCCTTTCAACTAGTTGTGACTCTTTCCACTAGCGAGCTTGGTTCTTTCTCAAAATTGGACACATGATGGTCCCATAGGCTTTTCAAGGAGCCTAGTCTCGATCAGTTACAACTTTAAGTGTTGTCACACTATGAGTCTTCTCTATCACAATCATATTCTATCATGCACCTAGCTCCGCACTTTCATCATTCCTCTGGTATGGGCGTGGTTCTCGATGAAGCTACCGCCATGATTTATGAGGAATGACAACCAGTGTAATTATTGAATTTGATTCTTTTTTCTGAAAAAGAGGGATGGTTGTCAAATTTTTACGGCCAGTGAGGTGGCCCAACCTAAAAGGTAGGTAGAAATGGAAACACGAGGCAGTCTCTTTGATCTTTTTTTTAGGATTACCAGGTTGCGCCTTGGCTATATATATAAATTATTATAATAAAAAGAGGAGAATTTTGAAGAGAGGAGGATCTTTAGGACATTGGGATTTTATGCGAAAGGCTATTCTAGCAAGCCTTAAGATTGTAATGAGCATTTTGAATCAATGAAAATATATCAACGATACTTGTAGCCCTTTGTCTTTCTTGGATTCATTTATTTTCATGTGAGTTTTTTGTGCATTTCATGACTTTAGCAGTTTCATTTTGATCTCTGCTACATAGATTATACTTTAAGCTTTTCTATATAGGGTTATCTTTAATTGTTTCCTTCTTTATGTTGCATGCTTAGATATTCCTTCATGTATCTGTGATTGTTCCTTTATATGATCCATAGGGTTGCATTTCTATCTCATTTTAGGGGTTAGCCTATGCATTTTAAAGTGTTCCAAAAGATTTGGCAGATCGCCTTAGTAGGAGTAACTTTTCTTCCATTTTCCCTTCAACACCAAAATGAAGAGCTAGCTTTTAAAACCCCAGAGTCATTCAATGAGGATACATAATGTTCCACACTCGTTGAACTTCCCATAAGGTCATTGCACCCATGAGAAATTTTAGGTGTCAATAAGGCATTTGTACTTTTAAATCTTTAATCCTGTTGTTTGTGTACTTTACACATTTTATTTTATTAGTTTTTAAACACAAATCTTCCTATTTTCATGAATATAAGTTTTACTAAAATGCAACAGGGATAAACAAGAGGTTAAGTATGCCATATCACTTTTAGAAATGGATCAAACACATGTTAGCAAACTGCAGATTTGATCAGGTATTTGTAGCCACTTATTTTTTCTTTT